>JAJOZX010000528.1:582500-1110000 GCA_023014485.1 Bathynomus jamesi
GCCGTCGCCTTGGCCACCGCTGAGTCCGG
Source organism: Bathynomus jamesi (assembly GCA_023014485.1). Taxonomy (NCBI): domain Eukaryota; kingdom Metazoa; phylum Arthropoda; class Malacostraca; order Isopoda; family Cirolanidae; genus Bathynomus; species Bathynomus jamesi. The sequence continues at coordinate 582,530 of JAJOZX010000528.1, forward strand.
ATAATAGACGAGGGCCTTGAGCAGCGCGAGGTCCGCGGCTGGGGCCGTTGCCGGGAGCGGCGCTTTGTACCAGGCCGTCACGTAGATGGACACGGCGAAGATGGTGAATCGCCGGATTCCAGCCGCTTCGCCTGACGACATCTGAAACTGTTTCCGGAACAGGAACAGTTTGATGGCATAGATGACTTTTGCCATCCAGCGCGCGCGATGGAAGGCGCCGGGACGAGCGAACCGGGCACCCGCTTGTTCGGACCGCCCAGCACAATTACAGAGAGCTCCAGAAGTTCCCTGTAGTCATCACGTGGATGTTGACCGTCGAGGAGGCGGCTGAATTCGATCAGCAGGTCGTCGCGGGCGTCCTTCAGGTGCTGCGGCATGGTTCCATCCTCGAAGGGCTTCGCTTTGGTTTGATCGATGAAGTCCCACTGGGCGGCGAATCGTTTGAACAGGAGGATGTCAGGACCAGTAGAGGGACCGAGGCACGCCGTGAATGCCTTCTCGCACACCAGTTCGTGGATGTGGTGGCGGCAAGCCAAATGAAGCACTGTCTTCTCGAGTTTCTGCTCAATGATATAGCAAGCTCCTCCTGAGAGTCCTGTGTTTGAGGCGGTGGTGTCAAAAGAGAGGGCACAGATCCGTCCCTTGATGTCCCAATCCTCGAGGGCAGAGAGGACGGCTTCCGCCATGGCGCGGCCGGTGCCGTCGGGGAGGCTGGGCACAGCCAGAAGCTTGTCGACGTTCTCCCCAGACACCAGAACTGGAAGGCGATCTTCAGCAGGGCCTCCGTCAGCCGCTGGTACGATTTTCCCGTCCCAGTGAACGGTCAGCGGCACAGTAGGATGGAAGGCTGCCTTCATTTCCGCTGCTGCCATAGCACGGAACTTTGCTCGGTCGCGGCGGGAGGATTCGCGGTTCAAGACCAGCTCCTCAGGGTCGTGGCCCAAGCTCCTCGCAGCCGCCGACAGCAAAAAAACACCTTCTCGGTCGGTAAGTTTCGTCCGATCCATCGCTGCGGAGAGATCAGGGGTGATCATCTTTTTCGACACGCGGAATCGCTTGGGTGGTAAAGGGGTCGTAGATGCTTCTGCATTCGACGTGGACGGGCCCGGGAGAGAGAGCTCTTCCTCTTCTTCTCGGCGACGACGCCGTGTCGGTGACCGAGTCGGGCTGCTTGCACCTGAGCTGGAGCTCGATGCCAGTTCGACGAGTTCTTCTCGGCTCTCTCTGTTCGCCCTTTCATCATCTTGCCGGCGGCTCCTTTCCGCTTCCTGTCTCCTCGCACGCTCCTCCTCAGTGTGCAGCGTCATGTCACGTGTGGAGGAGATGCGGCCGCGCCGCACCTCGGCCCTTTGTCCCGTCAGGAACTCCCTGTCCTCTTCGATTGTGATCATCGACATCGCCTGTTCGTGTGAGATGTCGAAGAGGCGGTCAAGGGATGAGAGGAACTCGGCCTCGTTCCTGATTTGGGTCACAGTGCGCCGTTTCGAGTTCTTGTTCAGAGCCCGCCACTTCTCGTACATTCGGAGAACCTTGTCCCTTGCGCGTTGGTCTTTCTGCGTAGGAATACGGGACCGCTCCCAGAATTCCTTGACTGCGGTCACTGTCTCAGCGGCTGCTTCCTTGATCGGCTTCTTGACGTCAAGGTGAAGGTGGAAAAAGTACTGAAGCGCCTGCTTTCCCATAGGCAGCATGCTTCCTGTGATGCTGTGGTCCACGGTCCCCAGGAGAGAGACTGCTGTTTTAGATCTTGTTGCCGAAGCCATCACGTCGTTTCAGAACTCACTGAAAAAGAGAATGAAACACTGTTAGTGTTGGCAAAACTCGTCCCAACCCATTTTCTACTTAGAATAACATGTTCTTTCGCCTGTATCAATATTTGGATAAACTCGTGTTACACCCTGTATAATACCTCATTTTAGTCTTCTGTACACCAGTGCGGAAGACTAAACCAACGACTCTGACCGTCCGTCTGTCTGTCTGTTATCATTTTTCAACTCAGAAACTACAGCAGCTATCGAAACGAAAACTGACATGATAACAGAACGCCATGAGTACTTTTCGACAAAAAGTATAAACTTTGACCTCGTTGAGGCAGTTCTAATTATTATTTTATTTCAAAAATATTTTACACACAATGTTTTTAGACGGAATGACACCAGAAATGCGCCCGTCCTGATAGAAATTCCCAAAAAATGAAAAACACCCCAAATAAGTGGCACCCTAATATATATATATATATATATATATATATATATATATATATATATATATATATATACTTATATATATATATAATATATATATATATATATATACACACTTATAATATATATATATAATATATATATATATATATATATATATATATATATAACCCCTCCGTCTATGGCCCTGGGGTGGTTCGGATCGACGGGGGTTCTAGTTAGGAGGCAAGCAACGGATATTTCTTCTATAACATTCTAATTCTTTTCGGTCGCCACTCTGTTAAACTCTTGGCTACAGACTCGCCAGACTGTTATGCCAATATCTTCTATGGTGCTTGGGTTGTCTCTTTCTCTCGCTTATTAATTCTTCTCTTTTTATAATACTCTGATACTTTCTCTGATACTAAAATTATCGACTTTTCTGACTAAATTCCTGAAGAGAGCATGGCTCGAAGGGGAAAATAAAGTTTCTCTTGCTGTAATTTACTTCTAAAAATGTACAGTTAGTTCTCTGAATTTACAGGGGTAGAGGTTCGACCTCTTTCGACCATGGCTCAGGCCGGAATCTAAAAAGTTAAGGAGGCAAGGGGCCTCTGCCCCCTCCTCGCAGCAAGGCTGCTAACAAAGGAGTCGTAATGAAGTGCTATAATGAAGTGACTTAATCAAGAAGTCTAATGAAGAAGTGCTGTAATTTTACAAGTACATGTATATAAACCTAAATGTTGGGGGACGACAGTTGAAGGTTAAGTTCCCCCCCTTTTAAACACATGATCAGATGGTTTGAAAAATTTCAGCTAAAAATAATAAAAAAAATTAAAATAAAAAATAATTGTATATTTTTGCCGAATCTTCATTTCTGAAGGCGATATCATTTCGTAATAGTACACATAAGTACAAATTAAGTACACGACTGAGTACGTGTTAATTTTGGTTCATTACAATTACGATTACAATTATGGATTACTTCATATTCACTTATTGTTTAATTACACTTCCATTTTAAAGTACATTCTTACATTACCGTATATATTAAATCATTACATTTAATTACAGTTTCAATGAAGTACATTACAAGTTATTATTAATTAGTTTCATTAAAGTACATTACGTTATATTAAATTAAAGTATTACAGTTAATTACAATTAAACAGTTACTATAACTTTGTTTTGTTTAACCAGTGTTTCATATTAATAGACAATTAAGATGTTTAGAAATATAATACAACGTACATGGCACACATGATATAGATTTATATACATAATATGTTATCAGGGCTGTGGAGTCGGAGACGGAGTCGTGGAGTCGGAGTCGGAGTCAAATTTGGTGGTGCTGGAGTCGGAGTCAGTAAAAATGTACCGACTCCGACCTCAATATAAATTTTAATAAAATATGTTTTTGTGTGTGATATCACTGGCAGCTATGGTGGTTAAACCACTTAAATAATAAACACAATGTTTTCCATTTCAGACACTAATGCCATTAATTCATTTTTTCTTTTCAGATAATATTTTTTATTTTTAATGCTCATTTAATTTCGAGTTCTTTCTAAATTTCATAAGTTTTTAACTTTCAAGTCTAAAACCCCTTTCACAGTGGCAAAGACACTTCCAACAAAGTCTGCAGTTTTTTAATATTTTACAATAACCACAGATGGGAAACATTTCATGTGTCAGTGTATGATAGAAGATGATGATGATGAAAAATTATGTGAAGCAAAAATCAGTGGTTTTACTCTCTCTGATAAAAATGCACCAACCAGAGCATCAAATTTGAAAAGACATTTGCAGTGTTTCCATCCCAAAATTTTAGAAGTTGTCATTGAGAAAGATAGTAATAAAAACCTTCCAACTACTTCAAAGTTAACAAAAGATCAGAAATCTACTGAATGACAAGCACCACTTACAAGATTCTTTACTACAGACAAAGTTACCGTAACAATGACCACAGATGATGCTTCACGTGGTGGTGATGAAATGCCTCTTGTGTAATTATCATCATAGCAGATTTAGAATTAATATACCTTCGGAGTCGGATAGACAAAAAATTGAGGAGTCGGAGTCGGTTTTTTATGTGCCGACTCCACAGCCCTGTATGTTATAATATGTTTAACATGTTATAAATTTGAAATCAGAGCGAATGGAGATATTTTATCTTTGAGGCGTTCGAATCTGTCGTCGTGAGCGGAATTCGATCTTAGTAAGCACTTATGAATATCTTGAGGGGTGAACGCACTTGAAAAAAAATTATAAAAAAACAATACGAGAACGTATTTTTGCGTTTTCGAACGAATGAGAAAAAATGAATATTTAATAAAATTTATATAGGATAATGATCAAGTTAAGATATGGACGTATGGGGGCGGGAGATATGGTCGAATAATAGTTATATTTATACTACATAACATATAAATAATGACTTCTATAGAGTGTTTCGTCCTTAGTATGATGTTAAAGAATTTTCATACATTGAATACTAGATATATGATGAAGGGAAAATGTGACGTCATAGTTACTGAATTTTTACGTATAGTACAAATCATTGTTAGGAAGATTTACAAGAACGAATTAGACAAAGAGTGGGTAGTAATGACTAAGAAGTACAACTACGGGTTCCAATCCTGTTACATGCAATGTGTATGCATAATCTAGGGTCGAGGGTGAGATGCAAGACAATTCATAATTAATTATAATAACTTCTATAACAAATGGAAAATGGATACGACTAAACCATAGATATGGTAGATCGTAGGGTTGTGACACGAAAAATAGGAAGCTACAAGTAAAATTATTATCCAAACTCGTGTTAAGCGATTTTGGTTCTTATTTAAAAATGGACATTCGAACATAAAAACTATACGAACATAAGTACTGCATGAAGACAATGAATCCATATAATGATGGTATAGGAATTGTTCATTGTTCACTTTTTACAGTATTTCCCCCCCTAAAATGGTATTAATACAATATAATACAATTAATACAATACAAATGAGAAAATAACATCCTAACAGGGTACCATTAATACAATACAATGAGAAAATAACATCCTAACTACTTCAAGTTAGATGACGAATTTTTCTTTACATTACAAATTTTTATACAGAACAAGTGTTATTATATAATATAAAAAAAAATTCAAAGGTTAATACTTTAATTTAGACAAACAATTAAGTTAGACAAACAATGATATGGTTAAAAAAAATTTTTTTTACCCAATTTTATTTTTTTCTGTGGGATAAATTATGTACATAATGAATAGAGTAGATAAAAGGGAAAAATGTAAATCGTACAATCTATAAGCTAATTTTTATTGACTAGTGTAGATAAAAATAGAATTACGTAATCGATGATGTATAGACCTGTGGTCTAGTGTGTATTTGGGTGCATTAGGTGCAAAGTATGTATTTTACAATTTCGAGGGACAGATTAGCTGACAGGATTGTTCAAGTAACTGAATAAATGCATGAGCAAGATATATTAGAAAGCAAAAATGATTAAGACTAAATAGCATAGTTTGCACTTACGTAATGAAAGTTTTATTGTGATATTCAATGATTTTAGCATAAGGTTTGTATGTATATAGTATATATAGTGTGCATACATGCATTTTTATTGACTGTTGTAGGTACAAATCGAATTACGTGGTGGATGATGTATAGACCTGTGGTCAAATGTGTAGGGATTTGGAAGGTTTTTGAATTAACAAAGTTTAAAAATAATGTATAATAATTTAAGATGGGTTTAGGGTTATAAAATCTTTTGTTTAAGTCAATTATTGTTATTGTTATTATTATTATTATTATTACAAAATCCTTTAAGCTCAAGGTCAATTATTATAAAATCTAATTACAGGTAAATTTTTCATTAAAAATTATTTTTATATAATAAAAAAAATATTAAAAAGGTTTAATAATTTTTGCATGTTAAGTAGAAAAATTATACTCTTTCGTTAAATGTTGATAGAATTTTGAATTATTTGATTTTTTAATCTGAAAACTTGTTTGCATATAGACAAATACATCTGTTTTATTGTGTAGAAGTTTTATTAAAAATTAAATGACTGAAATTTAGGGTATGTGCGGTCATACAGGTAAATTTCCCGATCGTACAGAGCAGGATAAATTAGGTACATGATCGATTGTTACGCTATTTCTGTCATCATATAATCAAAATAATTATAAAACTCGTTAAAAACTTTTGTAAAAATGGTTTTGGTCAACACTGGGTTCAACTGGGGTTGGGGTGTTAAAATAAAAATAAAATAAAAAAACAAAGTTTGGAGTACTACATTCGGGGGAATTGAGTGACTAAGCGGGGGATATAAGTCTGAAATTGACAATAAGTCTTTCGTGAGCACTTTGCTCTTTAAAAAAAGATTGCTTGTCACACTACTTAGAACAAAAATTAAAAAAGTTGAAACAAAACGGAGGGACAGCATGTTCCTCAGCATAGTAATTTAAAAGGAGTCATTGGGACAAGATCGATTAATTAATTATTACACAACTATTATTATCACGTATACATTACAATGATTATCAAAGTCATTACAAACAATTGTAAAAATGGTTTTGTGACAAATAATAAATTACATGACTATATATTTATATACGCAAAACTGGCATGAAAAGAAAAGACAAATCGGTCAATTTCCTTCTCACAAGCAAAACAAAAGTTAAACCAAAGACGCAACCCGGTCAATTCAGGTTGAATTAAATTCTCTTTTACAACACAAAAAAAAGGTTGAATTAAATTCTTAGATAACATTTTCTTAAATTAAATTCTCTTAAACTACAAAGAAAAAGTTGAATTCAAATGACTGCATTGAAATGACTTGGGACTTATAACTGACTTTGAATATAACTGACTTCGAATACTTCTGAAATCTCTGGGGCAGTTGTCCCTCTTGGATGCAACCTTCTGAAACTGAAAACTGATTTGCAACTAAAACTGACTCGAAACTACTTCGAGTATCCTTATAAATCTCTGGTGTTTGGTTGTCCCTCTTGGATGCAACCAACCGAAACTGAAAACTGATTTGAAATTAACTGAAAATGGAAAATGACTGCACTTGATCTCTATTCAAGTGGAGATGATTAACCTCTGTTTTGGTTGACCCTCTTGGTGCAACCGACTTACTTGAAATGCAATCAAGTATCTCTATAACTTAAACTGTCTAACTTGAAATTAACTGAAAATGGAAAATGACTGCACTCGATCTTTATCAAGTGGAGACGATTAACCTCTGTTTTGGTTGACCCTCTTGGTGCAACCTTCTGACTTCAAAAACTGACTTCAAAAAATTACTTCAAGTATCTCTCTAAATCTATAAACTCTCTGTAAACTCTCTGTAAACTCTCTCTCTTTCTTAATTTGCAAGTCAATTCAACTCAATAATTTGAAAAAAATTTGCAAACAAAAATATAAAATGTAAACAACATTTCACTCTAATGTACGGGAAGGTACATACTATTATGTTTGATACATAAAATAAAATTATTCTATACTGAATATAACAGTGAAAATAACTCTTTGAAATGAACTCTCTTACATTTAACTTCTCTTACATTTAACTTCTCTTACATTTAACTTCTCTTACATTTAACTTCTCTTACATTTAACTTCTCTTACATTTAACTTCTGTGAAAATTAGTTTCACTAAAAAAAAAAATGTATCACTAGTGTCTGAAATGTTCACTGTGTTTCTTGTAAATTCTGATTTGATACTCATTATTAACTGTTAATAATACTGACTTTTCAAATGTTTACAAATTTCTTAAAAAAAAACAACTGTACTTTCCAAAATTTTCTATGGCGAAATCCTTGACGTGTCCTGAAGACGTGTCTTCAAAACGTGTCTTGCTGGCTACTTCTTCTTAGATGAAAACTAGGCGTGGAGAACTTGGAGTCGTGACACACCGGTTCAAGGGTGGATGTTACGAACTAGAAGTCGTGACACGCCGGTCAACTGGTTTTATCCTGATGCGGGGTAATTTCTATCTTGGCCAAAGAGTGGCCTCTTCTTAAAATCTTCTTGTTAAAATCTTCTTAAAATCTGTTAAGATCCTGGTAAAGGGTCGCCACTATGTTATCCTCCTTCTTCTGTGTCCCTCTGGGGTGTCTCGTATCGACGAGGCGTTCTTGTTGTGAGGCAAGCAACGGATATTTCTTCTATAACATTCTAATTCTTTTCGGTCGCCACTCTGTTAAACTCTTGGCTACAGACTCGCCAGACTGTTATGCCAATATCTTCTATGGTGCTTGGGTTGTCTCTTTCTCTCGCTTATTAATTCTTCTCTTTTTATAATACTCTGATACTTTCTCTGATACTAAAATTATCGACTTTTCTGACTAAATTCCTGAAGAGAGCACGATCGAAGGGGAAAATAAAAAGTTTCTCTTGCTGTAATTTACTTCTAAAAATGTACAGTTAGTTCTCTGAATTTACAGGGGTAGAGGTTCGACCTCTTTCGACCATGGCTCAGGCCGGAATCTAAAAAGTTAAGGAGGCAAGGGGCCTCTGCCCCCTCCTCGCAGCAAGGCTGCTAGCAAAGGAGTCGTAATGAAGTGCTATAATGAAGTGACTTAATCAAGAAGTCTAATGAAGAAGTGCTGTAATTTTACAAGTACATGTATTATATAAACCTAAATGTTGGGGGATGACAGTTGAAGGTTAAGTTCCCCCCCTTTTAAACACAGGATCAGATGGTTTGAAAAATTTCAACTAAAAAAAAAAAAAATATATATAAATAAAAACTAATCGTATATTTTTGCCGAATCTTCATTTCTGAAGGCGATAGCATTTCGTAATAGTACACATAAGTACAAATTAAGTACACGACTGAGTACGTATTAATTTTGGTTCATTACAATTACGATTACAATTATGGATTACTTCATATTCACTTATTGTTTAATTACACTTCCATTTTAAAGTACATTCTTACATTACCGTATATATTAAATCATTACATTTAATTAGTTTCAATGAAGTACGTTATTATTAATTACAGTTTCATTAAAGTACATTACGTTATATTAAATTAAAGTATTAGTTAATTACAATTAAACAGTTACTATAACTTTGTTTTGTTTTTACAGTGTTTCATATTAATAGACAATTAAGATGTTTAGAAATATAACACAACGTACATGGCACACATGATATAGATTTATATACATAATATGTTATAATATGTTTAACATGTTATAAATTTGAAATCAGAGCGAACGGAGATATTTTATCTTTGAGGCGTTCGAATCTGTCGTCGTGAGCGGAATTCGATCTTAGTAAGCATTTATGAATATCTTGAGGGGTGAACGCACTTGAAAAAAAATTATAAAAAAAACAATACGAGAACGTCTTTTTGCGTTTTGGAACGAATGAGAAAAAATGAATATTTAATAAAATTTATATAGGATAATGATCAAGTTAAGATATGGACGTATGGGGGCGGGAGATATGGTCGAATAATAGTTATATTTATACTACATAACATATAAATAATGACTTCTATAGAGTGTTTCATCCTTAGTATGATGTTAAAGAATTTTCATACATTGAATACTAGATATATGATGAAGGGAAAATGTGACGTCATAGTTATTGAATTTTTACGTATAGTACAAATCATTATTAGGAAGATTTACAAGAATGAATTAGAGACAAAGAGTGGGTAGTAATGACTAAGAAGTACAACTACAGGTTCCAATCCTGTTACATGCAATGTGTATGCATAATCTAGGGTCGAAGGTGAGATGCAAGACAATTCATAATTAATTATAATAACTTCTATAACAAATGGAAAATGGATACGACTAAACCATAGATATGGTAGATCGTAGGGTTGTGACACGAACAAAAATAGGAAGCTACAAGTAAAATTATTATCCAAACTCGCGTTAAGCGATTTTGGTTATGTAAAAATGGACATTCAAACATAAAAACTATACAAACATAAGTACTGCATGAAGACAATGAATCCATATAATGATGGTATAGGAATTGTTCATTGTTCACTTTTTACATATACACATTTACATATATTTATATATATATATACACACATTTATATATATTATATATATATATATATTTATATATATATACATATACATTTATATATATTTATATATATATACACATTTATATTTATATATATATATATATTATATATATATATATATATATATTTATATATATTTATATATATATACACACATTTATATATATATATATATATATATATATATATATATATACAGGGTGGGCGGAAAGTAGCTCCCTATTTTGGATTGGTAAAAAAACACGTATATTATCCATTTATTTCAGAAGAAATAATATGAAAAGGTAGGCATACATGGTAGGTTTTCTCTAAAATTCAATGTGGGCTCAACTCTTTCCACCAGCTTCTGGAGCCGCCCAGGAATGGCGTCCACTGACTTTAGCAGGAACTCCGGCGGGATGGAGGACATGACTTCCCGAATTCGGTCCTCCAGTTCTTCCAATGTCCTCGGTTTGGTGCGGTAGACTTCTTCCTTTACCCACCCCCAAAGAAAGAAGTCGCACGGCGGTGTCAAGTCGGGGCTCCTGGCTGGCCATTGATGTGGACCACGACGACCCATCCAACGCCCAGGGAAGTGGGCATCCAGCCACTCACGGACAACAAGAGCGAAGTGCGGAGGGGCGCCATCTTGCATAAATATCAGATCGTCGATGTTCTCCCATGTGCTGACAACCGGCCAGACCTCGTTTCGCAACATAGCAAGGTACCGCTCAGCATTCATGGTGTTGCGCAGAAGGAACGGGCCCACAACCTGATCTGAGGTCATACCACACCACACCGTTACACTGAACCGATTCTGCCGTTTTTCAGCGGTAACCGTGCGACTTCTTTCTTTGGGGGTGGGTAAAGGAAGAAGTCTACCGCACCAAACCGAGGACATTGGAAGAACTGGAGGACCGAATTCGGGAAGTCATGTCCTCCATCCCGCTGGAGTTCCTGCTAAAGTCAGTGGACGCCATTCCTGGGCGGCTCCAGAAGCTGGTGGAAAGAGTTGGAGCCCACATTGAATTTTAGAGAAAACCTACCATGTATGCCTACCTTTTCATATTATTTCTTCTGAAATAAATGGATAATATACGTATTTTTTTACCAATCCAAAATAGGGAGCTACTTTCCGCCCACCCTGTATATATATATATATATATATACATTTATATATATTTATATATATATACACACATTTATATATATATATATATATATATATATATATATATTAATATATATATATATACATTTATATATATTTATATATATATACACACACATTTATATAGTCATTTATATATGCACATTTATATATATTTATATATATATACATTTATATATATTTATATATATATATACACATTTATATATATTTCTATATATATACACATTTATATATATTTATATATATACACACATTTATATATTTATATATACACACACATTTATATATATATATATACATTTATATATATTTATATATATAATATACACATTTATATATATTTATATATATATATATATATACACATTTATATATATATATACACATTTATATATATTTACATATATATACACATTTATATATATTTATATATATATACACATTTATATATATTTATATATATATATATATATACACACATTTATATATATTTATTTATATATACACATTTATATATATTTATATATATACTACTCAAAAGAAGTTAAGGGTCAAAAATATTTGTGCATATAAATATAAGCTAACGAGCTAAAATGGTGACGACTAATGACAAAATAATTCTTTGATGGCTCAAGAACAGAAAACACAAAACAAAAACTTTTGATTAGACACTAGTTTATTACCCTGATGAAAAAAAGTCATGCACCCCCCAAAATGATGTTCACACAAGTCGCAGAAGCTTCAGTAACTGGTGTAGCCACCATTAGCATTCACACATTCTTGACAACATTGGCGCATGCTGTTCATCAGGCGTTGGAAATAACGTTGAGGGATCGCTTGCCATTCTGCGACTAATCGCTGAGCCAGTTGCCGGAGGTTGATGGCAGGGACGTGATGTGATCGAACTCGCCGCCCTAGTTCATCCCACGCATGCTCAATGGGTGACAAGTCGGGTGAATATGCAGGCCAATCCATGTGCTGAACGTTCTGCTCCTGCAGGAAGTCAGTCACCACCCTGGCACGATGAGGTCTTGCGTTGTCGTCCTGGAACCAAGCTCCTGGTCCAATCCGCTGCAGAAGTGGAATTACCAGAGGTTGAACAATCTCGTTGAGATAACGCTGACCAGTCAAATTTCCGTTGACGACGTACAGAGGGGTTCTGTGGTTCATGGATATCCCCGCCCACACCATCACACTTCCTCCTCCAAATGGTAATGGTAGACGTTGAGCAACATTGACATCAGCAGATCTCTCTCCTTGACGACGATAAACACGAGCCCGGCCATCATTGAACTGGAGTGAGAAGCGTGACTCATCTGTGAACATTGTCTCTACCAACTGACCATGGTTCCACCGGATATGATGTCTGCACCAATCTCGGCGAGCCCTTCTGTGACGGTCAAGTAGTGGTGGTCGGACTGCGGGACGCCAGCATCGCAAACCTCGGTCTCGCAGACGATTCCTAATGGTCTGGTCGGACACGTTGGTGCCTCTGGCAGCTCTGAGTTGATCCCGAAGTTGCCGTGCGGTCACAAAGCCCTGTCGCAACGCCGTTATCATCAGGAAGCGGGCTTCTCGTGCTGTTGTTGATCGGGGTCTTCCAGAACGGGAGTGATTCTGAACAGCATTAGTTGTCCTGAACCTCTGCCAGAGTCTGCCGATAACGCTTTGGCTTACATTTAGATGCTGAGCCACAGTTCTCTGAGTTTGTCCATCTTGTAGCCAGCCAATGGCCCTTCCCCTGTCTTGGATGCAGAGTTGTCGTCGAACCATCTTCAAATTTCAAGTGATGATGAATGGAAAATGCTCAGCCCTTTTATTGCTAAAATTGGCATGCATGGAATGACACTCATGCAAAACACGTGCAAATGGTGCATGAGGTGTCACAATGGGTGTTTCGAGGCAGTTTGTCAGTTTAGTCTGACTAAGTTCGTGCTTCAAATCTATGAAAAGGAAATCTGGGTTAACTTAAAAAGTTTCTAAAGATAAGTGCAATGATTGCATGTCCCATAATAACATGATGTCTATAGTCCAAATGACAACCCAAAGGGGGATATTCTAACCCTATCTGGCTTAAAAAGACATACTTACAAAAATGACCAAAAAATTTCCTTTGACCCTTAAATTCTTTTGAGTAGTTTATATACACACACATTTATATATTATATATATATACACATTTATATATATTCATATATATATACACATTTATATATATTTATATATATATACACATTATATATATTTATATATATTTATATATATATACACATTTTTATGTTTATATACAGGGTGTCCCAGAATTAACTATCTATTTCAATGAAATCGGACAAATTTAATAAAAACATATAATTTTGTGTTTATTACTAAATTATGATACAAAAACAAATAGATTTATAAATCATAAGTCAAAAACTTTATTGAGAAGTTTCAACATGTGCACCGTCTGTATCTCTGCAAATTTCAAATCTATCCTCAGCGCTGAGAAACACATTTTGAAGCATTTCAGGTGTTATCTCCCGCACTGCCAACTGGATGCGTTCTTTAAGTTCAGCTAAACTATTGATCTTTTGGCGATAAACCTTTGTTTTTATGAAACCCCATGCAAAGAAATCCAGGGGTGTCAAATCCGGAGAACGCGGAGGCCAAGGTCGAGGTCCTCCACGTCCAATCCACCGATTCGGAAGGCGTCTGTTGAGGTATTCTCGAACAATTAGAGCATGACATGGTGCTCCATCTTGTTGAAACACAACATTATCAAGAATGACATCATCAAGAAGCTGTGGTTCGAGAAACTGCTGAAGCATATCAAGGTAGATGGTACCTGTTACAGTTGCTTCCGCAAAGAAGAATGGGCCATAAATTTTGGATTTGGTCATTCCAAGCCACACATTAACTTTTGGAGAGTCTCTTTGCCATTCTATGACTTCAGACAGTCTTTCATTGGACCAGATATGACAGTTGTGTCAATTGACTTTACCACACGTGTGGAAAGTCGCCTCATCACTGAATAAGATGTTATCCAATAAACTTTCATTTTCAATTTGATCCACAATTTCTGCACACCTTGCTGCTCGATTTGGATAATCCTCTTCATTTAGGGCATGCAGTACTTGAATGTGATAAGCCTTTTTTTCATCAGTGTTGAACGCAAGATTCTATGAACTGTTGTCTTGGATATGTTGAGTCTTCGACCGGCCTCCCTAACCGAAGTTGTTGGTTCATCCTCAAACAATTGTCATACCTGTTCGGTACTGTTACGTGCTGTCCTTGGGCATCCTCTTCCCACCTCGTCGTGTATGGATCCAGTTCTTTTAAATTTGTTCACAAGTTCACGAATCGCTTTGTCTGTAGGACCGGTTCTGTGGAATCTTCTTGTAAATTTTTCTCTGATTTCATTACATTGCATTCCTTTGATACGGGATGTTACAACAAAGATGCGTTCTTGTGTATTCATTATTAATAGGGTTCTGAAAGAGAATGAAAATAAAACTATGAAAAAATTATGAAAATAAAATTATGAAAAAAATTTAGAAATTTATACATTTTTAACACATATTAAACATGATAAACATAAATAAAAGTGTTTTTAAAAAATTTGTCCGATTTCATTGAAATAGATAGTTAATTCTGGGACATCCTGTATATACATTTATATATACACATTTATATATATACACATTTATATATATACACATTTATATATATACACATTTATATACCGGGTGGGCCAAAAGTCTGGATCCATAGGAAAATATTTATTTTAATACATAAATTACAACAAATGGTAAATACTTAAAATGAATATCAACTTTAACTCATAAATGCGTATCCGTGATACTGTACAGTGGTTCATACTCCAGTATAAACAACAAATTATAATGCTCA
The DNA here is from genome assembly GCA_023014485.1 of Bathynomus jamesi. Lineage (NCBI taxonomy): Eukaryota > Metazoa > Arthropoda > Malacostraca > Isopoda > Cirolanidae > Bathynomus > Bathynomus jamesi. The sequence continues at coordinate 597,838 of JAJOZX010000528.1, forward strand.
AATTGGCGGCCTCTGACATAGAGACACTTAGGGATGGAATTTATGATTTTTAATAATTCTTCAAATTGACGTTCTCGAGATGCGTGTTTCATTTGATAATCTTCTTGTTGACTTTACTGGACTATTCGTTAAAGTTTCACATACCATTGCAGAGGTATTTTCATCAGTTGCAGTTTTTGGATGACCAGAACGCCATCAATCATGTACACTTCCTGTTTCTTTGAAATGTTTAAACAACTTGCCAACAGTCGCATGTGTTACTGGATGCTTATCAGGATGATTTCTATTGAATTCAGTAGCAACTTCTCTGTGTGTAGCGCCCTGTCTTGCGTACATGAGCAGAAGTTCTACCCGGTCTTCTGTTGTTAGATTCGAAGCCATTTCTGGGCTGAACTAAAAAAAGTATTTGAGTATTTATACTGGAGTACGAACTACTGTACAGTATCACGGATACGCATTTACGAGTTAAAAGTTGATATTCATTTTAAGTATTTACCATTTGTTGTAATTTATATATTAAAATAAATATTTTCCAATGGATCCAGACTTTCGGCCCACCCTGTATATTTATATTTATATATATTTATATTATATATATATATGATGAATAAAACCACGAAGGAAAGGAAACACAAAATGGTGCTCAAGCGTCATTAGACGAAAGCGCTTGAGCACCATTTTGTGTTTCCTTTCCTTCGTGGTTTTATTCATCATAAATATTTTTCACGTGTTACCTTCGTGAAATAATTTTCTTATATATATATATATATATAATATATATATATATACACATTTATATATATTTATATATATATTTATTAGTGATGTAGCGGATGTCATTTTTTTCACATCCGCGGATGCGGATGAGGATGTTTGATTTCAACATCCGCGGATGCGGATGTCTACATTTTCGTTATTTTTTAGGATATATTCGAGATTTGTTGTGTTTAACGTATACAATAAGTTATTATATAGAGAGAGCTGTAGCTATAATGTAATATAATTGATTAATTGTACAATAATTGCTGTACTTTTCTCTGAACATATAAAATAATATCAAGCATCTAACTAATATAGAAATCAATTAGTGAATTCATCTGCAAATAAATTCGTTATATTTTGTTTCAGCCACAATTAGAAACCATAATTGTGTTACCAGGATGCGGGACGTGAACCCAACTCAAATGCACCCCACCGACCTCCTTCCCCAACCTCCACCCTTATAGAAAGAGATCTTTAATTAGCTTGATAACTATTTATATTAAGTTTAAAGTTTTATTAGGCATATTTATAAATGAGTAATTAAAATAAAGTAAACTAAGATGTTCATCGTTTAATGTTCAAACTTAATTATAGGAAGGTTATGCTTAAGGAACATTAATTTTTCTGCCTTTTCTGCTGCCAGTCTGTTTCTCTTTTCATCATATATTAATCCAACACTGCTAAATAATCTCTCGCTTGGTACGTTTGTTGGAGGACAGGCTAAATGTTTCCTTGCAAGTTTACTCAAGTATGGATAGATATTCTGCGTATTTTTCCACCAACTAATAGGATTGTCACATGCAGCCAGGCATTTTTCTTGGTGATAGCTCTCGATCATTTTTACTACATCTTTTGACATCGCGTAGGTCTCGTCATTGCTGCTTGACTCAAGAAACTGAGAGACAGATTCTGTGATAGATTTGCTTGTTGAAGGTGTTGGTTCTGTCACTGAAACTTTTATTCTTTTGGTGGGTGGTGAAGCGACAGATTCAAGAGATTGAAGCTCTTCAACTGCTTTGCCAAGTGATGATTTAACTCGTTCTAATGTACTAGGTGAAAATAACTTAGCTTTGTAACGTGGATCTAAGTAGGTTGCAAGAGAGTAACTTCATACAAGAACAGCCTCTCGTCTTGTCGCTTGCATCACTTTTGCGCACAATGAACTAGTTCTATTAATATAGTAGAATTTGATAATTTCCGCTTATTAATGACGTTTTATCTCAACGGTCCACATCCGCATGACATCCGCAGTCCAAAGTGCGGATGCGGACGCGAGAAAATGTGCGGATGTTCCGCGGATGCGGATGTGACCTACATCACTAATATTTATATATATATACACATTTATGTATATATTTGTGAACAGACGTGTTTTATCGAGTGTCCAGTGTTACCAAGTGAATAAGTGTTTTTCGTTCAAATGTCTTTAAAAAATAAAAAATAGTGTTTGGTGCATTCTTAACTAAATTACTTCGTGTTACTATCCATTCATTAACGAATATATTTCATTTATTGAATTTATTCATTACTATATTACTTGACTAAACCAAGGCTAGTGCATTATTTGTTCCCGAATCTATTACTACACGAGGTTTCATAAGGTTGAAATTCCCTTGGTTTGCCTTTGTTGTTTTTCAAATCTATCAGAAACGAGGTTTCTTAAGGTTCATTTTCCCTTCACACTCTACCTGACCTCCCGAAGGGTCACCTACCATGGGAAAAAAGGGATTAAGTCGGTAAACAGCGAAAAGATAAGTTTCATTTAATACTTTTTCTTTAACAGATCTTTCATTGGTAGCTTAATTATATATTCATTTAGCATAAAATTGTTACAAGAACCTGTTTCTGCATTTCAAGAACATTTTTGCAGGTTTTTGCAGGTGATGGCACAATAAGCACGAGGTAGACCTACGTTGTAATTTATTAATTTCCAAATACTCATTTTTTTAATTTTTTTTATTTTTTAACTAATTAAAAGCATGGCACCCCTGTCAAGTACTTGCAGTCGCTGTGAAGGGAAATTTGCCACTTACGCATTTACAATGGCTAATAATAATGAACAGTTAGTTTGCAGGTGGTGCTCAAGCATGGAAGTCCTGAGGAATGAATTAGAACATGAGAGGGAGGCCAGGGTTAGGCTTGAAGAAAGCATGATGCTTCTGATGGCAAAATTAGAATCCCTTGAGACTCCAGTTACGACCCCTCCTGCCTCAGTTTCTACTAATAATATAAATAGTATTAATAGTCCTCTCTTTTCCCCTAGTTCCCAACCCTTCGTTCGAGTGCATGATGGAGCCCCATTGAGAAAACCTAAGACTTGTCTACCAGTAATAACAAGCAATAAGTTTTCTGTTTTAGGTTTCGAAGATGCTGATGAACCAGAAATACGACTCATTGGTGATTCCAGTGTTCGAGGGCAGCTCGAGGAATTCTGTGGGAGAAACCCTCGTCATACGCACCGTTACTGCTACCCTGGTGCAAGGGTGGAGGATATAACTAATAGTGTTGACCAATTTACAGATGGTACCTCCGAGGACACAACGTATGTTATTCATGTCGGTACTAATAACGTTTTAAATTCTAGATGGAAGAACTGCTGGCTAGGTACAGGGACTTACTAGAGCGACTAAAGGAGAAAACTAATAAGATTGTCTTAACAGATATACTTCCTCGAATTATCTAACGTAACGATTTCTACAGCAAGGCAACCTATATTAACAATAACCTAGTCTCTTTGCCAACAGGAAGGAGTGCATTTTGTGAATTTTTGGAACAGTTTCTACGGCAGGAGGGACTTGTTCCTCGAAGATGGACTTCATCTTAATGACGTTGGAGCTGTGCATTTAGGGACACTATTTCATAATACTGTCTCTTCTTTTCAGGCTGCCATGACTCGAACGGTCCCAGCATAAATTCCATAAATTTCCCCTGTGCTTGCGAAGGTAAGGTGTCGCAGTTACAAACAATTTGAAGGTTCTATCCCTAAATGTTCGTAGCCTACGAAATAAAATAATTTTTTTTCTTTAATTGTTTGTAAAGACTATGATGTAATTGCGATAAGTGAATCGTGGCTTAGCACTGAAACACATGACTTTGTAGGGAAGTATCAAATTAAAGGTTATAGACTTTTTGTTAAAAACAGAATAGGTAGGCGAGGAGGCGGTGTTATGTTGTATATCAAAGATAATATTGCGAATGTTATAGAAGTAAAGCACACAATTCCAGAACTGATAGATTCGACTATAGCAGAACTTAAATCGAATGATTTCAAACATGTTGTTGCAGTTATATATAGGCCCCCTAATCAAACAGCTGATACAGATGAAGCGTTATATCGTGAACTAAAGAGAATAATCGGTTGTGAGCAGGCTTTAGTTATGGGTGACTTTAATTGCGCCAATGTGAATTATGACAATGCAGGGAGACACGGAAGGTAATCATTTAGTTAATTTTCTCAAGGATAGCTTTCTTATTCAAAAGTTTGGGGAACCTACGAGGTTGGACAGTATTTTAGATTTAGTAATAACTACGGATAATAGGCTAATTGATGATCTTCAAGTAAAAGAACCATAAGCAATAGCAATCACAATATGGTAGAGTTTGTCCTCTCAGTAAGTCACTCGAAACCAACTAACTCAACTAAAATTCCTAACTTCCAGCACACAGACTTTTGTAAATTTCGAAATAAATTGTCACACGTCAATTGGGAAAATGTAATGGGGAACTCCAATGCAAAACTAATGTGGGAATCATTCGAAACAGTATTTAGGACTATAAATGAGGAATGTGTACCGTACAAAATTAAGCGTGTGAAAGTAAACAACAAGCCCTTGTGATTTACTTCTAGAGTAGGAGACATTATAAAGAGTAGAGATAGGGCTTATAGGCTACATAAGTACGATAAAGACAATTTGTGGTTACGAAAATACTACTACATATCTCTAAGGCATGAAGCGAAAAGTATAATAAAAAAGTCCAAGCGCAAATTTGAAATCTCCATAGCTCGTGATGGTAAAGAAAACCCCAAGCGATTCTTTCAATACATCAATAATAGAAATCCAGTAAAAAGCGTCTTGGGGCCTTTAAAAAATGTAAACGGAGATCTAGTTTCTGAAAACAAGGAAATGGCTACCTTACTAAATGAATTTTTTACATCAGTTTTTACTATAGAAGATGTAACGAATATCCCTATGGTCATAGACATAATACCTTTTGATAATGGTAATATTTTCGATAATATAGTGGTTAGTGAAGGGGAGGTAATGCACTATATTGATAAAATGAAAATGCGTAAATCACCGGGGCCAGATTCTATATATCCCATATAACTAAAAGAATTAAGATAGCATTGTTGTGCCACTGTGGAGGGTGAACCCTTTCCCTTTTTAGTTCTCAGCCCTTTCCCCCTGGCCTTGATTATTATTATTTATATATTAAATTTCTTTGATTTTTTTATGAAATACTTGTTATAGATAGGATTTTAATGGTTCTCTCTCTCTTTCCAGCAAATGAATAAGAATGGTAACTGTTATAAGAAATTAGAAAGATAGTAATAAATAATAAACATTAAGTACTAAATTGTTAAAATCTTAACAAAAAGAATAAACAATAAGTTATATATAAAGAAATGGTAAACTTGTAAACAAGGAATGAGGAATAAAATAGTTTTATTAAATTAGTATGGGAAAAAGAGTGAGAGTTGGACTGTCGCTTGTTAAACCCTGTTAGTAAATGGATAATTAAGTACTGAGTTGTTAAGTTTTAACAAACAAATGAATAAGAATGTTAAATGTTATCAGATATGTTAATATTTTAATGAATAAAAAAAAAGAATAAACAAATTTAGTAAAAGAGACGCTTCTGAGGTTTAAGTGTCGGCATGTGTGTCAAAACTCGAGTTTTGAGAAGTGGAGGGAACCAATTGGCGCTTGTGTGGAAATATAAATAATAAAAAATATAGTTTAAGAGGGTAATTTGACAAGAGAAAATAAAGAACATAACAGGAAACTAAAGTCAGGCTGGATTTGTCTGAGGCTGAAGACCGTTATTGGACCAAGGGAACTTTAAGTTCTGTTAGGAAGGGGATGCCGGAGATAGTGAACCACTAACAGAAGGAAGCTATTCTGGCAAGTAAGAAACTGTTGGTGGCAGGAGCCAGCAGTCGTGGAATCGGAGGTCTGGGCAGCGAGCCTGGATCCAACAACCCTTCAAGGTAAGCAGCCTGGTTTCGTGGAGTTCTTAAACAAAAGAAAAATTCTTATTTGTGGTGCCGTTAGGTTAATCCGAATCCCACCACATAAAATAAGTGGCGCCTGAACAGGGACTTCAACTCAGAAAAGTGGGTTGTTTCCTGGTTGGGTTGTATGGAAGAAGAGTGAAAGGGTAGTTGTAGGTTGGGTGTAGTAGTAGTAGAGTAGAAGTGAAGTAGGGTAGCATCTTTAGAGATGCCTACCAAGGAGGAGTTAGAAAGGAGGTTGAGGGAGATGGAGGAGGCATTAGAGGTAGAAAAGGCTAGGAACCATCAGTTAGAGTTACAGAAGGCAGAATTAGAGAATGTTTTGGGGAAATTGCAAAGTAGATTAGAGGAACAGAGTAAAGAATTAGTAGTTTGTCGTCAAGAGATGGAAGAAAGGATGACTGAGAGTAAGAAAGAGATGGATGATGGGTTAAAGGCAATGGTTAAGAGAATGAGTGAGTTGGAGGGCAAGCTTGATGGGAAAGTGAAAAAGGAAGGGAAAGGGGGTTTTGAAGGGGAAAATAGTAAGGGTGTTGGTAGTAAGAAAGGGGCATGTCTAAAGGATGTAGCAGTAGGGGGCCTGGAAGGAGAAGGGAGTGAAAGTGTGAGTGAGGGGAAAGAAGAAAGACCTTACAAGGTGATGGTACATTCCACCCCTAAGGAGGGTAAGAAGAAGCTTGAGGGTGAGGATCAGAGGGAGAAAGGTAAGAGGATGGAAGGGCAGGCTAAGAGGGGCAAGGCAGGAATGAAGGGGGCTTGGAGAGCATCTGGTAAGAGGGCTTCTCAGAAGGTTCAACGCTGCATTAGCGCAGATGACTCCCTCTATTCCAGCATTGAGGACAGTATGTGTGAGAGTGAGACTGAAACCGAGAGTGATACGAGTGAGGGTGTAAGAGTGCATAAGGGAATCTTAATTAGGGAGATTCCGAAGGTTGCAAAATTTAATGTTTATAGTGGAAGAGATGTACAAGAGTTTTTGAAAGAGTATGAACGTTATTGTAAGAGTAAGTATCCAGACGCTCCTGAGTATTGGGTGAAAGAGATGGGTGACTGTTTGGAAGGTAGGTTGCTAGAGTTTTACAATGTTGTTGTAAATTCAGGAGTGCCTGTGAAGTATGAGGTGTTAAGGGAGAGATTGGTGGAACAAGTGTTGAGAATAAGAGGGGGTGTGAAATATCGAAAGAAGGATGATTTTGAGAGAGAGCAAGGATGCAGAAGGGGGAGAGTATTGATTTGTATGCATATAGACTTGAAACTTTGGTGAGAAAGAAATTTGGAGATGATGGGATAGATGAGAATAAAAGGTTGGTAAGAAAGTTGATTGAGACAGTACCTGAGAGTGTGAGAGAGTTTTTGAATGTTAAGAGGAAAGTGTGTGTAAGAGTGAGAGGGACACATTTGAAGTGGCATGAAATCTTGGAATTGTTAGAGGACCGAGTGTATGAGAGTGGGATTGGGCGTAATAGGGAAGCAGATGTGCGAATGGGGACAGCGATGAGGGAGGAACAAGTACCTGTGTTTCCTAGTTATGCAGACGCATTAAGAAATACTAGGCCAGGTCACCCTCCAGTTAGCCAAGCATCCATGGCCCAAAACCCAATGGAAATGCTGGCTAACTTTGTGAACGAATTCACAAGGGTGTATGGAGGGTCGGCCATGCAACAACCAGGGCCTCCTCCCACATCGGGTCCCAGAATGAATGGTCCAATGCTGGGGCAAACGTATAGAAGTCAAGGGCTTCAAGGCCAGTCAACAATGAATGAGCAAAGAGGGCCAGTGAATGGAGGGAATATGGGGAATGTGAGAGGGTGTGCATATTGCGGTAGAGGGGGACATAGTATAGAGACCTGTAGAAGAAGAGTGGGTGCGTGTTTTGCATGTGGGCAGATGGGACACATGGCGTATGAATGCAGAACACCTGGGTATGAATGTAGGGCATGTGGGAACTTTGGGCATATTGCCCGGTTCTGTCAAGCCCGACAGCAGGGTGCTCCAGCACCAGCAGGAGGGAGTCCTGTCTCTCATGCAGGAAATCGGCCAGTGTCAACCATGCCAGCTCCTCAACCTCAGAGGCAGGGCCCTCAAGGGGGTGCTGTCACTGGAAATGGCGAGGCTGGTCCCAGTACGGGAAACGCATAGGGCAGGGGCCTCTCATTGGGGTTGGGGTCCCTGCTTCTCTGAGTGATGAATGTGTATTTGAGGCATTAGCAGGATGGTGTCAAGTGAATAAGGAAGTGAGAGCGAGTGAGAAAAAGGCAGAGTGTATGGTTATTCCTGTTGAATGGGGAGGAGTGTATGGAGGGCATTAGTGGACACGGGATGTTCACCTAATTTAATAAGTAAGCAAGGAATTGGATGTTTGTGTAAAGAGAATGAATTAGGAAGAGTGAATTGGGGAGTAACTGGGGAAATTAAAGGGGTTGGGAACATCCCAGTACGAGTGTTGGGAGAGGTGCAGATTAAAGTGAAAGTGATGGGGTGTGAAATGGAAGAATGTGTGCTTTATGTAGTTGATAAGGAGAGTGAAAAGTATGACATGATTCTGGGGTATGAGTTTTTGAAAAAGAATCGATTGGTGATCCATCCTGCTAGACGTATGATTGAGTGGAAGAATGAGTTGGGTAAGTGTGAATTCTATGTGGGGAGAAGTGAATCGGATTGGATGAGGGTAATAAAAGGGTATGAGGTGAGAGCATCTGAGAGTGTAAATCTGGAAAAGGGAACCCCAGCATTGGTGCATGTTGAGTGGCCAGTGAGTGATAATAGAAGAAAAAGGCAGGGAAGCATGATTTTTGTGAATGGTATGGATGCATCCTATAAAGTGAAAAGAGTTGGGCATGTGTATGATGGTATAATTGATGAGAGTAACCCATGGATTTGTGTGCAAGCTAGGGAAGATGGGGTGCATGGCGAAAGAGAATAAATGAGGGGGATGTGAGGGAGACGTATACAGTGATTGAGGAATATGTGAGGAGGGAGAAAATGGAATACAAATGGATGAACGAGGGCAAGAATGTGGGGAGGAATGGACGACTGAACAAATCAGAAAGGAGGTGATTGTTGGCGAACAGTTGAGTGAGAGTGAGCGAATGCAGGTGTGGCAGTTGGCAGGGGAGAAAAGGAGCGTATTGGCCCGAGGAGATGATGACCTCCGTTTAACAAAACTACCTCCCTTCAGGATCCAGTTAACGGATGAGACTCCGATCTACCAAAGGCCAAGACGGTTCTCCCCACCAGTAATGAATGAGATAGAAAGCAGTGTGAGGAATTAGAGAGAATGGGAGTGATTGAACAGAGCACAGTCCGTGGAATAGTAGAATAGTGCCTGTGTGGAAACCTGATGGAAGGATTCGCTTGTGTGTGGACTATCGAATGGTGAATGAAAGGACAGTGAAAGACAGGTTTCCGATGTGCTTGATAAATGAAAGTGTATACTCTTTGCATGGAAAGAGGGTGTTTAGTAAATTGGACCTATTGAGGGGATATTACCAGATGCCGGTTGAGCCAGAGTCTCGTCCCATAACTGCTTTCTCACAGCCAGGAATCATTATATGTTCCGTGCTCTCTCGTTCGGACTTACAGCTGCACCTGCTGCATTTCAGAGAGCAATGAATCGTGTTCTTGGTAAGTTTGCAAGGGAAAATGTCATATGTTTTATAGATGACATTTTGATTATGACAGAGACATTTGAGGAGCACCTGAAGATAATGAGAGAGGTACTGCAAGTGTGGATGAAGTCGGACTACGAGTGAAACCAAGTAAGTGTGAGTGGTTCAGGGAAAGTGTGGCATTTCTGGGGCACAAGGTGAGTTCGATGGTATACGAAAGAGTGGGGAGTATATGGAAAAAGTCAGGGAGTTCCCGAAACCTCGGACAGTTCGTGAACTTAAATCTTTTCTGGGACTTGTAGAGTTTCAGAGGAAATTTATAGCGGGCTGCTCGGGATTTCGAAACCCTGACCGAAGTGACTGGAATGAAAGGTAGTACTCAGTTGGTGTGGACGGAGAAGATGAATGAAGCGTTTGAGCAATTGAGAGTGGAAGCAGCGAAAGATGTGGAGTTGGCTTATCCGGACCTGAGTGAAGGAGCGAGTTTGCTAGAATTGTATACAGATGCGAGTGGATTTGTATGGGTGGGTGCTTGTGCCAGTTGCAGGGAGAGGAAGGACAGGAAGGAAGGAGAGTAATTGGGTATGTATCTAAAGCATTCAGTAAGGCAGAGCGAAAGTACAGTACAATTGAGAGAGAACTTGCGGCAATGAGGTTTTGTGTGAAAGCTTTCAAGTCATTTTTGTATGGAATGAAATTTATTTTAAAGACTGATCATCAGCCCTTGGTATATATGGAGAGAATGAAAGTTGTGGATGGAAGAATTGCTAGAACTTTGCTTGAGTTGAGTGAGTTTGATTATAAGATTGAGTATGTGCCAGGGGAGAGGAATTGTATGGCTGACCTATGTCAAGAATACCTGGGGTGAATGAAAGGTGTGAGAAAGAGGTGGTCGACCCTGAGTATTTGCCAGTGGGAATAGTAAAGTTGCATGAAAGTAGGGGGGGTGGCGACAGTTTGTTGAAAGTGTATGGTATGGGTTGAAAGATTTGAAATTGGATGGGTTAAAAATGAGAATACCAGGGAGTGTGAATGAATTGCGGACCTTGGTTATGAATGAAGCGATTAAGAAACCAGAAAGGATGGGTGTTTGTAAGGTCCGCAATTATGTACGTGAGCTGAAAGCCATGGGGAGCCGGGTATTTTTCCTTTTCAAGGGTCCTCATGGTGGTCAGCTCATTGTTTAGTGTTGAAGTGTATGTGCATTATGGTAATGATTGTCCGATTGTGTATAAAGATGAAAGGATCGAGGAGAAAGGAGCCTGATTTTGCATTTGCAGTGTATTAGTGGTGTACATTACAATTGGATGAGTGAAAGGAAGAGGTATAAAAGCATAGTGCCAGGTGAAAATTTGGAAAGGGTTTTGGATGAAGTTAGAGCTGCACAGAGAGAGTCAGAGGGAGAAGGTTGTATGGAAGTAGGTATGTTAGAGGGGCCATGGATGATACGTGACTGTGTGGATGAGGTAGAGCTCAGCCCTTCTGTGGTTCCTGTAAGGGTTCCAGAAGGTCCTATTGAGCTCTACAGGGGTCTTGTGGATACAGGTGCCCAAATCAGTCTGGTGAATGAGCGAGTGTTGTGTGATTTAGATGAAGAGAATGTGCCTGTATCCCGAGAAAGAGTGGGTGTGAGAATACGTGGTATCGGAGGGGGAACAGTCGTCACATGAAGCTGTGCAGTTGAGGGTGGGATTAGGTGCATGTAAAGAGGTATGGGAGCACAAGTTCATAGTCTTGAAAGGGGAATCAATGCCCTGGGATTTTCTACTGGGAATTGATTTCCTTGAGAATATGAACTTGAGTGTGGATGTTGGTCAGGGCTCAGTAATGAGAGAAGGAGAGCATGTGGTCAGTATGGGAATGTTTCCGAGCACAGGTATAGATGCTGTGTTAGTGGGAGCAATTGAGTTAGAGGTGGAAGACCAGTGTGAAGTGTTGAGAGATGAAGATATTTTAGATATGCAAGAGGGAGATGAGGTGATATGCAAGTTGAGAGAATATGTGTATAATGGTATAGATGTGAGAGAGTGGTCAAAAGAGGTGGAAGAGTATAAAGGTATGCGAAAAAGTTGGCTGTATGGATGGGAGTGCTATATTATATGAGGGTAAATAAAGTGGGTGAGACAGAGTGTGTGCCAGTGATGACATTTGAGGGTATGGTAGGATTGGTGATTATTACACATAGGATGTATGGGCATGTGGGAAAAAACAAGTTATGGGAATTGATGAAAGGAATGGTTTTCCACCCTAGGCTGGGACTGGTTGTTGCAGAAGTGGCAACTACTTGTGAGAGTTGCCAAAAGCGAAAATACCAGTCCCAGCATAGCCGCCCCCCAGTGCAAAAGATTGAAGTGAAAGAACCGTGGGAGCTTGTGGTGGTTGATATTGTGAGTATGCCGAGAATGAGTAGAGGGAAAGTTGGAATATTAGTAGGGGTCGATCACAAGAGTAAGTTTGTGTATGTTGCTGCGTTAGAGAATAAAACAAGTGAGCATGTTGCGAGAGTGATGAGAGAGAGTATGTTACCAATGATGCTTGGAAGGCCGCGTAAGTGTTTAACAGATAATGGGCCTGAGTTTAGGGGTGCTAGTTTTGAGAGAATGTTGAGTGAGAATGGGATAGAGCATGTTAGAATAACTCTGTATATGTCTGCTTCGACCCCGCAAGGGGGTTCTAAGCTCATGCTCTTGAGTGCTCTTTGTGCTCGTTTGTACGTGCTTGTTCCTGGAGGTTTCACGTGCGCCCTCCCGGCCCTAGCACCCAAGGATGATGGGGCTCGACCCTGCAGTCCTTGGTCTTTTTCCACTTCGACTGTCCCCTCCACCCTTTCTTTTTCCTCTGTCTTTCCTCTCACTTTTTCTTTGTTTTTCCGCTGAGATATGCCCTTTAAATAGAGGCGAATCAGTTCTTCCTGAACTAAAAAAAAAAAAAAAAAAAAAAAAAATGTCTGCTTCGAATGGTTTGGCTGAGAGAATGGTTAAAACTATAAGTGAAATGCTGCGTGTATGTATTGGGGAAGGGGCTGAGTTGGATGCTGAGTTGGCAAGAGTTGCCTGGTGCTACAATTTGACATACCACTCAGCCATTCAAACTTCTCCAAGAAGGTATGTGTCTACATTTGGAAGGTTTGTGCAAAAGGATATACGATTAAATGAGAATACATGTGATAGATGGAGAGAGGCTGGTGTGCATTTTCGGTCATTTGGTGTTGGTGAGCTTGTTTTGAAAGAGGTGCATGAGGCTGGAAGAAGGAATGAGTATAAGTTGGCGCAAAAGTTTGAGGGTCCATTTGTGGTGAAAAAGGTATGGAGAATGGGGTAACGTATGTGATTGAGAGGGCGCAAGAGAATGGACAGTGTGAAGAAGTAAGAGCACATCATCGGCAGTTGCGCAAATGCGAATACCTCCGGAGTACATCGTATGTCACCCAATGTATGATATGTGTGAGAGGATGGAACAAAAGAAAGCGCTAGAAACCAAGAACATGATGGGAATCCAGGATGAATGGATGGATGCAGATCTGGAGTTCTTGATTGGGTCAAAGCGGGCAAAAAGGAAGAAAAAGGTGAGAAGAAAGGGAATGAAAGGTGAGAAAGCCAGGCAGATAGGTGAAGATATGAGCTGAAGGATTCCCAGTTGGACTCTGGAACAGCCGCAGGTGAGGCAGAGTTAGAATGGGGATGTTCGGGACTTTGGTGGTTCATGGTGCCAGCCTGGTCCATCCGGGGAATTCTCGTTTGAGGTTTTGGGGTCTCAGACCTTGAGGGCCTTTCTTTTCTGGGATTTTCCGAGGGTGGAGGAGAAGAGGAGAAGAAGGGAAATCTTCTTCACTCAGAAGTGGAAAGATTGTGTCAGGGAGGGGGCATTAAGAGTGTGGGATTTACAATTCTTGAGAGTGAAAGGGAAAATGTATGTGAGAGAGAAAGGAGTGTAACTGAGCAAAGTATTGTGACCTTAATGGAAAGTGTGAGGATGAATGGGAGTAGATAGAGGTGAAGGAAGTATAAATGAAAGAATGAGGAAGAGAATGAATGTGATTGATTTTTGTGAGGAAGTGAGAATGTTATTGCTTGAGATAGAAGAAAATGTGTTGAATAAAAGCTTAGATGTAGAATTAACAAGTAGTATTAGAGAAGATATTAAAAGTAGATGGGTTAGAATGATAGAGAAAGTGCAACAGTGTTTAGGGAGTGGTGATGGTAATGTAGTATAAAGTATTGGCGTAGTGTTCTGTAGGAAAAAAAAAAAATAGTAGTATTGTATGATGTGTGAAAGAGTGAGTGGTTGGAAATTCAACCAGGTGGCAGCCTATATTTTGAGGCCAGAAGCTGGGCTGTGCTTGAAGGAGGAAGGTGCCTGGGTGAGTTCCCAGACCTGCTGATCCCTGCCTCTGGTGATTTGCCGCTTTGCAGGTTTCAACCTCATTCCTGGTATTGTAAATAACTATTGTAAATAAATATTAAAAAATTAAATTGTAGGTATATTTTTTTAGTATAACGTAAATTATTAAAGAGAAAGTAATTGTTAGCCAGCTGTTAGTCCTAAATATTGAATGTTTGAATGTTTACTGTATTTGTTAAATATAAAGATTATTAAATAACTGAATTATAATTTAAATAAATAAATGAATGATTTATAAAGTAAATTTGTAAATGTTATTCTTATGATAGCCATGTATGTAATTAATGATTTAAAAGATTTAAATTGAAAACAATTATTTTTGATAAAAAAAAAAAAAAATATATAAATAAATAAATAAAAATAAAATTTAAAATTATTTTTTGAAAAAAAAAATAAAAAAATATATATATACAGTGGTGACCCCGTTACTCGAACGACCTATTACTCGAACAAATCGTTACTCGAACCGAAAAATTCGGAAAATATAAAAAAATAGGGACTCGCTACTCGAGCGCATTTCCGTTACTCGAACGCCCGAGGCGTAATGCGCATACAGTATATTTGTTTGAGCGTTTGCCCGCTACACTAAGAGCATGTTCGAGAGATGCTTTGATGTGACGAATGGGACCGATTTGACCCTCAGAGACTTTTGGAAGGATCATTTCAACATCCTTCATGCCATCCGGATCATCGTCAAATCCTGGGCTGCTGTGACTACCAGGACATTGAACTCTGCCTAGAGGAAGCTTTGGCGGGAATGTGTAGCTGATCGCGACTTTGAGGTCTTCCAGGAAGCACCTGTTGTTCCTGCCATAGTGTCTCTAGGGACGTCCATGGGCCTGGAGATGGATGCCGACAACGTGGAGGAGCTCCTGGATGAGCACAAGACGGAGCTGACCACATATGAGCTCCAGCACCTCCTTGAGCAGAACAAGCAAGAGGCTGAAGATGAGGTCTCCGCTACAGAGGAGGAGGAAGGAAAGAAGAACCTGCCTTCTGAGAAGATCAAGAAACTCCTCAGCCATTGGGAGGCAGTGCAGGCCATTGTAGAGGAGACCTTCCGTAACAAGGCAATTTCAGACAGATGTGTTGATATTTTCAATGACAATGTTATACGCCACTACTCGAACATTTTGAAGGGTCGTCAATGTCAGGTTACACTCGAACGCTGGATCAAGCCCTCTACGTCGGAACCCGAAGTGGACGTTCCTGACGTTCTTCTGGAAGGTGATTCACCTTCCAAAAGGTTCTAAGAACCTACCTCCCTCTCCTCCTCCTCCAACCAAGCCCATCATCAAGCCTCCTTCTGGTAAGTACACTTAAAACCTTTTTTACTTTTTACTTTTTTACCTTTTTTACTTTAAATTTTATTAATTTTATTAATTATTATTACTAATTATTAATTATTATTACTAATTATTAATAAAATTAATAAAATTAGAATAATTATATAATAATTTGTATAATTAAAGCATATTTTAAAGTTTAAAATTCGAGTTTGGGGGTCCAGGAACGCATTATTTCTATTTCTATTAATTTAAAGGCAATTAATTAGTTTGTTACTCGAACTTTTCATTAGTCGAACCGCCTCCAGGAACGAATTAAATTCGAGTAACGAGGTACCACTGTATTTGAAAATTGAAAAAATTATTTTTCGGAAAAAAAAAAAGAGGGTATCTATGTAAATAATTTGTTAATAAATATTTTGGTATGAAAATTGTAAGGAAAGGAAGAGAGAACCATATTAGGTAATATAGTAGGTGTGTAGGCTATATGGCAAGACAGGTGGAAAGGAGCTTGGGGGGGGGGGGAGATGTGGAGGGTGAACCCTTTCCCTTTTTAGTTCTCAGCCCTTTCCCCCTGGCCTTTATTATTTATATATTAAATTTCTTTGATTTTTTATGAAATACTTGTTATAGATAGGATTTTAATGGTTCTCTCTCTCTTTCCAGCAAATGAATAAGAATGGTAACTGTTATAAGAAATTAGAAAGATAGTAATAAAATAAAAACATTAAGTACTAAATTGTTAAAATCTTAACAAAAAGAAAAACAATAAGTTATATATAAAGAAATGGTAAACTTGTAAACAAGGAATGAGGAATAAAATAGTTTTATTAAATTAGTATGGGAAAAAGAGTGAGAGTTGGACTGTCGCTTGTTAAACCCTGTTAGAAATGGATAATTAAGTACTGAGTTGTTAAGTTTTAACAAACAAATGAATAAGAATGTTAAAATGTTATCAGATATGTTAATATTTTAATGAATAAAAAAAAAGAATAAACAAATTTAGTAAAAGAGACGCTTCTGAGGTTTAAGTGTCGGCATGTGTGTCAAACTCGAGTTTTGAGAAGTGGAGGGAACCAATTGGCGCATGTGTGGAAATATAAATAAAAAAATATAGTTTAAGAGGGTAATTTGACAAGAGAAAATAAAGAACATAACAGGAAACTAAAGTCAGGCTGGATTTGTCTGAGGCTGAAGACCGTTATTGGACCAAGGGAACTTTAAGTTCTGTTAGGAAGGGGATGCCGGAGATAGTGAACCACTAACAGAAGGAAGCTATTCTGGCAAGTAAGAAACTGTTGGTGGCAGGAGCCAGCAGTCGTGGAATCGGAGGTCTGGGCAGCGAGCCTGGATCCAACAACCCTTCAAGGTAAGCAGCCTGGTTTCGTGGGGTTCTTAAACAAAAGAAAAATTCTTATTCGTGGTGCCGTTAGGTTAATCCGAATCCCACCACATCACTAACAAAGATTTTTAATGCATCTATTTCTGAGGGGTGCGTACCAGATAATTTCAAGTTAGCAAACATAACACCTATCTTTAAGAAAGGCGATAAAGGTGTGGCGAGAAATTATAGGCCAATCAGTTTAACGTCTGTTGTAGGTAAGCTACTGGAATCAATAATTAGGGATTGTATAGTCAAACACTTAGAATTACATAAACTAGTTAGAAATACGCAGCACAGTTTTAGGCGAAACAAATCTTGCTTAACTAATCTTTTAGAATTTTTTCAAAGCATGGTTGACGTTTATGATAGACATCGGGCGGTTGATGTAGTGTA
Source organism: Bathynomus jamesi (assembly GCA_023014485.1). Lineage (NCBI taxonomy): Eukaryota > Metazoa > Arthropoda > Malacostraca > Isopoda > Cirolanidae > Bathynomus > Bathynomus jamesi. The sequence continues at coordinate 614,908 of JAJOZX010000528.1, forward strand.
TTTAGATTTTCAAAAAGTGTTTGACACCGTACCGCACAAAAGACTCATTGAAAAAACTAAGGCTCACGGAATCAGGGGGGGTAGTAATAAATTGGATAGAAGAGTGGTTGTGAGGTAGGAAACAGAGGGTGGTCATTGATGGAGCGGTCGTGTTGGGCTAATGTAGCGAGTGGCGTTCCTCAGGGTTCTGTATTGGGCCCCTTGCTTTTTCTTATATATATTAACGATTTAGATGTCAGCCTAGTCAGTACAGTTTCAAAGTTTGTGGATGACACGAAGCTGGGTGGTAGGGCGATTAATGACGAAGATAGAGGTAAAATCCAGAAAGATTTAACGTTGGTAAGAGCAAAATTTTGTCAGGGAAAGATTTAACAAGCTAGAGCAGGAAAAAGATTTAGGAGTTATAGTCACTGGTGATTTAAAAGTAGCAAAACAAAGTACAGCAACGGCCAATAAGGCGAACAAAGTGTTAGGTTTTATAGCTCAGAATTTTGAGTACAAATCGCGTGATATTTTAGTTCCTCTTTATAAATCATTAGTTAGACCCCATTTGGAGTATGCAGTCCAATTTTGGAATCCGCATATGCGCAAAGATATAGATAAAATCGAAAGAGTTCAAAGATGAGCAACTAAGATGATTCCGTCACTTAGGTCAAAGTTGTACAGGATAGGCTTAAGGAGTTAAAATTGACTACACTCGAGACTAGGAGGCTAAGGGGTGATCTAATCCAGGTTTTCAAAATTATGAATGGGTTTGATAACGTAGATATAGATAGCTTTTTCGAAATATCTCAATATAATAGGACTAGAAATAACGGGTGTAAGTTGACAAGTCGAAGGTTCGAGACAGTAGTTGCCAAAAACTTTTTTACGCATAGAATAGTAAATAGCTGGAATAGTTTGCCAGTAGAAGTAATTAGTAGCACATCTATAAACATGTTTAAAAATCGATTAGACGCATATGTTGATAGATTGGGTATAGTTTAAGGTAGTAAAATTAAGGCTTTGTGGTGATAGATCCCACAGCTCAACACAAGTGTTGTGGGATATTGGGAGGCAGCATCTTGGGTTAGGGGATACTCTCTGTCCTTACACACCCCATTTAAAGAGATTCCTCTGCCGAGCGGTGCCCCCCATAGTACTGTGAGGTATTGAAAAACTCATGATCTTCACTTGCCCCACAGACACCTTTAAATGGGAGACCCAAAATGGGTGCACACACATTTCTACACTACTGTACAGTCTTTACAGCCACACCTACACTTTTCCTCCTAAGTATATACAGTGGAACCTCAATATACGAACGCATCTCTATTCGAACAAATCGGTATACGAACAACTTTTTCGAGAAAAAATTGTCCTTGTATATGAACCATTCCCTCATATCCAAACCGAAAGAAGCCGGTCAGTTTCTCTCCAGCCAGAAGAGACAGAACACCAGAAGGGGAGTTACCTGATGTTTTTATGGAAGGTGACTCCCCTTCCAAACAATAATCTCCCTCCTCCACCCCACCTTCCTCTCCAGCTTCCACTTAGGCCATCATCACTCCTCAGCAAAGGTAAAGTTCAGGTTAAATTTTCATTTATTTGTATAATATTGCATTATTTATTGTTGTTACAGGTTTCATGCATGATTTTATGCCTGTAAATCTTATTTTACAGGTTTAATTAACCAAAATTTTGACTTAAAAATGTTTCGTAAGGGGTAACTTTTGGGGGTCTGGACCGGATTAATCCAATTTACATTATTTCTTATGGGAAAAATTGATTCAATATACGAACAATTCGATATCAGAACAACCCTCAGGAATGGATTAAGTTCGTATATTGAGGTTCCACTGTATATTGTAATGTATATGGTGGTAAATTTTGACTTGGTCCGCAATCAATATGGACCGTGACTTATTTTTCGTTGGCAAGGTACTAGTATTGATGGATACCGTAATGAAATTGACTGGATGCTTTGGATCTGATATATTTGCTTGTCGGTTATAAATAGATATAGAGTGTAACATATTTGTGGATAGTAGTCTATTATGACTTGATCCTCTGGATCCAGAGATTCTATCTTTAGTTTTAAATCAATAATTAATTAGTTTTAAAATAATAATTATTTAGTTTTGTAAAAATTGGTCATTGCCAATGTACAGGCAGTTGTTACATAAATTTCTTATGTTCTTGTGGTTCGGAACCCACATAAAATTGTAGGTCCCCTCCGCCACCACGGAGGACATACACAATACACAATTATGGACACAGTTAGGTAGACCAGCCATGAGTGGATCTTAGGGTCTTTGTTGGTCTGAAACATTATAACATTATTATAACATTATATAATGCTTCCATAAAATGTAAAAATACTTTGCTCTTGACCACCTGAACACCAAATATGTTCTCTCAAAAACAAGGTCCACAAATATGAAACAAAAACCATAAAACAGCAAAACACATGTTGACTTTTATTCTAATACAAATTTTACCATAAATTCTTTATCTATAATACATTAATTAATGTAAAAACAATGGTGTTTTAAATAAGGATTATGCCAGGATTTTATCAATGACCCTGCATTTGTTACCCTCACCTTTGATGCAAGCAGGGCTGTGGAGTCGGAGTCAGGAGTCGGAGTCATGAAGTCAGTCAATTTTGAGTGGAGTCAGAGTCGGAAGTGCATAGTTGGATGGAGTCAGAGTCGGAGTCAGTGCAAATCCTTCAATTATAACCATAGCAGCCTAGGCCTAGGCCTAGCTCAATTTTATGAATAAAATAGATTTAACTTAATGTTTTAATATATAATATAATATATAAATAATATATAATATATAACATATAAATATAAATATAGTTGCTTATAATTAATAAGGATTATAATTAATTAACATAATTAATAATAAGGAAATTTAAAAAATTTGTACTAGCAACCCTAAATCTTTTTCAGATTTTTAGATTTCAATTTGATAATTTTGATAAGCATCACTGAAAGAAGATTTAAGGACTAGTTTAAATGAACACTTCTAGGGATAACTAACCACAAATTTCTCACACTTGTAAATCACTATCTTTTAATATAGTAATTGCTTAAACTATAAGGTTGTAACATATATTCTGCTCAATTTTTTAGTTCATTCAGAACAAAAATTAAATGACATAATGACAAATTAATCATCAATATAATTCCCTTCTTTTGCTATAACCTCCTCCCACCTGTAGAAGAGTTTTTTATGCCACATTCGAAGAAATCCCTTGGTTTCGAGTTAAAAACAGCGATCACTTTGTTTTTGATAGCTTCCCTGGATTGCAACTTTTGTCCATCTAGGTGGTGTTGCAGACTTCTGAATAAATGGTAGTCTGAAGGTGTGATGTTCGGAGAATAAGGTGGATGAGACATTTTTTCCTAACCAAATGCTTCCAATTGGGCAATGGTGATTCGAGCAGTGTGAGGGTGTGCATTATCCTGGTGGAATAGAACACCTCTGTGATTAATTAATGCAGGACGTTTTTCTTGTAATGCCATCTTCAATCATTGGAATTGTTGGCAATAGACTTCAGCTGTGATTGCTTGGTTATCTGGCAGAAACTCAAAATGAATAATTCCTTGCATATCCCACCAAACGCATAGCAAAATTTTCTTTGGATGGGGGTCCATTCCTTGGCTGAGGTTCAGGCTTTGTTTCATGGTTAAGCCACTGATGTTGATGCTTAATATTATTATAGAGGACCCATGTTTCATCCCCAGTGACGATCTGATTCAAAAATGGTGCCTGCAGTTGCTGAGAATGCAGTGATGTGCAAATATCAATTCAATGTTGAAGATTCGCTTGACAAATCATGCAGAACCCATTTTCCAACCTTCACTACTTTTCCTAACTTTTCCTTCTGTATCGTGATAAAACCTGTATGAACCTGTCACTGTGTGTATTTTGCAATATTTCTAAAACTATTTCACATTATCTCGAGGTTATTCTATTATCTATCGTCCATTTTCTAATTGAGCAGAATTTATGTTACAACATGATACAATATGGTCCCCCATCTTTGGTGCTTCTATATCCAGTGTCCCTTACTTTTGGTGCAATTTCTTAGTCCCTATTTTTTCTAAATTTGGCACACAGGCTGTATATCCAGTGTGGCCAATGATCAATCAGAATACCAGGACACATCACCTGACTCAACAAGAACACAAGACAACTTCTGTCTAATGCTGTACAGTACTGTTTACCCATTTGTGTGCTGTGTATTAGGGTGTGACCGTTGCCCTCCAAAAATCAAAAAAATGGTCCTACAATGCTGTTCAAAGTTTTAGTGTTGTGTATTTATCTAGGAAACACCCCTGTAAATTTTCTTGGAGATCGGTGCATGTTTGAGCTAGCACCGTCGTACCAGCAAGTATTGCTATTTCAGCTTATGAACTTCATAAATAAGTGTGAAAATAGCACATTTTATCAGATTTTCATTTCCGGGTCTGGAACGCTGACCCACAAATTTTCCACGTATTATTTTATTGAATTTAATTTTAATGATGCTCTTTTCTTTTCCTTGACAGTGATTTGATGTTGTGAATAGAGAATTTAATCATGGATACACGGCAAGATGATGAGTATGTCAGAATGTTATTGGGCACGTACCCCGAGAAGAAGAAAAGGAAATAAAGGGCTGCAAACTGCCAACTAATAGGCAGGTCTTACTATGTCTGTTAGCAAACCTTCGGGATATGCATTGGGACCAGGCTTTATCTGCCACATTGACAATGTGCTTTTGCATTACTAGAAGGTGAATGTCCCGACCATTACAGGCAGGAACAATATTGGCCGAGTGATTAAAACTTACTATGACAAAGACTACATGCTGCTTATGAAAAAGAATGAGGATAGAAGACGGGCTGATGATCCTGAATTATGAAGTTTAAATCAGATTGAGCCTGATGATGAAATTTTATAAGAACACAGTGTTGAAAGACATGGTGGCTGCGAAAAAGGGGAAAACTCAGGCTGAACAAGATGCCATCGATATGACATACTCTTATGAAAAGCATGCTAAGTGACAGAGTAGCTACCTACCTGGGTAAACACAAAGTACTCACAGAAAAGGTTCAGAAGCGACAGAAAAGGCAGATGCGAGAAGAGAAGCGACAAGAGAGAGAGAGCAATGTGATCATGCTGAGAATGTACAGGCTGATATTGATTCACCTATTAGCTCTGATGAGGATGATGACATTGATGAGACCAGCACTGCTGAACCAAAGAGAAAACATCGGAGAACAGTGAAAGAGGGAGTTTCAATTTTTGTGCCCCATGATATTCTGGTTGGCAGAACTTGTTTCATGCAGTGTTCGAAACAACATCTTGCCGACCCAGCTGAGTGCAATTGTGTACTCCCTTGTATCTGCATGTGGTGGAGATACATCAAAGCTGAGTCTAAATGCAAAGACAGTCCACCGATACCAAGCTTCCATCATGTCAGAAATAAGTTTAAAAATCATGGATGAATGGCAACCATCAGACAAAGTACTGGTGCACTGGGATGGTAAACTTATGGACATTGGACATGCTGGATTCCAAAGGCACTGATGACCGCCTGCCCATTCTTGTGTCTGGTGTCAATGGCACAAAGCTTCTTGGAGTCCCACCTCTTCCGCATTTGACTCAAAAAGCTGGCCTGGTTCAAGGAGACTTGATATCAACAGCAACCAAACAACTTCTGGTCGATTGGGTGTGTGAACAGAATGTTGTTGGTATGGTTTTCGACACAACTTCATCCAATACAGGTAAACCTATTTCAAACATCAGTGTGAATTTATCACAACATTAATACCAAAATACAGTGAATGATTTAACAGAAATCTGCAAAAAGCACGTGCCTGAAATGGTGGCCTTAAACTACAATTACATTTTTTTTTCAGGACAAAAAACAGCTGCTTGCGTCTCCCTCCAAAAGGAATTAGAGCGTGCCATATTCTGGTGCACCTGTCGCAGGCATGTGGGTGAAGTCATCCTAGGTGTTCGCTGGGATTGCTTGAAAGTGGAGGGCTCTTCAAGTCCAAACATAATGGTTTTCCAGAGGTGAGTCATAAGCTTTACAAAATAACAAGGAATATTATTATCTAATGAACAAATTTAGTGGAATTTCTTTTATTAGACTTATAAGATATACTAACACCAAGCAAATGATCGATCATATCATCTTAATACCCCTAAAACAATATTATAGATTAGTACGAAATACATAATCCCAATAATTGCATTTCTAGGTTCAAGAACCATTTCTCTCAACTGGCGTACAATGAAAAAAGAAATACTACTACCCCGCATGCCTGGAGTGTTTGAGGAGCGCCAGCAGGAGATGGCTGACTTCTTCCGTGAATCTCTAGCCCAACCATTTACACGTGGCGACTACAAGGAGCTGATAGAGCTTGTCTGCTGCTTGTAACTAAAGGATCCGAGCCAGTGAACTTCACAATGGTCTACCCCGGCGCACTTCACAAAGCAAGGTGGATGGCTAAACTGCTCTATACCCTCAAGATTGTTCTTTGTCAGGCCAGATCAAGAGCAGTTCCCAAAGCCGAGGTTGTGACTAAAAGTCAAATCAGCAAGTTAGAACGGTTTGCTGTGTTCACAGTCGCTGTTTTATGTCCCATGGTGGATTGTTTGCCCCGTTCCAGCAAGTGCGCCACTGAATGACTTGAATTTGGTCGAAACCTTGGCTGAATTTGCCCCATATGATGCCACAATAGTTGACAAAGCACGTGTGGCACTCGGTAGACACACTTGGTACCTAACTGAGGAGTTGGCCCCACTGGCTTTGTTCTCATCCCAAGTACAAGAAAGGACAAAAGAGGAGATGAGGAAGGCCCTTCTTTGCCATGAAGGCACTGAAGTTACTAAGAGAGTGGGGCTCAATCATGGGGGCTATGGAAAGCCATATCTTCCCCCTGTCCCAGAAAGTGGCACTGCCCTGGTCAGGGTTGGCAAGAAACCCACTTTTTTTGAAAAAGCCCAACCCAGGTGGGTTTTTTCGGGTTTTTTCATCTAAAACCCCAAAAAACCCGGGTAAAATTGGGTTTTTTCATATGTCCATATGGTAGTTCATATTAGACCTACCTATTCTTATTTTTATAATAATACTGTACTGTACCGTACACTATTAATATAACATTTGTCTTGTTTTTAGCAAAAAGGTTGCCTTCCAGGCAATTAAGCATAAAAAGGCATTATTTTCTCAGATTGAGCTTCACAACAAAATTTGGAAAACATGGACCAATTTGAACTAAATTTGGTGTGGTAAATTATCCTATTTGTTAGGCTATACTTCCTATGGAAGACAGGCCCCTGTGTCTTCTGCTGGAAGTAGATGAATTACAGCTCCCAAAGGGAACTTAATTCAGCTAGTTATATCTATTTAATTCATATTACTGAATATTTTTTTTTTATTTCACAGTTAAATAAAACAAACTGGCAACAGCATATTTATCTTTACTGCTAGCCTACAGAATTAGTCTGTTTGAAGTTATAACTGCATTAAATAATGCCAAAGACCTTTGGATCAGGAAGAAAATCAGGGCTTGAATGGAGTGAAGTCAATATTATTGATGGGACTAGTAAAGTTAGATGCAAACATTGCAATAATGAAATAAGTAATAAAATAGAGCGAATAAAAATGCATTTAATGAAATGTTTGAAACACATGGAATCAAGAAACAAGACTGACAATACTGCCAGTACATCATCTTCATACTGCCATGACATAGACCTCTCAGATGATCCAGACTCATCCTCACCACCACTGACACAATTACAGATGAAAAAAAGAAAAATTCAAAAGAAAGTAAGCGATTTTGGCATGACAACAACAACTTTGCAGAAAAATGTCATTGATAACAAAATAGCCAAATTCTTTTATGCAAATAATATTCCATTTCTATGTGCAGAGTCTAAGCATTTTATTGAAATGATAGAGACTCTAAGACCAGGCTACACTCCACCTTCCCGTCGAAATTTGTCTGGTCCACTTTTAAATACAATCCATGAAGAAGTAGAAAATTCCTTGAAGATGCAGTTGACTGAAGAATCAGGATGTATAACACCCTGATTGGCTGATGTCTACACTCTATAACCTGCTACCTCACCCAAAGAGTTATACCTGTAGGTCTATTTGTTGACTCATGTTTGCTTGCTTTGCATGTAAAATCATTATAGGCGCCTATATGACAATTTTTAAAAATAATTGCATATGCACTTCTTAAGTTTCATGAAAAAACCCATAAGTGGGTAAAATAGTAGGTTTTTTCAAGTGGGTTTAAAAAAAAAAAAAAAAAACGGGTGGGTTTTTTTGGGCTGGGCCCACTAGTGCCAACCCTGGCCCTGGTGGACCTAATTGGGCCTGACTCAAGCTGGTTCTTCACCATTTTAGGCATGCCCTATCAGTTTCTCCACAGTCCAGCCAGTGAATGGGCGGATCATGACGACTACCTGAACATGAAACGGGTTGTGGACAAGCTTCAGGTCGTCAATGAGGCTGCAGAGCGTGGTGTAAAACTTTGCCATGACTTTCTTAATGTTGCCAGGGATGAGGAGCGCTTTCAAGAAGTCCTTCAAGTAGTTGAAAATGACAGACTCCGCGTTCCTAATCAGCGCAAATGATCATCTGTTTCCGAACAGAAATCATGGTTTCTTGCTCTAGAGAAATAATACCTTGTAAATATATGATAAAACCCCTTAATGTACCATGAGAGAATAAGAATGATTAACTTTTTTGTGTTAGTGATAACAGCTTTTAATTAAGACAGGCAAATGATTTGTGTAATCTCATATATAGGCGCGTATGCTGTATAAGTAAAATCGCTATTTTTCAAATTGCTGGTGCTCACTCGAATATACATGAATCTTCAAAAAATTGCACGTGGGTATTTTTTATGTCAATATGCAACACCAAAATTTTGAACAGCATTGTAGGACAAAGTTGGGGCAACTGTCACACCCTACTGTGTATGGCATTATTTCTTGCCTTTTAATATTTTACATAACTATATTAATTTATAATACTATTTAACAGACCAAATGTTCGCATCTCTGCAAGCATCGCTTCAGTCTTTCCATAGATCTTCGTGTCACTGGAAGAGTTGCGTGACATCATTAACATGTAATTCACAAATTATGCCATAATTGGTTAATTTTCAATATGTGGGCGTGTCTTCCACCATTTCTGACCAATTGTAAGTAAAAATTAATCAGCTGAGATGAGTAGATTCTAAGAAAACTGACTGCCAATTGGTTTAGGGTCATGCAGTCCACACAGTCTAAGAAAACTGACCACTAATTGGTTCAGGGTCATGCGGTCTGTTTTGCCTTTTTTTGTGTTTTGCTACAGATTTGTTTGTGGGTACTTCTTTTATTTATTTCTTGTAGTACTTGTGTTACCTTATTTCCATACAATAATGTCTTGAAGTGAAAGTGATACTGACATCGTGAGTAATGATTCTAGTGTCTCGAGTGTAGATCGTATCAATGCTACGGATAAGCCAATAGCAAGCGCTCTCTCAAAAAACATTCATTTACATTCATTGAGGCAGTGAAACTCGTTTTCTTTTCAGATATGCAAGTTACCCATAAAATTTGAAGCTAAAGTAAGTAAATAAAACTAATTTTGATGGGGGACTTGTCTTGTTAAGAGGCCTTCAAAACTTAAACCTCTGTTTACTTTTTTTTCTTCTAACTTCAGACCATTACTTTGGTCTTATATAATTATTTTAGGAAAATTTAATAAACATAATATTAAAATACATTTCTTTCTTATTAAAATGATGCATAATAATATATATCTAGCAAGAACAATCTGATCATTGCATAAAAAAAATTGAAAGGGTATGCAAATCTCAGAATTTGCAATAACATTTATGCAACATATGCCGAACATAGGATGGGTTAAATCACTAGTCTTAAAAACTATACAAGATCTTGATTCTTCTATTTGGGAACAGAGAGACCTGATGTTCCTTATATCCAGCATGTACCACTTTCTAGTGGTCAGTCAGTCCCAATTATGCCAAAGATGGAACCTTACTATACAAGTACACTAGTAATTCACTTATGTATTAATTTATTAAATCTATAAACATTTTTACAAATAACATCACTTCATGAATGTCCACTAAACTCTTAACTCCAATGAAATATGCCCTATATATAAAGAAAGGGTGGCTATTAGCATGAATCACTGAAATATTTAGTTTACTGACCGCCTCATATTTCAAAAGTGCATAACATACAACAGAAATTTCTATGATTATGGCATATTCTGTACTTTCATCCTTCCCCTATGTCATTTAAGACTTCTATTCTGTTGTTTCACCTTTAAGAAAAATACAGTAAATCTTTTAAAATCACAAGTAAAATTTTTACATGACTTCTAACCACTTTATATCATCTCAAATATATAATTTCAAAATATATTCACAATTCATGGAGAGAATTAACTAGGTACTTTTAAATTTACAAACCACTATTTCAACAGCCTTTTGAATATCTACACCATCCTAGGTATATTAAACTATAAATGTTCAAGTTTCTATTACCTACTTTGTTTGTAGAAATGAAATTGCTTCTACACTCTTTGAATTCCATTCATTAATAATGGTCAAGTTCACTGACTGTGAACCCATTTTCAATAAATTAGGAAAATGTCCAATTACTTAATCATGGAGCTAAAGTCTATGTTATCTGTAAAAGAAACAAAAAGTTAATTTTATAAGTTTTTCAATTCATCATTCATTGTGCATAATTCAGGGTTGGCACGATTGGGTCCAATGGGTTTTTTCAAAAAAAGCCGTCTGAAAAAACCCTATACAGTTTGGGTTTTTTCAGGAATTTGGGTTTTTTCAATATTTTGCAAATTCTAATACTTAGAAACCTTTTTTAGTACTTTCATATCAAGATTGCAGATTCACTCAAGTCATTTTTCATGTTCTCTTCAATTGTTGAATGAACTTCATCCAGCAACTTTCCTGCTAGATCCTTTCTTGATGGAGGGTGATAACCTGGTCTCAGAGTTCATCATTTCCTTATATTGCTTTGATTCAGCAGCTCTGAAAGCAATGCTGTTAGCATAAAAGAACTTCACTACTTGTAGGTCAATATGTTTCCCTTGTGATTCTGTGGTCTTGCAAGCATAACCAAAAAGTTATTTTGGACCAGTTTAACTTTTTTTGGAGTTGGAGACATGACCTCTAATTCTGATCTTGAAGATGTTTCTTGTGATGCCTGCAAGATGCTTGATATAGATGGTGACGTTGGTGAGAGAAGTGGAGACTACTGGTGAAGCTGTAGACTCTCAACTCTGGTCAGGTGATGTTGATGCATGACTTGAGCCTCCCTTTGACCCATCATCTTTGTGACGATTCCTATTGTCACAGTTGCCAAGATGTTTGTTCTCATCATAAAAACAAATAATTACCAAGCCTTGTTCTTGTATTCATTCATCCACAATATTCTACCAACTGCTGTTCTCCTTTCACTCCCACAGAGCATACACATTAACCATATTTACAATCCATTTTTACTTTCAGAATTTGAGCTAGATTACTTAGGCCTCGGCCCACTACAAAAAAAAATTAGCTTTGGCTATTTCGCTCGGTTAAGTCTATAAAAGATTGTCTAAATATGTATAGGTCTACTCCAAGTTAATTATGGTACTTTTATTTTGGCTGCACCAGTCCTAGGATTTACTATTCGGCTAGAATTGGCGTTGGTTAGTAGGAAAATTTAGGCTAGTTAGATAATCAAAGCCTCATTGCCTAGGACTACCCTAAGAAAACAATTTTCTAAAAGAAATTTCAACCAAATTAAATTAGGTGTAAATACAGATGACATTACACAAATAACAAAAGACACAAACTAACGGCAAAGATTTTGATAGTTTTGACAGAGCTAGGGCCTAGTTAGCCTATAAGTTTAACCCCAGTTAGAATCTACTTGAACTAAGCAGGCTAAATACAAAAGATAAGTTGGATTTGGTAGGCCCTAGGTCTGGCTCAGGCTAGTACCATTTTTTTTTAACCTATTCGTTTAGTCTAATGTTCATTGTATTCAGATTTAGCTCCAAGTTAGGCTAAGGAGTATATAAGTTTGCTAGGCTCTAAATATCGAAATACAGGACAGCTTCGGGTTGGAAATTAGATCATGAAACTTTAGTTAGCACTCAAATTGTTCGCATTCTTTGAGTCTACATTTAGTACATACACTACTTCTTTTCAAAACAGTGTCACTACTCTCGCTGTGTAGTAGGCTGCAGTTTTCCTTAATTTACAAAAGTAGGCCTAGTTAAATTTTACAATTAAAAGTTAGGCTACTTGGAATTCACTTTTCACTGTGTCCTGTATAGGCTAGCTATGCATCATAAGAACATAAGAAATTTTTATAGTGGGCACACTAGGGGCCACTTCGGCCCATCGAGGTGGCTCCACTATGTAAAAACTGCCTGTACATTGGCAATAACCAATTTTTACAAAACTAATTAAGTATCAATTTAAAACTAATTAATTATCAATTTAAAACTAAAGATAGAATCTCTGGATCCACAGGATCAAAGTCATAATAGGCTACTATCCACAAATATGTTACACACTATATCTATTTATAACTGACATGCAAATATATCAGATCCAAAGAATCCAGTCAATTTCATTATGGTACCCATCAATACCAGTACCATGCCAACCAAAAATAAGTCATGGTCCATATCAATTGCGGACCAAGTCACAATTTACATCCATATACATTACAATATATATACTTAAGAGGAAAAGTGTAGGTGTGGCTGTAAAGACTGTACAGTAATGTAGAAATGTGTGTGCACCCATTTTGGGTCTCCCATTTAAAGGTGTTTGTGGGGCAAGTGAAGATCATGAGTTTTTCAATACCTCACAGTACTATGGGGGGTACCGCTCGGCAGAGGAATCTCTTTAAATAGGGTGTGTAAGGACAGAGAGTATTCCCTAACCCAAGATGCTGCCTCCCTACATCCCACAACACTTGTGTTGAGCTGTGGGATCTATCACCCAAATGCACATAATATATATGAAATAAACTAGTACCATTCATGCAATAAAAATGGGCTTAAACACCATCACCAGATGTCCCTTGCAGACATCAAACTATCCAACCTTCTTTTGAAAGAATCAAGCATATCTGAAGTCACTACTTCTTTTGTCAGACTGTTCCAAAACTTAATTACTCTGTTTGTAAAACTATGTTTTCTTAAATTTATTCTACATCTTGGCTTAAATAATTTCATACTATGACGTCTAGTCTGATTATTGTGATCTTTAATGAAAAGAGACTCAAAATCTATCTTATCCAACCCTTTTATCATTTTATACACCTCTATCATATCACCTCTTAACCACCACCTTTTTAATGAGAACATGCTTAGATACGCCAGTCTTTCCTTATATGTCAATTGTCTTAGAGATGGGATCATTCTTGTTGCTCATTTCTATACTTTTTCCAGTTTTTCAATATCTTGTATCAAATAGGGACTATTAAATTGAATGCAGTATTCGAGGAGGGGTCTCATATATGAAATGTATAGTTGCTTTATAATATTGGGTGATTTGTATTCATTGTTTGTCTGCATGAGATTGAAGAACTAGGCTGTGTGGTAGGTTACAATGTATTTTATTCACTGCCTGGTGGGTTGAATTAGAACAGAGCGAAGTTTGTTTTTCAGACTAGATAACATTCCAAGCTTACCAAATTGAGAAATTTGGCAGAAATTTACCAGACCTGATACTACATCACTTTTCAGTCAGAAATATTAGGCCTAGCTTAGTTTGATATTTGGTTTGATATATGGCAGAGCCCCTTTAAATATTATTGGATGAGGTATATGTATGTCACTTTTCATGTTTGCTATAGGATTTAAAATCCAGAATAGCCTTGGCTAGGGATCACGCAAACTTAGATGGTTCTTACTCATGATTTTGCAGTTATTAATAAACTTAGTAGTTAGGAGAGTCATTATTATTGGAGTCATAATACTGGAGGTTCATTATTATTGGAGTCATAATACTGGATGTCATACAAAAATTACAGCAGACCTGACCTAAGCTGCAAAATCTGCTCAAATTTCCTGATGCACCATGTGAGGTCTGTTCTGGGACCTCTGCTTTTTGTTGTCTATATAAATGATCTAGAGAAGGGCCTATCATGTAAAACCTCAAAATTTGCCGATGATACAAAATTAGGCCATAATGTTAAGTCAGTAGCAGGAGCAATGACAATACAAAAAGACTTAGACAGAGTAACAGCCTGGGCAGATAAGTGGGAGATGAAATTTAATGTTGATAAGTGCAAGGTTATGCATATTGGGCCAAAAAATCCAGATTTTGAATACAATATGAATGGAATTTAGATTAAAAATGATGATAAAGAGAAAGACTTTGGTGTCACTATGACAAATGAACTTAAACCCTCAAATCACTGTATGGTAATCAGAAATAAAGCAAATGCTAGACTCAATCTCATGCAGACACACATTGAATACAAATCACCCAATATTATAAAGCAACTATACATTTCATATGTGAGACCCCTCCTCAAATACTGCATTCAATTTAATAGTCCCTATTTGATACAAGATATTGAAAAACTGGAAAAAGTATAGAAACGAGCAACAAGAATGATCCCATCTCTAAGACAATTGACATATAAGGGTCATTCCATGTCAAATCAGCCACCTAAAACACACACCCCTTTCAATTTTGCTCATACTTCGCACAATAGCAGATATACATGCCAAACTTAAATTCCCAAATTATTAGAGCTGACTGACCTTTGGTTACTGAGATACAAGGTCACAAAGTTGTGACATTTTGACCTTTTTTGCGTTAAATGACTATTTTCAAAATGGTGTAACTAAAAAACTATTAAAGCTAGAGCATTGATTTTGGTCTCATTTTAAAGCTCTTTAGTAGCCCCTTGTTTATTGTCTCTTGTTAAATATCTCTACTGTGAAAAATAAAAAAATCCCTTCAAAAGTTGACCTTTGACCTTGAATAAAAAAAAAATACCTTCTCCTAAAAAATTCAATTTTTTTACATTAATACCTTGAGTCATGTACAACAAAATCCCAAGAAGCTGTAAGTGGCTGATAACTAGTTCAATGTATAAAAAATAATGAATTCAAGCAACATTTTGAAAAAAGTCATTTTATACAAAAATTGTCAAAAAGTCATGACTTTGTGACCTTGTATGTCAGTAACCATTTTTGTCTAAGGTCAGCTCAATCTCTTACAAATACAACCCATATCTACATACTATCTGCAGCCTTCTACAAACAAGCAAATGCTTATTTTTAAATATTTGTTCTTTACCCACCTCACCTGTATGTTGTGCATGTATGTGATGGTTTTCAGTAGTTGACAAGATTCTTGTGGGCCACCCAATTTATTGTGATTTCTAGAAGAGAAAACAATTTTTAATGTATACCTAGATAGCTACCTAATTAACAAATACAAGTAACATATTAAAATGTACATACAATATGTATAGGTATAGTGCTCATTGATTTCCATTTATCACAACTTAAAATGTATGCAGTGTATATATAGTTACATGACCATTTTAATTTTGAATTCTTACCTTTCTGTGCTGTAGATCTGCCAAAGCTTTGGATGCCTTCAAAGTAACTTCTTTGCAAATCCTGTATGTTCGTCCATTAGTAGTAGATGCCTCAACTTGTGTTAGAATATCTGAATATGGTAAGATTAATTCATCTGGTCGACCAGGATACACAAATGATGGGTTTGGGCCATGAGGATGAAGGAATGTGACTTTTACTTCTCTATTCTCTGGTATCTTTTCCAGCACATATGCCACCCACCAATGGCCATCATATGCAGCAGTAACAAAACCATGTATTTTCTCCTCAGTCACAACTTCTTCCTTTTCAGTAACTTTCTCAATATTTGAATAATCTGATAATGAATAATGTTTAACCTTAAGAGAAGTCAATGAAACTGGCTGTAAATGGTGTAATTTCTGTGTACCAGCAATAGTCCTTGCAGTTGAGTGTCTTTCTTGGAGAAGTTGGCTTTCCTCTTCATGCTCTTTATTGGTTGAAAAATGACATTTTATATTTACAATATTTTCACTTGCAAATGTATATAACTGTTCTGCAGTAAGGATCTGTTCATCATAAGGTCGTTGTAGACTAGCTTTTGCAGCTAATCTCTTAACTGTGCCTCCAACACCATCACAGGGTCCCTTTCCATGACTTGTTGCAAAAAAATTCCATTCTGCCTCAATTCCAAAATCATCTCTGTGATGGCAAAGATTCAAAAAGTTTTTGCAGTTCTTATACTGTCCTGCACACCCATCTGAAAAGTAAATTATTTTGTGGATGGAACCGATGGATGAGATATTATCTTTTAGGAATTTTATCAGATGCTTTTGAAACAAATGTACAGCAACTGTGTTATGGATGTTACACTCTGAAATAATAACAAAGCTAAGGTGAGCAATCTCATCTTCCTTTTTATAGTAAATAACAAATGGATGTAGAGTAGCCATCTCATTGTTCCAGTGAAAGCTCTGAACCTCATCTTGAAGAATAAAGGAATAATTTTCAGCAAAATCACACACAGCAAGGACCTCACCATCTTTCAAAGACATTTTTGTTTCACGGTAATAAGTTGCTTGCATCTTTGTCTTGAAGTCATGTATCTGGTATTCTTTCAGTTGGTTACAGAATTGGTCAATATATTCATCTGTATTCAGTTCTACTGATTCAAGATTTGACCGATCTGTATTGGTCCACTTTTTAAAATTTATGATATCAATGAAGTTGTTTGTAAATATGTCCAGTAGTCTGTTTTTTAAATCTGATGGATCTCCACATTGTTCACATTGTCTGAGGCAGCATTTCTGTGAGGCAGGATTGCATTCCATAAAGGCAACACAATGACGTACATTCTTAATAGGTGTGTCATCATTTGCAGTTAGTTTTTCTAATTCAGCTCCTACAAACATAAGTTTGGCATTCTGATGAATTGTACAGACACATACTGAGTGAGTTCCTGTTGCTCCAGCAATAACACACTGCTTTGGACGCAATTCTGCAAATTTACTGAATCCCACCTTAACCAAAGGATTTCTTTCTTTGAAAATATGATAGGCTTCTTTTAAATTGCAAAGTAAAAGATGCTTTTGCAAATGTATCCTTCCTCTTTCATTGTCAATGATACTACAATAGTCTTTCTTTCCTGGCATTGTTCTACTGATGTCTTCTGAAAGATAAAATGCTTTAATAGCGTCAACAGTATCCTGTTTAATTCTTTTCCCACCCTTTGGATTTGGGTCTGAAAGGACACCTTTTTCTTCAACTATTTTTTTAGCAATAGATGCTGTATGCCTTGTGTTAAATTCTGAAGCAATTTTCCTAATGCTCCAACTTTTGGGCAATACAGTGAGGATTTTTATTTTATCACTTCTTTTAGTATTTTCATTTTTGAATTTTTCCTTGAGTTGATTTATTATTTCTAAACAGTCTACATCTCCAGATGGCTCCTTAAATTGTGAGTCAGAAATCTCTTTTCCTGCAACTGTTTCCATTCTCTTCTTAACTGTCTCTGTCACCTTGCTTAGTTTTTTAGCTCCATATGACTTTTGCTCTACAAGCTTTCTCTTTTTTATGGGTGATTCACCAATTGAAACAAAAGAAGCATTCAAAGTACACATCTCATGGTTTTGCTCTGAAGTTGATGCATCACTATTGTCAACATTTTCAATTTTCTCAAGATCTTCAGGTGGTTCACTACTACAAGAAGAATCATCATTTATGTCTGAATTCAAAGTGCCTATTCCTTTCTCAGGCAAGGACTCAAGATGTTCTCTACACTGCTTACAAAGTCTGTGATGTAGTGTTAAGTGCAGATCGGGAAACTTATTTACAAGTTCCTGTGGTACAATTCTCAAACTCTTCTTTCGACACTGACCTTTGTGACGCAGCAAAGGATCAGCACACTTCTGTTTCAGTTTTAAATGTTCCATGTTTGTACTCTGAAATCACAAAAGCACAAAGAAAATCCTGAAAAGAAAACAATGAACAATTAATGAATTATTAAATAAATTTTTATACATGTATTTAGTAAAAATAAATTAACTTTAACTTGAAGTTAGGAGTCAACTCTGTAAAGTTGACAGTACTTATATACTAGTTGGGCCTTTGGATCAGCGCTACTCCAGTAGATTTGGGGCTGTCGAGGGGTTTAACCCTGGTTGTCTTTTAAAAGACTTCTTTTGGCACAGGTCACAAAAAGGTTTTTGAACTAATAATGTTAAGTTGAACTAAGTCTTCACTGACAGAACAGAACTTTTAAATAAATGAACTGACAAAAAAAATCTAAAATTGAAGAATGATGCCAACTTCATTTATTTTTTATACATTGAACTAGTTATCAGCCACTTACAGCTTCTTGGGATTTTGTTGTACATGACTCAAGGTATTAATGTAAAAAAATTGAATTTTTTAGGAGAAGGTATTTTTTTTTTATTCAAGGTCAAAGGTCAACTTTTGAAGGGATTTTTTTTATTTTTCACAGTAGAGATATTTAACAAGAGACAATAAACAAGGGGCTACTAAAGATCTTTAAAATGAGACCAAAATCAATGCTCTAGCTTTAATAGTTTTTTAGTTACACCGTTTTGAAAATAGTCATTTAACGCAAAAAAGGTCAAAATGTCACAACTTTGTGACCTTGTATCTCAGTAACCAAAGGTCAGTCAGCTCTAATAATTTGGGAATTTAAGTTTGGCATGTATATTTGCTATTGTGCGAAGTATGAGCAAAATTGAAAGGGGTGAGTGCAAAAAGTGCCATTTTGTGGCTGAGTTGACATGGAATGACCCATAAGGAAAGACTGGCGTATCTAAGCATGTTCTCATTAAAAAGGAGGAGGTTAAGGGGTGATATGATAGAGATGTATAAAATGATAATTTTTTAAGGGTTGGATAAGATAGATTTTGAGTCTCTTTTCATTAAAGATCACAATAATCAGACTAGAGGTCATAGTATGAAATTATTTAAACCAAGATGTAGAACAAATTTAAGAAAACATAGTTTTACAAACAGAGTAATTAAGTTTTGGAACAGTCTGACAGAAGAAGTGGTGACTTCAGATACGCTTGATTCTTTCAAAAGAAGTATGGAAAAACTATACGCACTCACAACATGGTATCATATGTGGTACATTTATTTCATAATTAAATATAAGTTATTAATTAATTGAATTAAATATCTATACAAAGTTGCCTCGGGATTGGCGACATAGCCTATTGGGAATGAAATAATTGAATTGCCATACGTACAAAGAACCTGTATGTATGAATCAGCCTCACATAGCAACAAGAAAACCCAATTTATTGTTTAGTCTACCACAGAAAAGTAGACCAAACAAAATTTTGCTAGAACGGCAAATAATACACCAGAACCAAGGAATGGCTCTCAGGGCTGTTTATTCGACAGCGAATGCTTTAAACAGGGAAGATGTGTCTAAATTTTCCCTCAAGTTCTGAGTGAATTCCTTATAATATAAAACCTAATGACTATAAAAGGATAGGCCTATTCCTTCAGGGGTTTATATAGTGACTGCCTATATTAATTACCTTAAGTAAATTCGCCGCGTAACCCCATCGTGGCGGCTCTACACCGAAAATGACCGTCACGCCCTACATTGAAACAAACAAAGACCCAGCAAAAATAAGGTGAGGCAATTTCAGTTTTCATTAACATAAGGCTTCCCAACTCTCGATGCTAGAATTACCATAATCAATATAAATATAAAGAGGTCCTTTAAAGACCTACATATTCATAACTCTCTAACGAAAAAGCATAGGGCTGTTGTCGGTAACCCTCCACTGAAGTCTGTTGGAAATTTCCAACGGATGAGGGCACAGGCAATCAACCCATAGCCCTATATAGTTTTTTTCATATGGTGGCCCTGTGTATGGGGAACTAACCCCTCTAAAATTTACACTGACACACGCAGTGGCTAGGCTTAACTCAGTAGGCCTAACCCCAATTTCAACCGTAACCCCACTATAGTTTTTTCATATGGTGGCCTAAGCAACTGGGAATCGATTCCTTTACCTTTACACTAATCGAAAACAAAGGCTTGTTCATTTAACAGGCATAACTTATTTTGTCCTAAAAATAATAGGCCCGCAACATTAAGCCTATTTAATAGGTCCTACTCTTCAAATTCAAAACTAAGCCTTGTTAATTTAACAGGCTTAACTCATTTGAGGTCATAAAATAATAGGCCCAAACAAGCCTACTTCGTAGGCCCAACAAATAGGCCTATTTAGTAGGCCCACCTAACTTTACCTTACATAATAGGCCTACCTCTTAAAGTAGGCCTTACTCTTTACACTCAAGGCCTATCCTAACTAAAAACATTGTGAATTTTTAATTTAACCTGTGGCACAGGTTATATAAAAAACTTATTACTGTACAGTAATTTAACTTGCTCAACATCATAAAAATTAAACTCAGAACTTTAACACTAACAACAATTATGGAAGACTTGGACAAAAGGGTAAGAAACCCAGACCAAGAAAACAAAAACACAGACCTTGGGGCTACGGCACCATCTCAAAATCACAAAAAATTAATGAGGAAAAAATCAGCACGTAAAGGTGTCATCACCAAGCTGTACAATGATTTCAAACAAAAGGAACCTACAAGATATGATCTTGAAACAACATTAAATTCTATTACTCGTTACAAACAAGAAATTTTCATACTAGATGAAGACATAATTACAGAAATTGATGACACAATTGAACTAATAGATGATGAGTATTCTACTCTCCTACTTGACAATGAAAATTACATTACAAAAATTAACTACTATATTTCTGAAATTCAAAACCAACTTGATGAGTGCAAAAAAGAAGACACATACGAAAGCTTCTTAGAAGCTACAAGAAATGCTTCATTTAGCCCTCCCAATGTGGCTGAGGGCAATGAACTAAAATCAAAATTGCCTACACTTGCAGTACCCACTTTTGAGGGTGACAGAGCCAAATTTCAATCTTTTATTGAAAAATTTCATAGCCTTATAGGTAATAAAAACTACATTACAGATGTTGATAAATTTAGTTATTTAGTGAACTATCTGAAAGGCCCAGCCTTAAGATTAGTGGAATCACTACCAGCCATAGGTACTTCTTATTCTGTAGCAATAGAATTACTTAACAGAAATTACATGAATAAGGATGAAATTATACATGATTTGGCTCTTAAAGTAATGAACATGCGAACCCCAAAAGACAACTATGGTGACCTCTTTGATTTTTACTGTGAGTTTGAATGTCTCATGGGACAACTTAAAAACAATAATTTAAACATTGCAGAAACAGCTTGGATCATTCAAGCTGTTGTTTTTGAAAAGCTCCCTTCTAAAGTCAGAGAGATATTTCATCAGAGGACAACTGACATACCCTAGCCTTAATAAACTAAGAGAAGATTTCCCAACTGTACTTGCACTTTACAAATCAAGTTACACACTCCCAAAATTTAACACAGCACAAGAAAAAACCAACAATGCAGAAAACCAAAACCCTAACAAAAGATTTCAACACTTACCAGTTACATCAAAACACAACCGCAAAAGTCAATTTGCAGAAAATAAAGTGACAGAAAAAGACTCAAAGACTCCTACTCTGCAAAACTTTAATGTAGCTACTTTTGAGTATAATCCCACACCATGCAAATTTTGTTTTAGCAGTGAACATAATTCTACAAATTGTCCCAAATACAAAGACTTTACAGCAAGGTCAAAACGTTGTGAACAACTAAACTTATGCAAAAAATGCACTGGATCAGGGCACCAAAAGTCAAATTGCAAATCAAATTTGATATACAATTGTAAGTTTTGCAACAGTTTTGACCATGTTACCCCTATGTGTAATACACACACAGACATTGGAAAAACTGACAAACATTATGAACAAACACCCAAATCAAACCAAAACAAACAGAAACAAACCAAAATGCTATGAATGGACATATCAGTTCATCTAGCATTAACCACAATTCAAAAATTCTTTTACCAACCACAACTTTGGAAATCCAAAACAAAAGAGGACACATAGTACAGGTTAGGTGTCTTTTAGATACCTGCTCACAACAAACATTTGTAACTAAACAACTGATAGAAAAATTGGGACTTCAAAACCAACAAGGAGATGAAGATCTCTCTATTTCATCATTTATCAATAAAAACCCAGTACAAGCCAGTTTTAAAACTGCAAATATAACTTTAACTCTTGATGAAACATTTGAAACCCTTAAGGTTGTTGTTGTGGACAAAGTAGAACAAGAAAAAATACAAATAGCTGGGTTAAAACAAGCTTTGCTCCAACTTCAAAATAAATACACGATAGCTGATAAAACCCTTAATGCAGATGTAGTTGATGATATACATATGCTCATGGGGGCTGACTATCTTCATCTGGTCCATAGAGGCATCATTAAAATTGGAGATGGAATAGCCATACAAACTCCCACAGGTATTGCTCTTTTGGGTGACATAACTAAATACCATCTTACTACTGACACAGAAAACACAGAACATGAACAAAATTTACGCAAAACAAAATCACCACAGTCACAAATTTCTGACTATGTGACAAACTCGAACTACAAAAACACTGTCATAATCCCACATCATTTGAATGAAAATGATTCCACATTGGATGAAGGGTTACAGCAGTTGTGACTATTAGAATCAGTTGGCATAAAGGACAGTACTATTACACATGAAGACCAATTGATGACAGAACAATTTAAGGATACATTACAACACAGAGACAATCAATACTATGTGGAGCTGCCTTGGAAAACACCTTGTCCAGAAATAATGGACAATTTGAAAGTAGCTAAGGCACATCTGTATAAAAATTACAGAAAACTAAAAAATGACAATCTTTTAGAACAATACAACAACATATTCAAGGAACAAATAGAAAGGGGCTTCATTGAAGAAGTTACTGATGAACCCTTTAAAAAACGAGGTTGTCATTATTTAACACACAGGGGAGTTTACAGAGAAGACTCATCCACAACTAAACTAAGAGTAGTATACAACTGTAGTTTAAAAGACACAAATTCTGTTAGTTTAAATGATTGTCTCATGGAAGGCCCAAACCTTGTCTCAGATCTTGTAAAAATTCTCCTTTGCTTCCGTTTAGACAATTATGCAGTACAAAGTGACATAGAAAAAGCATTCCTCTGTATAAATTTGAAGCTTGAGTATGATAAAAATCATCTCAGGTTTTTGTGGTTGAATGATCCACATGACCTTAACAAAGGTTTCAAAACCTACAGATTTAAAGTAATTATTTTTGGAGCAAATTGCTCTCCAAGTATTCTTGCTTTAACAATTAGAAACCACCTAAACTTATTTCAAGAGGACTTAACAGTTCAGTTTTTAAAACAAAACTTTTATGTGGATAACCTCATTGGTTCCACTGTAACTGAAGAGGAATTGCTTGAAATTTACCAAATGTCACAACCCATAATGAAGCAAGGAAATTTTGGATTGAGAGAATGGGTTTCTAATTCTCCTAAATTAAATGAACAAATAACAAAAGACAACAATGGGAACATTGAACCAAACAATTACACGAAAACACTTGGAATGCTTTGGTTTTTAAAACAGAATTCTGAACACGATGACACTCTTTGCACGAAGAGTTATAACTTAAATCCAAATGCCAATACAAAAAGACAAGTGCTTTCAGAATCATCCAAAATTTTTGACCCCATTGGATTATATTTACCAGCAACCATAAGATCCAAAATCCTTTTGCAAGACTTATGGAAAAAGAAAATTGATTGGGATGAACCACTTTCAGTGGAAGACCAACTTCATTGGAAAAAATTAGCCACAGACTTGAACAAAGTTCAAGACATCTACGTACCAAGATGTGCTGGCTACAGATTGAAATCGCAAACACTACACATTTTTACAGATGCCAGCACACAAGCTTATGGGTGTTGTGCCTATTTAACAAGTGAAAATGAAAGTAACTTGGTTTATTCAAAGGCAAAAGTGGCACCCTTAAACCAAAAGAAAACTGTACCACAACTTGAATTATTAGCTGTCTCATTGGGAGTTAAAACAGCAAACTTTCTTTCACAAGTGTATAAAGAAGTTGACATAACAAACATTTACTTATGGACAGACAGTCAAATTTGTCTAACATGGGTGACCAACACAGATACAACTTCTTGCAAAAATATATTTGTGAAAAACAGACTAACAGAAATCAAAACTGCAAACACAAACCTTGGTATCAAATTTAGGTACATAAAAACAAAGGAGAATCCTGCAGACTTTTTGACAAGAGGGCTCTCTTACAAGCTGTTGAAAACAAATAAAATCTGGTATGAAGGGCCCGAATGGCTAACATGTGAGGATCTTTGGCCAGCCAAAGTAGTTAACCTCACACTCAACTCTACAACAACTGAAAAGATCACTGAGGACAAACCTATATTTGACTATCACCTTTATTCAGACCTAAACAAACTCTTGAGAATTACAGTCTATTGCTGCAAGTTTGTCAATAGCTACCTTCTCAAACACTGTCCTCAGAAAGCCTTTTCTAACTTAACAGAAACTGCAACAAAATACTGGCTCAAACAGATACAAGCTTCAGAATTTGACAAGGAGTTGAAGTATCTTAGGTCCAGTAGCACATTAAACAAAGGTATTCCTTCACTTGTCATGGATCTAAATCTGTACCTGGATACAGAGGGTCTGATAAGGTGTAAAGGAAGGCTTAACAAGTCAACTTTGACTTACAACTCTAAGCACCCAATTCTTCTTCCAAGGAGAAATCACTTCACAAAACTCATCATCAGGGATACCCACAACAAAATACACCACATGGGAGTCCCACAAACCCTGACAGAGCTGAGAAAAACTTACTGGCTACCAAAGGGTAGAACTGAAACAAAGAAAATTTTAAACACATGCATTCCTTGTAAACGTATCCATTCACGACCCTTTAAGACCCCAAGCCCTCCAGACCTACCTGTGGAACGAGTAACATTTACTCGGCCATTTGAAACCACGGGTATTGACTACACTGGAGCGGTAAATGTGAGTTTTGGAGACAAAATGGATTCAAAGGAATACAAAGTGTACATTGTACTCTTCACCTGTGCTGCCACACGTGCCATATGTCTAGACATAGTAGAAGATCTGACAGCAGAAGCTTTTATTGCTGCTTTCAGACGATTTTGTGCACACAATTCTGTACCCAAAACTATATGGTCAGACAATGCCACATACTTCAAATCTGGTGAAAGAATTATTCATCAGATTTGTGACAGTGAAACAGTACAAACTCATTTAACCAAACACAACATAACCTGGAAGTACATTCCTGTTAATACACCATGGTATGGTTCAATTTGGGAAAGAAACATACAAACTGTAAAGAACTGCCTTAAAAAGACTATTGGGACAAAACATCTACAACTTTTTGAACTCATGACTATTCTGTCAGAAATTGAAAATGTTGTCAACAACAGACCATTAACTTATGTGGGAGATGGTATTAATGAGCCAGAACCTCTCACACCAAACCACCTAATTAAGGGAGAAACAGTAAACATGTTACCAGAATCTGAACATAACAGTACAGAGGATCCAGATTGGGAAATAGGACACAAAGAACTCAACACAAAATACCAACATTTGACACAAATCAAGACTCAATTTATAACAAAATGGAGAGAAGAATACTTAACAAGTCTTAGAGAAAGACATAAACAATTAACAAAACAAAGTTGGAATGATTCAGTCAAAATTGGGGACATTGTGTTGATACATGACAAGACACCAAGACAACATTGGTCAATGGGAAAAGTCTTGGAACTCAAAACTGGTGAAGACGAAGTTACCAGGGTTGTAAAACTGAAAACAGCAACTGGTGAGACCACCAGAGATATCACATTACTATATCCTTTGGAGTGTGGGGCTAAATTAGAACCATTACCCCAAAGGATGGATCAGGATACTATTGGGGAGGAATCTCTCAATGTGCCTGATGTAACTCAGACTAAACCAGACAGGCCTCAAAGAAAGACTGCTTTGAAAGCCAGAAAACTTTTACAAGAAAAAATTAAGACTGGTGACTTATAAAACTTACACAAACTGAGCAAAGTTAAAATGCTTAATAACTTTACTTTAATCCCATAAATTTCCTATACCTAAAGGGAGTCAAACTGATTGACATAACTTTAACTAAACTTGAGAAGTTGGCCTCTTGAACTTTCATATTTGAATAGGTCTTGAGTAACCTCTCTCTTCCTAAATTTCTACTTCATTCTTTTGATCCATTTTTACATGTTTACACAGTTTGTCAAAAAATTTGATCTATAACATACAAATTTTTCTCCGGCCCCCCCCAGTATATGGAAAAACTATACGCGCTCACAACATGGTATCATATGTGGTACATTTATTTCATAATTAAATATAAATTATTAATTAATTGAATTAAATATCTATACAAAATTGCCTCGGGATTGGCGACATAGCCTATTGGGAATGAAATAATTGAATTGCCATACGTACAAAGAACCTGTATGTATGAATCAGCCTCACATAGCAACAAGAAAACCCAATTTATTGTTTAGTCTACCAAGAAAAGTAGACACAACAAAATTTGCTAGAACGGCAAATAATACACGAGAACCAAGGAACGGCTCTCAGGGCTGTTTATTCCAGCGAACGCTTTAAACGGGAAGACGTGTCTAAATTTTCCCTCAAGTCCTGAGTGAATTCCTTATAATATAAAACCTAATGACTATAAAAGGATAGGCCTATTCCTTCAGGGGTTTATATAGTGACTGCCTATATTAATTACCTTAAGTAAATTCGCCGCGTAACCCCATCGTGGCGGCCCTACACCGAAAATGACCGTCACGCCCTACATCGAAACAAACAAAGACCCAGCAAAAATAAGGTGAGCAATTTCAGTTTTCATTAACATAAGGCTTTCCCAACTCCCGACTAGAATTACCGTAATCAATATAATATAAAGAGGTCCTTTAAAGACCTACATATTCATAACTCTCTAACGAAAAAGCATAGGGCTGTTGTCGGTAACCCTCCACTGAAGTCTGTTGGAAATTTCCAACGGATGAGGGCACAGGCAATCAACCCATAGCCCTATATAGTTTTTTTTCATAAGAAGGTTGGATAGTTTGATGTCTGCAAGGGACATCTGGTGATGGTGTTTAAGTCCATTTTTATTGCATGAATGGTACTAGTTTATTTCATATATATTATGTGCATTTGGGTGATCCCACAGCTCAACACAGGTGTTGTGGGATATAGGGAGGCAGCATCTTGGGTTAGGGGATACTCTCTGTCCTTAGACACCCTATTTAAAGAGATTCCTCTGCCGAGCGGTGCCCCCCATAGTACTGTGAGGTATTGAAAAACTCATGATCTTCACTTGCCCCACAAACACCTTTAAATGGGAGACCCAAAATGGGTGCACACACATTTCTACATTACTGTACAGTCTTTACAGCCACACCTACACTTTTCCTCTTAAGTATATATATTGTAATGTATATGGATGTAAATTGTGACTTGGTCCACAATTGATATGGACCGTGACTTATTTTTGGTTGGCATGGTACTGGTATTGATGGGTACCATAATGGAATTGACTGGATTCTTTGGATCTGATATATTTGCATGTCAGTTATAAATAAATATAGTGTGTAACATATTTGTGGATAGTAGCCTATTATGACTTTGATCCTCTGGATCCAGAGATTCTATCTTTAGTTTTAAATTGATAATTAATTAGTTTTAAATTGATAATTAATTAGTTTTAAATTGATAATTAGTTAGTTTTAAATTGATAATTAATTAGTTTTAAATTGATAATT
Source organism: Bathynomus jamesi (assembly GCA_023014485.1). Taxonomy (NCBI): domain Eukaryota; kingdom Metazoa; phylum Arthropoda; class Malacostraca; order Isopoda; family Cirolanidae; genus Bathynomus; species Bathynomus jamesi. The sequence goes on from JAJOZX010000528.1 coordinate 642,884, forward strand.
AATTAGTTTTAAATTGATACTTAATTAGTTTTGTAAAAATTAGTTATTGCCAATGTACAGGTAGTTTTTACATAGTGGAGCCGCCTCGATGGGCTGAAGTGGCCCCTAGTGTGCCCACTATAAAAATTTCTTATGTTTTTATGTTCTTATCAACACATTGGCTGAAAGTTTTAACTGAAATTATGTACATTCAACACATAGGGCAATAATTTCCACTGAAGTTCTCATCTAGGTGACAAATTTAGTAGCTACCATCTTTAGAGGCTTGGAAACAAAATTGACAATATTTTCCATCATTTAGTGTAAGATTTTTTCCCAGTGTGAGAGTTTTTCATGAGTGAAACTTTCACAATTTGGAAAGGAAGAATTTTCACAAAAATGAGAACTTTGCAGACTTAAAAAAAAAAAAAAAAAAGTGAAAGAGGAGTACCAGTACTTATGAAAAGTACCCTTATGTCTTAAAAGCTTTTGTTGATTGAAATGCCTTCTTACCAGGACCATTATCAAAAGGGTTATGTTGTATTTGGGTGCTTAGCACAATAGGGTACCATTTTTATTTTACTGTAATCTACCTAGTGAAAAAACTTTGATAGATAAAATACTAGAGATACATAATTATTACAATAATACTTGTAGTTGTTTAAACCTCCTATGTAATGGGAAAACCATTGGTCACTAGGCTACATAATCTGAATGCAGAGGATAGTCATCCATCCAATTACTGATCAGATCCAATGTTGCTTAACACATTCATTGCCACCATGGGATTTTATATCTTTGCATAATGCCTTCTCATTTTTTTTAATAATCATCCTTAAATACTTTCATTATTAATTGATAGTACCTTTTTATGGTACATAGAAATATGCTAAGTACCGTAAATTTTAAGGTATTATTCTACTATTACACCCGTCTAACGTCCAGCAATTATTATATGTTCATTAAGTAGATTTTTTAATTCTAAGACACTTTCCTTCTATAGCGTTTCCGTCGCAAATGCTTCGTTTTCGAGATGTAAACATTTTTTTGGTGTGTACGTTCATTTGTGTGTTCGGTCGTTTGTGTGTTCGTACATTCGTTTGTGTGTTTGTATGTTCATTTGTGTGTTCGTACATTCGTTTGTGTGCTCGTTACATGTCTGCCCAATCACTGTGCTCCATCTATTTCGAATTTGAATTACTTTCGTACCGGAATGGAACACTCATTCCACTCATTCAGAAGTACATTAGGCCTGGCTCTGTGATTTATAGTGATTCCTGGGCTGCCTACAAGACTATAAGTGACTTAGGTTAGGCTAGGCTAGGTTAGGTCAGGTCAGGTCAGGTCAATTTTGAAGGTGAAATTTATGTTTTTCCTATGGTTTTTGATGTGTTTTAAATGAATCTGACCTTCAAAACCGTCGGAAATGACTCGTTTTTTATTGCCGGCTGGGGGAGGGGGTTATTTCAAAAATGAGTCATTTCTGACGGTTTTGAAGGTCAGATTCGTTCAAAACACATCAAAAACCATGGGAAAAACATAAATTTCACCTCGAAAGGGAGACGGGTGTAATACTGTACATTTACCAATTTTAAGGCATGATGCTTATGTGCATCCTTGGCACTGTCTGGTATTTTTTTCTCCTAATGCCATGACGCATATGTGCGTTCCAACCTTTAGATGAGAAACAAAGGGAAAACACAAATACTTATCAATAGTTTATCAATTTTATTCATATAAATGATGATAAAAAAAATACTACTGCTTCTAAAAAAAATGGCACTTTAAAAAAGTAAAATTTTAAATAAATTAGGTGCACTGTTATAAAAATACATTTCCATATATGAAAAAAAGTAAAATTTTCCTAGTCTAACATGAATTATTCATGATAAAAATGATGCATGAAAAAAATACACATCTGTATACAAAAAAATAGTTTCATTATTTACAATGGTACTTTTTGAAGCATTGTTCCAAACAGAGAGCTGGCTTTTTGGACATTTCTCACATGAGTATGTAGTGTCTTTGCATTTCCCTTCTTCGAAGCACACCCGACATCATTTTCTCATAGCTTTCCCATGAGCATTAGTCTTCATCCTGTCGGGATGTTGTTGTTGTTGTTTGGTTCTGAATGAGTCCTTTAGTATAATAATTTGTTTCAGTGACTAACAAATTATAAAACTCATCATTTGCAAACAGACAGAAAGATTCATATGGAGACTTATTTTCAGGAATATCAACTTTCAATCCAGGGCTTCCACAAAAAATAAAGTCTTTCCTATTCTGTGAATCATCTCTCTAAGTCGGCGCACTACTTTGATTTACATCTAAGTTATTTTCATTACGGTATCACTGTGTTCATTTGTTTCTAAAATATCATTATCATTTTGATCAAGAGCATTAGAAGTACTACTGTACCTGTGTTTGAAACATCAACATCAGCCTCATTGTCACTGTCACTTTCACTTGGATTATAGTCAACATCACTGTCTGATATTGATAAATCATCTGATTAATACTGTATTTCTATATTTTTATTGTCTCTTGCTATTTATTTCATTGTCATTTACCATACCATTGTAATCATAATGGTTAATAATATATATATATATATATATGGTGTCCATAAATGATTACCCTGATTAAAGCATGAGCTATAACTTTTAAATAAACACTCATATTCAAACATAGTTTTAATCATAAGTAGATAAACGTACAAAGTTTTGATACACAGTTAATGAACTTAATAAGCTTCCACATGTGCACCCCTAGTGGCACGTAAAATGTCTAAACAGTATTCACACTCATACCACACATTTTCCAACATTTGTGGGTTAACTGTTGCAATTGCATCCATAATGCGTTCTCGCAATGTCCTGATATCTGGAACAACTGTTTCATAAACCAAATCTTTAACATGACCCCAGAGAAAGAAATCCAGTGGGGTAATGTCTGGTGATCTTGGGGGCCATGGGATTGGCCCGTCTCTGCCAATCCATCGATTTGGAAATGTAGCATCGAGAGTTTCACGAACAACATGCGCTCAATGAGAGAGTGCCCCATCTTGTTGGAAGATGACAGTTGGCTGCCTGTCCTGCAGCTGGGGGATGGCATAATTGGTGAGCATATCCAGGTACACAGTTGCGGAAACAGTGTTCTCAGTGAAGAAGAAAGGACCAATTATCTGGTCATGCATTAGTCCACACCAGACATTGATCTTTGGACTGCCCCAAAAATGCTCCCTTACGGCACATGGGTTTTCCGATCCCCAAATACACACATTGTGTCTGTTGACTCTACCACTGAACAGCGACTACAGTGCTCCTAGCAGCGAATGTGGTAGACGAAACACACCAGCACAGAAACTCTATGCGTGTACAAGATCACAGGTCTGTAAAAAGAAAATGGATGTAAGATTCATCATTAAAACATGAGAGCATACTGTTTTCAGGGTAAACATTTATGGACACCCTGTGTGTGTGTATATATATATATATATATATATATATATATATATATATATATATATATATATATATATCAGGTCATCCCATAAGTAGGCTAATGTTGTTTTTTTATGATAGATTAAGTTTAAACTAGTCCTACTCGGTTTAAACATAAATTTTCTGAAGGTTATATCTAAGAGGAGATCTATTGTGTTTTGCTACATACTTTACAGACCTTGACCAGTGAAGACATGTGTTTTGCTTTATGTGAACCCCTCATAAACATGGCGGTATCAGAAGAGCATATCAGGCATATAATATGTTACGAGTTCAAAAAAGGGAATAGTGCTACTGAAGCAACGCAAAACATTCAGGAAGTTTATGGCAATGATACTCTGCGAGGAAATGTCAAAGATGGTTTCAAAAGTTTAGGAATGGTGACTGCAGTTTGACAGATGCAGCACGCTCTGGACACCCTGCTGAGTTTGATGATGACCTGCTGTTAGCTGCACTTGAAGAAGACTGTTCAACAGCTGTCGAAGAATTGGCCCAGAAACTCAATTCATCCCCGTCCACCATCCATCGACATTTGCAACAACTCGGGAAAGTGCCTAAGTTAGGAAAATGGGTGCCACATGAATTGTTGGTCGACAATCTGAGGGTGCGGGTAAACATTAGCACAGCTCTTCATTCCTGTGAACTCCAAGATCTGTTTTTGCACTGTTTAGTGACTGGTGAAGAAAAGTGGATACTGTACCAGAATGTTAAGCGCTGTTGACAGTGGGTTTGTGCTGGAGAACCAGCGACACCACAGCCCAAACCAAATCTTCACCCTCAGAAGATGTGGCTTAGTGTTTGGTGGGATAAAGGTGGTGTAATACACTTTGAAACCTTACCATACAACCAAACAATCACTGCTCAAGTCTACTGTCAACAAACTGGATCAATTGAACACTGCACTAAAAGAAAAAAAGACCTTTGGTTAATCGGAAAGGAATCGTGTTCCACCACGACAACGCACATCCTCATACCGCTCGGATCACTTCTGCAAAAATTGAAGAGCTTGGGTGGGAAAAACTTCCACATCCTCCATATTCTCCAGACCTTGCGCCTTCAGATTATCATCTCTTCAGGAGTCTGCAAAACTATCTTGACGAGAAATGGTATACTTCTTTAGATGACCTGCACACCAGTCTTTGTACATTTTTTGCCTTAAAACCACCTGAATTTTATGAACATGGCATTGAAAAGCTTGTAGGACATTGGCAGTGTGCCATTGATTCTGATGGAAAATATATACTAGATTAAAAAGTTTCAGTTGAGTTTTTTTTTGTCATTTAAATTACAATATAAAAAAACATTACTTATGGGATGACCTGATATATATATTTCTCCTGTACTGTTATATTGATGGCTATATTTTTTATTTTTTTGATATACATATTCCTCATTCATATTTCTTATACTATTATTTTTAATATTTTTTTGTCATTCAAATGTATATTTATCATACCATCATATTTACCATCATTGCGCTCATAAAATGTGTTCATTAAAAACCTACTTGTCTTCCTAAGCAAAAACCAAGCATAGAATTAGCAAGAACACATCCTCTCCTCAGTGCTAGTGAGCAGAAACTGAGTAAAATGCAGCGGTAGCAGCGCCATGGCTTCTTATAAAGCTTTAATTTGAATGGTACAGCAGATGCACATACGAGTCAGAAGCATAGCACAACATGCCTCTCGATGCGAAAATGTGTCTGGTGGCAGTGAAAGTGTTAATCATGCTGATCAAAGGGGAAGTCCCCAGTTTTGCACATACGGTAGCCACAATTTTGCTCCAGGCAATTATTAGGAAGATTAAATTTAAATGGTGAATTTGAACATGACCATCTTGGATTTTCATGATATTTGGTACATTAGTAGGTATGTGTGAGAAACTGAAATTCCCCAAATTTTAGAGCTGGCTGACCTTTGGTTGCTGAGATACGGGGTCACAAATTTTGGATCTTCAACCTGATTTTTTATTTACTGTCAAATTTCAAATTGCTGTAGCCACATAACTAATAAAGCTAGAGTTCTGATTCTAGTGTCATGTTGAAGCTCTTAAATAGCTTGTCATATTATCTCTTGTCATATTATCTCTTGTCATATTATCTCTTGTCATATTATCTCTTGTCATATTATCTCTTGTCATATTATCTCTTGTCATATTATCTCTTGTCATATTATCTCTTGTCATATTATCTCTTGTCATATTATCTCTTGTCATATTATCTCTTGTCATATTATCTCTTGTCATATTATCTCTTGTCATATTATCTCTTGTCATATTATCTCTTGTCATATTATCTCTTGTCATATTATCTCTTGTCATATTATCTCTTGTCATATTATCTCTTGTCATATTATCTCTTGTCATATTATCTCTTGTCATATTATCTCTTGTCATATTATCTCTTGTCATATTATCTCTTGTCATATTATCTCTTGTCATATTATCTCTTGTCATATTATCTCTTGTCATATTATCTCTTGTCATAAGCCTCTAAAATGAAAATTTTAAAAAATATCCTTGACCTTGACCTTGACCTTGACCTTGACCTTAAATAAAAAAATATACCATCCCCAATTTTTTCAACTTTTTTTTACAAATGTTCACTTACTAATGTGGAACATGTTCCTAAAAGGTTATAAGTGGCCAGTGATAAGCATGAGCAGGAAGTATTTTTAATTAAAATTAACCTTTAAATAATGTTTTTTTTTCATATTTTCAGAAAATATTTGTTTAATATTTGAAGTGAATTTCTAAATTATGGAATGCCATTTAAATATAACTAGTTTTAATATTCTAGATTAATTTCTATTAAGGAATGCCATTTAAATACAGTGGAACCTCAATATATGAACTTAATCCGTTCCTGAGGGTTGTTCTGATATCGAATTGTTCGTATATTGAATCAATTTTTCCCATAAGAAATAATGTAAATTGGATTAATCCGTTCCAGACCCCCAAAAGTTACCCCTTACGAAACATTTTTAAGTCAAAATATTGGTTAATTAAACCTGTAAAATAAGACTTACATGCATAAAATCATACATGAAACCTGTAACAACAATAAATAATGCAATATTATACAAATAAATGAAAATTTAACCTGAACTTTACCTTTGCTGAGGAGTGATGATGGCCTAAGTGGAAGCTGGAGAGGAAGGTGGGGTGGAGGAGGGAGATTATTGCTTGGAAGGGGAGTCACCTTCCATAAAAACATCAGGTAACTACCCGAACGCTGGCTGGAGAGAAACTGACCGGCTTCTTTCGGTTTGGATATGAGGGAATGGTTCGTATACAAGGACAATTTTTTCTTGAAAAAGTTGTTCGTATACCGATTTGTTCGAATAGAGATGCGTTCGTATATTGAGGTTCCACTGTATAACTTACTAGTTTTAATACACTAATTTTTAAAAAATGGATAAACTTAAACAGAAATGTGCTGATCCCTTTCAATCACACAAAGGACAGTGTTGAACCAAAAGTCTATGAATTGTACCTCAATATTTAATTGATAAAAGGCCTGAAATCAAATTAACAGTTGATCACAGGCTTTGTAAGCAGTGTAGGGAAATGCTGGAATCATTGCTTGAAAAAAAAACTTAAGATGAAGATGAAAAAAGCTCTTGCTGTGAAGAAACTAGTAATATTCCTGAAATATCTTCATCTGAAAATGAACTTGAAATCAATGAGGTATCAACAAGCACAGCACTTGAATTTCAATTATCAACTTTAAATATGGTACTTCATTAAAATCATTAGGAGAAACTCCCATAAAGACAAGAAAGCTAAGCGAGACAGAGGCTTATGCATCTCGCAAAATAACAAAAGTTACAGGAACAGTCAAGAGAAAATTAGAAGAATTTGCTGGAAGAGATATATTAATACAGGAAAAAGAAAAAACCAAGATAGAAAAAGATCATGATGAAATATTAAATGAACTGAAGGAGAAATTCAGCAACTTGCAGACCAAGAGGAGTGAAAGAATACAAATCCTGACTGTATTACCAAAAAGTTGGAGTGAGAGAAAAATAGCTACAGAATTCAATACAAGGCACAGAGCATCAGTTACCAAAAAGCTTACTAATGAAATGGGTATCCTTTCAATTCCAAACAGACTCAGAGGCCAAGTATATCTGAGTCACCATTCTGTGCAGCAGATGCCTCACAGCACCTGAAATCAAAGCCCAGCTGAATAACTCCAGAAGTATAACAATTTCAACATCAACTGTTCAGAGAAGACTAAGAGGGGCATGATTAAAAGAATGAACTGCAGCAAAGAAACCAATGCTGAAACTCCAGAACAAAAAGAAAAGGCTAGCCTGGGCTAAAAAAACACCAAAAATGGACTGTTGAGCAGTGGAAATTTGTCCTTTGGACTGACGAATCAAAGTTCAAAGTTTTTGGATCCAAATGCAGAGTATTTGTGTGGCGCAGAGTGGATGAAAGAATGACACAGCAGTGTGTTGTGCCAACAGTGAAGTACGGTGGAGAAAGTGTGATGGTCTGGGGATGTTTTGCAGGGGAGCAAGTTGGAGATCTCCACAAAGTCACTGGAATACTGAACTAACGTGGCTATCACAGCATTCTACAGCGCCATGCCATCCCATCTGGACTGCAACTAGTTGGCCAACAGTTCATAATGCAGCAAGACAATGATCCTAAACACACTTCCAAACTGTGTCAAAATTACCTGAAGCAGAAAGAATGGCAATGTCAGCTCATAGTTATGGAATGGCCAGCACAGTCACTGGATCTGAACCCCATTGAGCTAGTGTGGTATGAACTGGATCAATGAGTAAAAACCAAGCAGCCATCCAGCACTCAGAAGCTCTGGGAACTCTTACAAGAGTGCTGGCAGCAGCTTTCACCAGACTATATTCTTTCTCTTGTTGAGTGCATGCCTCAAATTTGTTCTGCTGTAATTGCTGCTAGAGGAGGCTATTTTGCTGAATCTAAAATTTAGACTTTGCTTTTGGTAAATTGTCCTGATTTGTTGTTATTTAAGTTCCCATGTTTGTACTTATGAATTTGTCATGATAACTTGGTTAATAAATAAAAAACTTTAAACAAAATTTGAAATTTATGAATATTTCAGGGTGTACTCAACTTTTGACGTGTATATATATATATATATATATATATATATATATATATATATATATATATATGGGCTACGTCGTGGCCAATGTCGTAACACCGCTTCCCATTGATCAGCGAAGTTAAGCGACATTGGGTCTGGGCAGTAGTTGGACGGGAGACCGTCCTCTGCACCCAGATTATGTAGCGACCCGTGGTTCGGATCCCACGTAAAGCTGTAGGTCCCCTCCGTCATATGACCTTAGATGTTGCGAAGGAGGTTAAACAACCCGAATTAAAAAAAAAAATATATATATATAAATATAATATAATATATATAATATATATGAGGGGTCACACGTCTTAAGGTACCTAAGTGCCACCACAGACAAAAACGTGTTTTTGATGGATATCACTATTTTCACCCTTCCTCTATCGCATGGTTTGGGTTATAATGACCTTAAGACACTAGAAGTATGGTTGAAAACCTTATGAAGCAAACTACTTTTTTCACCTCTATCGCCAGCCAAAAGTTCACCCAAAGTTCACCCAAAGTTTGGCATAATAAGAAAATCAAAAAATTTTAAAAAATATATATAAAATATGAAAATCTATTCCAAGAACTCAACATCTTAATTAGCATACTTAGAACTCTAATTTAGCCAAAAATGAACATTCTAGCTCAATTAATAACAGATATTATTGCGAGAATATTGCTTAACTTTGGAGGTGATTTCTGGCAAATTTTAATTTTGGTGCTTAGGTACCTTAACACGTTCCCCGTGATTGCAAAAATCTGTCTCTGGCTCCTTGCGTATGCTTTACATTTGTACCACGCCAGTGTATCTTGGGACACGGCAGTGATAAGATGTGAGTATATGTCATTTCCTTCTATAATAATATTAGGCTAAGAAAAATGGTGGTACACAGGTGGTACAATTTGTGATATATTAATGATTTCTTCTTTACCTCATGTATTGGGCCACCCGTGTACCAACAATTTGTTTGTAATTATTCAGATTATTGATAGGAAATTTGTGTGTATTTTCATATATAATAATTGATTTTATCTGTCACATTTATATGTTTTCTTTTCTTCTAGATAATAGGCATTTATAGGAGATCCAATATAGGTCTAGGCTTACAAAATTTGCTAGACTGTTCACCTTCTATTTACTGTGTACATTATAAAAGATAAGAGAGTTTGGTATAGCACAATGCTATGTTTAGTAATATATTTGCTTTGATTTTACAGTCATTATTTCTTTTACAGTTACAGAAATGGATTTATCATTCTTTTATGGTAATCATGATGGCCATTCCTCAGATGATGAAACTTCTGGGGAAAATTCAGCTGATGAATTCATCCCCAATATGGATAATGAGAGCACAACTAGTCAAGTAAGTGATTGTTCTACTGAAAACTCTGACTTAGAAATTTCAAGTTCAGTAGAAGAACAAAATGGAAATGTTACGCAGTTGAGAACTTTCTGGGGTCCAGTACACTGTACACAATGTTCATATAATTTCACTGGTAAAGAGGAAATGTCCATTGCACCTTTGAATGAAGTAGAGGGGAGCAAAACATGGCCAAAAGATGTTTATGAATTGTTTATTACTAAGGAAATTTTAGAGATCATTGTGAAAGAAACCAATTGGTATGCTCAGCAAGTTAGAGAAAAAACTCAACTTACTCGTAGATCATGATTCACTAAGTGGAAAGAGACAATACGTGAAGAAATTAAAAAATCCTTTGGACTTGTATTATACATGGACTAGTCCCTAAGCCTGAAATTGCTCTATATTGGTCAAAGAGTAAGCTTTATATTGATTTTTTTTGTACCCAAAGTAATGGCTAGAGAGAGACTTGAAATGTTGCTGGGATTTATCCATTTTAGTGATAACAATGATGCCCATCATTCAGAAGACAAGTTATATAAAATTAGGCCATTGCTGAATTTTCTCACTAGTCGTTTCCAGGCTGTTTACAAATCAGGGCCTGATCTAGTCATTGATGAGAGTATGGTCCCATTCAGAGAAAGAGTAGGTACTGTATTTGGCAATACCTTCCAGGAAAGTCTCATAAATATGGTTTCAAGCTATACAAAATTTGTACCCCCACATCATACACATGGAATTTTCAAGTTCATGTTGGCAAAAGCATAGCAATTGATGGTCTAAGTGCTACAGAATCCCTAACCATAGAATTAGTTGAAAAGCTACTAAATACTGGCACAACTCTGTATGCAGATAACTATTATACATCAGTAGTGCTGGCTGAGTACCTCTTGAGAAAGAAAACATATACACTATATGATCAAAAGTATTCGGACACCCCGGAAAATCCGCATTTCTGCAAATATCACCTTTGCCGAAAGGTATGCTGGGAAAAAGCGTGGTGAAACTATAATGCTGAGGTGTTCTGTTAAGTTATCAGTAACTGTTGTGAAGCCATGCCGCGCGGACGTGAACTCTCTGAGTTCCAACGTGGACTCGTCATTGGATGTTATTTAAGTAACGTTTCTATACGAAACATTGCAGCCAAACAGGATATACCAAAGTCGACTGTAGCGGATGTTATCATGAGATGGAAGCACGATGGTGCAACTAACGTGAAAAAACGTTCCGGATGACCACGCAAACTGACGGAACGTGATAGAAGAAGTCTGGTACGATGTCAAGAAGTCCCGCACGTCCTCTGCCGCTTCCATCGCTGAGGAGGTAGGAAGAGCATCCGGTACCTCCATTAGTACTGTAACTATCCGCAGAGAGATGCACAGACTCTCTTATTATGGTAGAGCAGCTGTACACAAGCCACTGATTACAAAAGTTAATGCCACGCGTCGTTTGGCCTGGTGTGTCTCCCATCGTTCCTGGACCGTGGAGGACTGGAAAACTGTTCTTTGGAGCAACGAGTCGCGGTATTCACTCTTCCAGTCTGATGGGCGTGTTTGGGTGTGGCGACAGCCCGGAGAATGGCTTCTTCCTGACTGTGTACATCCAACGGTGAAGTTCAGTGGAGGGTCCATCATGGTATGGGGTTGTTTTTCCTGGCTAGGGCTCGGCCCGTTGGTTGTTATACCCACTACCATGAACGCTGACGTTTATCTCGACGTTCTGGACAATTCGGCCCTCCCTACACTGTGGCAATACTACGGAGATGGCCATTGTTTGTTTCAACAGGATCGAGCTCCCTGCCATACTGCAAGGCATGTGCAGGACTGGTTTCGTGAAAATAAGGTGGATTTGTTAGACTGGCCTGCTCAGAGTCCCGATCTCAACCCAATTGAGCACATGTGGGACGAACTGGAGCGACTGATACGAAACCGCACACCACGCCCGGCTTCACTTGCATCTCTTGCATCAGCTCTGCAAGAGGAATGGCGAGCCATTCCTGCACAGACTTACCGAAAACTGGTGGAAAGTATGCCTCGACGTGTTGACGCTGTAATAAAAGCAAAGGGTGGACCTACTGGTTACTAAATGCCATAATAAAACCATTTTTCCAAAAACCATGCGGTGTCCGAATACTTTTGATCATATAGTGTATATGTGGCACTGTGAAAGCAAATAGAAAACACTTGAATAAAGAGGTAACTCAAGCTAAACTTCAGAGAAAAGAAATGAAGGCACTTGAAAACAGTAAAGGCATCAAGTTGTACAACTGGATGGACAAGAGGAATGTACTAATGCTATCAACTGTACCAGAGCATGGTGATTCTTTAGTTCCCAGTGGCAAACAAGATCAAAAAGGAGAACATGTTCTCAAGCCTGAATGTGTTCTTGCTTACAACAGAGCAAAAAAAGGTGTAGACATGTCAGATCAACTCACTTCGTAAAAGCAAGAAATGGTATAGAAAACTAGCTTTTGAACTTATAGCTGGAACTACTGTAATAAATGCATGGGTTTTATACAATAAGTATTGTACTGATAATCCCATGACTGTCAGGGAATTCAGAGAATCTCTAATTTTCTCACTGACAGGAAATCTGAAGTAGATGGCCCAAAGAGAGCATCAAGAAAGAGATGTTACAGATGTTACCAGAACATTTCTCTCAATGGAGGATTCCAAGTTGCAAGAAGAGTATCCATGTTTTGCAACCAATGTGAAGATAAACCCTATCTCTGTATTGCTTGTTTTTCTGAGAAACATACTTCATGTCAGTAAGTATTTCAACAAAATAAAATAAGTTCCTTATATTTACTATGGTGAGTTATTCATTTTATGAGTCAAAATCATTTTTCTTTCTGTGACAATTTTTCTTATTCTTTTTTTTTTTTTAAATAATAAGAGTATTGAAAAGGAAAAGGTTTATTGGCAGACTATAGTCCATATGACAAATATTATTAATACAATGACAGTTCATATACTAAGGATAGAAATATATACAATTGATTAGAAATAATACTGCACTGTCGAAGTTAAGTGGAGCTACAGACAGACGTTTTCATACCAAGAAGTCCATAGCTTAGAGGATAAATGGCAGGACTCATGGATAGCGTGGATGATCGGGTTGGTTGATTTTTTAATTCTTTGCATTAGATTGTGCTGAGCATGTCTTGTTACCTCCAGGAAGCTCGGGACATTGCGGGTAGCAAACATTTGCGAAGCTGAGCATCTCAGGGGTAATTTATGTAAGAGTCTGAAAGACCTGTTGTACAGCAAATTTAGGGTTCTGCCAGAACCTTTTTTATAATTCACCCAGAGTTGCTGACTGTATATTACTGCAGAAAGTACGAAAGAGTGTGTCTTTAGCTTCACTTGTACAGAAACAAAAGTTCCTTATGGTCATATTTGCTTTAGCACACAGGCTTCAAGATTGTTTTCTTATATCCAAGTCATCACTCAAGGAGCTGGTAATAATTTGACCCAAATACTTAAACTCTTGTACTTCCTCAATTACTTCACCATTCATTTTAAACCTTAGATCAGCTGGCTGATTACAGCTTTTAGGATGAAATTGCATAACCTTAGTTTTTGTAACATTAAAAAGAATATCATGTTTCTGCGAATACATTTCGCAGACATTTAGTAGCTGATCCAGACCTTTAACAGAGAGACTTATTAATACCATATCATCGGCATAAACTAAGTTATTTATCCTTGTGTGATCTATACAACATCCCACTATTGCCTCATTAAGTGAAGCAATTAATCCGTCAATATACACATTAAATAGCATAGGGGAGAGCAAGGAGCCTTGTCTCACTCCACAAGAGGAGCCAAAACACTCAGATAGTACATTGCCCCACCTAACAGTGAGAGATTGGTGGGAATACCAAAATTTCAGTAAATTTAATATGTACCTGGGAACCTTCCTGTCTTCTAGTTTTGCAAATAAAATATTGTGGTTCACCCTATCATATGCCTTACTTATATCAAGGAAACAGCTATAAATGGTTGAATTACTGTCAATGTATTTAGATATTGTTTCTTTAAGTACATAGATATACAGGTCAGTTAAGTGGGACCTTTTAAAGCCAAACTGATTAGATGTCCATAGGAAATCATTTAATCAGAGTAACGAGTTTTTCTAGTAGTTTCGAAAAGCAGGAAGCGACAGCAATAGGCCTGTAATTATTGCTGGACAGAATGTCTCCATGCTTATTTTTGACCAGGGGCAAGATATATACCCTCATGAACTCTGCAGGGAATATAGCTATGAGCAAGCATGGCTGATAGGAGCAATGATATATGCAGACATACTACAAAAATAAATTTTCAAGTCTAAACACTTTTTTTTCTGTTTCCATGCAGATTTTTATGCAAAATATATGTTTATTTTATTCCATTTACAAATACAAATTTTTTTAGATTTTTTCATGTTGATAAATTTTGTAAGGTCACTTCATTAATCCAAGTAAATTTTGCGAACAAAAAATAACCTTGTGTATTCTGCATCCTTTTTCAGTCAAAATGTAATTAAATGTCAATAAAAATTATATTACATAAATTTAAAATGAATGTTTTTTGAAATCAGTAAAAATATGGAGTTGTACCACTGGTGTACCTTCTTCTTCTTCTTCCTCAGCATAATTAATCCCATTTTTATATGGGGTCGCTGTTTAAGGTGAGTCGCCTCCATCTTGGTTCTTGACTCATCTCATTTGGTTGTGGCATGGGTTTTTATGGCCGGATGCCCTTCCTGACACCAACCCTCCCCCTTTATCTGGGCTTGGGACCATCCGGAGAATAAGCTGACTATCCTTGCCTCCGGTTGCTGTTGAGACATTAGGAGGAGTCTTGTAATACCTTCCAAAAATCTACTTTTGGAAATAATCTCCTCTGGAGTCATGAACTTAATTTCCATATGGATAAAAGTTGTTGAAAATAGGCTATTTATTGTCTATGTTCTTTTTATAGTTTATATCAGGGTAAAAGTTGTTGTTTCGATATCTATTTTTGTCGTTGATTAAATTATTTGAGATCTAATAGGCATTTCATTTCTGTTTGTTTCGACATTTTCTTGTTTTAAATTTTCATTTGTGAATCAGTAAAATAAAGGTGCATAATATCTTCGATCTTCTGAATTGCTAAACCCTTGTTTGCACGTTATGTTTCTCAGATAATCGGAAGCCTTCTTGTACCACTGGTGTACCAACATGCAATATAATAATAACTCTGGTGGTACACCCGTGGCCCAATACGCGGGTAACGTGTTAAGACACGGGACCCCTCATATATATATATATATATATGCTGCAAACCCACAAGGAAAAAGAAAAACGATTCCAAGGCCTTTCGTATATTCAGAGCTACACCTGATGAGGTGTAGCTCTGAATACACGAAAGGCCTTGGAATCATTTTTCTTTTCCTTGTGGTTTTGCAGCATTCATTCATTTCATGTTTTATTGTGAAATTCATCCTATATATATATATATATATATATTATAATATATATATAATATATATGTATATATATATATGTATATTTATTTATTTATTTATTTATTTATTTATTTATATGTGGGATGAATTTCACAATTAAACAAGTGAAATGAATGAATGATGCAAACCCATAAGGAAAAGGAAAAATGATTCAAAGGCCTTTCATGTATTCAGAAGTACACCTCATCAGGGAATGAAGGGAGAAGGCAAGATGCTCAAAATGTATATAGCAGGATGGAAAAACAAAAAGATTAGCACATAATTAACAAGAGTTGATTAGAGGCAAAAGGAATTTTAACAGGATATTGTCAGTTTTATACATTCCCACACTGTTATTGAAATTACTTTTAAAATAGATAAATGCACATTCTAGAATATTACTTTCAATTATATATCTGTTTTTAATGAGTGCTTTAGAACTATCCCACTTGATACTATGATTACATCTATACATATTAGGGTGCATTAAACGCCCCATGATTTTCAAAAAGTTGTTGGATTTTAATGTCTATTCCCTCAAATGTTACACTTGTTGGTAGAAGTATGTATGCAAAACATAAATCAAATCGGAGGTGGTCCTGGGCGGCCACCGGCCACTTTTATATATTTAGTAGTGATGCACCGAATATTCGGCAAATATTCGGTATTACTTATAATACTAATATACAAATATTCGGTATTACTATACTTACATTGATTGAAAGTTGAAAATGTATAAAACACAACGCCAATGTCACTACTCCAACTTTGCTCATTTCTGCAAATTTGGCCTCGCTTTGCGGTCACATTCAACCACTTGAAGAAGATTTTGGAAGTGGTCTTCTCCTCTTGCAGCTGAGACAAAATCAGTTGTGAGCTTTACTGCTCTCTCCGCAGGGTCATTCACAACATTTAACCCATCCACAATGGACTTGGCTGCCTTGAAGTGGTCATTGTTCTGCCAATTGTCAACATCCTCTGTTAGGAAGGTCATATCCAGGTGAAGAAGGTTCACTGTAAACCACGAGTCCTCGTTCACAAGATCAGCCAGGGTTGTCGCTTCTGTAATTTTTGGAAATGACGGTTTGCCATATCCAGAACTGTAGCGGTGTTTTGGAGTGCTTGGCATTTCATCTGGTTGTATGGCCAGTAACACATCTGCAAGGGCACGACGCTCCTTTTGAGGTACTGCATTGCTGAACAGTGCCAAAACAACCAGTTCTGGGGTTAAATACCACAAATGTCTATCAAAGGCTTTCACAGCGCTGACTGAAATGATTGAGTTGACAGCTTCATAGTTGAGCAGAGTCTTGTATAAGCACAAATCAAACCATGGGGCATTTGAAGCAGACTGACATATGAGCCACCAATCACAATAAATATAAACAACAAAAACAACAAACTCCTTCAGTTTTTCCTGTTGATGTTGTGTTGTTACAGTTCCTCGAGGTAGTACAGAAATTTGCTCTTCAAGTAGGCATATTTTGATGGAATAAAGAATCTTTGACATCCACCTTGCTTTATGCATGGCCCCAGGTCTGTGGAGTGTTCCTTGTTTTGTGACATCATCATCGAGGACTACCTGGCAGAGTTGTGCCATTTCCTTGTAGTCTTCCCTACAGTATGAAGCGCTTGTGCGGATTGTGCTTAAAACCTTGTTTTTGCAGGATAAAAGCAGTTGTTGTGCATCGTCATTGTACATTGAAATGTCAATTTTGGTTAAACTTTCATCCTTTGCATGCGATATGCGTTCCCAATTCTTCTGGAATCTTTGGAACAAAGATGCTTCTGGAGACTTTGATGTCTCAATTTTGAGAGCGTCAAACACATGATCCAGGATTACCTCTCCAACATGATGGCGACATGCACACCACAGAAGAGCACGGTCCAGTTTTGATTGAATGGTAACACAGGCAGCTGTAACGTGTCCAGTGTTTGATGCTGTTGTGTCAAAACATAAGTTGACAACTGACTGTTTGCACTTCCATGAATGTAGAAACGTGTAAGTGTGCTCGGCAATGATGTCACCTGATGACATATCACTTCCACGAGGATATCTAGCCACTCCCAGTAGCTTTACATCAGTGGCATTCCCAACCAACACTGGCAATCTTTCTTCCTTGCCATTCTTGTTTGTGAGCGTATGCATCTGCTTGCCATCCCAGTGAAGTGTTGCAGCTGTTGGGGCGATCCAATTTTCTCGAATATCTTTGGCGATAGCACTTGTTATTGATCGTCGAGCCTTATCAGCAGTTGAATACGACTTGGCCACACGACGTGGATCACCTCCTTCCTCTTGAATTACAGCTTCGGTGAGCACAGCCTGTTGAACAGGAGTTATGTTTAGTCGAGTAGCAACAGACACGACTGAAGGCCTTTTCAGAATATCATGAGGAATAAAGGCAGACGTACCTGCATATGTTGATCTGTGGTGACTACGCTTCCTTTGAAGCTCTGGAATTGCCTCCTCTTCAGTTTCTTCCAAGCTATCTGCAGAGGCACTATCATCAGAGCATACAGAACTTTTCATCTCTTGTACACTGGATGATTCATGACGTTCTCATCTTGAAGCTTCCGCTAAGATGCGTTTTTCTTTTCTACGATCTTTATCAGCTTTCTTCTTGTCAACACTACCAAATGAGGCTACTCTGTCAGATTTCATTGACTCTAAAAATGCTCTATCTTCCTCATTCTTAATGTTTGTCATTGCATCTTTTGTCCATACACCAAAGGTCTTATCAAGACGTTCATTCATGGATTGCAACTTAGCCAAAGTGTTTGGAGATTCTCTGCGAGAAACAGGTATTTGACGCAATTTGTTATTGTCATTAAGAAGGTCAAGTATTAGTTTGCAGCATTGATGGTCTGAAAGCATAGGAATATTTGCTTTAGTGTAGAATGTTTTCAGCTGGATAAGGACTATGCTGGCAGATTTCCATTTGAGTGGCTGTGTTTGTTTGCCTTCACATATTTCTTTCTGGATGTGCCACATCACGCATCGAAGAACCTGCCGGCAAGTTGGGAGGCGGACTCCTGTCAATGTACCATCTCCTTCTGTAAGAGCATTGCCAAGACCAAAAATGGCACTTGCTAATCTGGTCTTCTTAGCTTCCATTGTTTCTGAAAGACAATAAAGGATATTATTAGACTATAAGTGAAGTTTCGTTTATGGTACATGTTTTATGTAAATCACCCCTTTAGGGTGCATCAAACGCCCTTAAGTTCTTGGATTTTAATGTCTATTCTCTCAAATGTTATGTAAATCACCCCTTAGCAACTCTATATTAAAAGAAACAATGTAAGTAGTCAACTGGTTGGTAAATAAAAAAAATAGATATTTTTACATAGCATGGCCCCCAAAAATTGCCGCGAAAATATAAAAGTGACTGGTGGCCACCCAGGACCACCTCCGATTTAATTAATTTTTGGCATACACACTTCTAGCAACAAGTGTAACATTTGAGAGAATAGACATTACAATCCAAGAACCTAAGGGTGTTTGATGCACCCTAATACATATGGTTAAACAATGCATTAGAAGTATTTGCTGTTCTACATGCAGATTTATGCTGTTTTACCCTGATGTCTAACGTTTTACCTGTTTGGCCTATATATATACACTGAGTTACATTGTGCATGACTCCAGATTTGAAAAAATTTACTGGAGCACAGCTCTGAATTTACTTTTTTTTCCACAACAGCTTGGTGAGTTTCTTTTGTTAGGCGCAAAATTGCATTCAATGTCTTCTGGATTTGGGAATTTTCAAATTCCTCTAAAGCAGTTTTGTTAGTCTGATGCGCAGATTCCTCACTTACCTTTTGTTTCTTAGGTGGAGGAGAAGCACTTTCTTCAGTCTGTGAAACATCTAGTGAAAAAGTTTCATTTTCTAGATTAGCAGTTGATGAAGTTGGTTCATTTTCTGAGGTCTAGCACTAGCACATTTTGTGAACAAACTAAATGACTGCTTTGCCGTATCTCTTTGCTGCACTTCATCCTGGTATTTCTTTACTGCAATATCTAAGCTGTGGGCCCAAACTCTGGGACCTCTTGTATTGTAACAAATATTTTTTTTGGAATTAAAATGTTCCTCCCAGTTTTGCTTCTTTGAATATTTGTTCTTGCATTGACCACAAAAGTAACCCCTTTTAACACCCTCGCTTTTCTCTCCAACTTCATCAATATTAGGATCCATTATTGATTATTGACTACCTGAAAAAATACAAAATAAGTAAAAGTTAGTAAATATAGTATGGTAAAAGTGAGTAAAAGTAAGTAAATATAGTACAATGAAAGTAAGTAAAAGTAAGTGCTTTAAACTTAGTAAAAGTAAGGAAGAGTAAGTAAAAGTAGGTAAGTTAAAGTAAGTAAAAGTAAGTTTAAACTTAACTAAACTTTTCAATTCTAGAGTCATGGTGGATTACTTAAAACCACACAAGTAATTATCTGGCCAATTTATCAAACCTGGCTGAGATCAATGGAACATAGTCCAATCCTGATAATTACTTGGGTAATAATGGTCACAATTTTATAAAAGTATATATATTTAGAATCAGAAAACGACAAGGAATCCAAATATGCAAGTTTTAGAACTCTAGGTTGAAAAATAAAAAAGTTACACTGTAACCAAAATTTGAGGTCACGATTTGACCTCTGGGGTATCAAATGAGAATTTTTTTTTTAAATGTAAAAAATGAAGGCATAGGCATTGGCTATTAGAATCAGCAAAAAAAGTTTGTTTATGTTAGTATTTTTCATGTAACTAACATATAAGTGAACACCATATTCATAAGTTGTGCATCAATTCTACCTATTTTTTCACACTTAAGCTCATAATTTGACCTATAGAAATTAAAATTACATTTTTTTATAGATATAAAAACAAAGGCAAAAAATGTAAAATTGTATTTCACTGCTAATCTACACTGGCAATAATAGTTATAATAGTGAAAGGGGAAGACCTACTTAGAGGATTCATGTGCTAGCCTAATACAATTTTTGCATGCTCGATGCTCTCATCAATTTCTTTTTGTGGAAAAATGTATTGAATTCTGCTGCCTCCTCTTAGGGTAGGACAACTCATTACAGTTAATATATGATGTCCTGGCACTGCACATGAATCCTTGTTTGATGGATAATAATATGCACTTGATCCTGATGACCCAGAGGGATGTAGAAAGTTCACAGTGAAATCATCAAACTCTTCACAGTATTCCTCCACAATTCCATACCAAACTTGCATGTCATAAATGCAGCCAACATACTCTCCTGGTTTGACACATTTTAGGTTACCAAGCATTGCAGGTTCATTAGTAAAATGACTTTTCCTTATTCTTTTCTTTTCTCCAATGCCACTTGAAATGGGATACACCATCAGTTCTTCCTTGTTTAGGGGAACAAATCTATGATATTTCTGAGTTCCAGGAATAGCCCTACTATCCTTGAATCGATGTTCCAACCGTTCTTCTGCATCTTTCAAATCAGCTGTAGTTACAAAGAAAAAATTTATCTTCTTGCTCAAGTTTTCTTCACAAAACTGAAACATGTGTTCTGGTGTAAGAATTTGCCTCTCTGTAGTTCTCTGCAAACTGGCATGAGCAGTAGCTCTTTTCACTGTTCCTCCAATCCCATCACATGCATTTTTGCCATGGGATGTAGCAAAGAAGTGCCATTCACAAGACAGACCAAAATCCTCTTCATGGTAACAGAGATTTGTGAAGTTGTATCTGTTCTTATATTGGCCAGCACATCCATCTGAGAAATAGTGCACCTTCTTCAATTGTGGGCATCTGAATTTAACATATGTCATAAGCTTCAATATGAATGAGTAAACCATTATAGTGTTGTGTTTTAGTGATGCAGATAAGAAACAGACACTAAAATGGCTAAGTTCCTGGTCTGCAGATGATCTATAATAGATGACAAAAGGGTGAACTGTACACTGTGAATTGTCCCAGTGAAACCCTTGGGCAGCATCCTGGACAATGAAAGAATAATTCTCAGAGAAATCACCTACTATAACTACCTCGCTCTGAGGTGGTAGTGTTTCTTTCAACTGCTTGAAGTACTGTGATTGTTGCTGAGCAACAAAGTGATGACGAACCATGCGGGATATTTTCATGCTTAGGGATGATAAGTATTCATGAAGTGGCTCCACCTTATCAACCATTGTACACCGGTCAACAGTCACCCATTGCTTGTAAGATATTTCATTTGGAGCTGATTTCACACTGTCAAGTAACTCAAGAAAATCCAGGACACCCTCTTCTCTTCGGCAATCATTGCAAAGTTGCATCATGCAAGTCTCTCTTTCTGTACTGCAGACACTGTAATCCATAAGATCCTTGTATGAAAGACCTCTTTCTCCCAATGCAGCCAGCTGCAATTTTGGATTTTGATGGTATGTGCAGACACAGACAGAATGAGTCCCACCACTACCGGCAAGCACACAATATGATGGCCGTAATTTTGCAAATGTGGAAAATCCTATTTTGGGATTCTTTTCATCATTTTTATATAGTTCAAACATCTCTCTTAAATTCCCGAGGACCAATCGTTTTTGCACCTTCATTGCACCTTCAGCACTGATAACTTTCACGCAATCCTTTTGGCCAGGACACATACGACTAACCTCTTCTGACTCATAGAATCTTCTAACTATATCTTTGTGTTCTTCAGATATCACTTTTCCTTTGCTCATTAGTGGAATCTTCGGAAGGATTCCATGTTCTGATTTAAGTGAACGGCTTTTTTTCACCATGTATGTTGTAGTTTGAAAGAAACTAGCTGTTTTTTCAATTGTGTATGGTGAGAGTGTCAATATTTGTAGTTTGTGATGGTGACATTTGCTCTCCAGGAATGACTGTTTCAATTCATTCATTAATTTGTCTAGATGTTTTTCAGATTTAGTTTCAGGTTTTGAAGTATCACTTACCTCCTCGGTAATTTGAACACCATAACTGAGTTCTAGCCTCTCCTTCAGGTGTTTCTGAGCAGATGATAGCTTACCACGAGCCTTGCGCTTTTTCTGGCTTAATGACAGCCCTTCTGAAAAGAACAGAAAAAAAGGTTTCACACACCTGAATATTAGTAATTAAATATTAATTATAGTACCTTAAATGCTATATAATTGGCTATATAGTAGATCAAACAGACCTTGTAGTAAAGTATAAGTTATTATATTAATTTATTACTTACTTTTTTTAACTGGTGTTTGGTCCAGAAATGCTAGAACTGGTTCAACCGAAGTTGAAGGATTTTCCTTTATCAAGCAATCACTGTCATTGTCCAGATCTTGAATTGAAGAGATGTTACTCAAGCCACTGATAGTAGATGATTCATTTGAATCCTGCTCAGACTCGTTGTTTTCAGTGGTACTAAGTATAGTGGGGTTTTTCATTATCAGTGTCCAGCAGTTCACACACAACAATGAGTCTTTTTTCACTCTTCCAGCACATTTTTCAACAAGTACATCAGTCACTTTTCTAAGATTGATTGTTATGCGTTTCTTGTGTTTTTGAATAGGGTCCTGGCAGTATTTCAAGTGCCGAACCATTGTATTTTGATCTGTAAAGATATAGGATTTACAATTAGGTAATATATATTTTTTAGAAAATATATAGCTATACACACTTAATATTTTAGGCCTTGATAGTCTCTGAGGCTCATTAAAACACCATACCCACCAGCCACCCACAGTGCTGGCTGGAACTGTACTAACCTGTAGACAAGGAATTTTGCAACTATCTGTGTTGATTCTGCACTTAGACAAGTAGCAACATGTTTCAACAGGTTTGTTTAGGCTACATGTGAGCTTAGTCTTCCCCTTTCACTATTATAACTATTATTGCCAGTGTAGATTAGCAGTGAAATACAATTTTTTTAAATTCTTGGAGCTTGAGGTCAAATTGATAGCTAAGATATAAAAATTCCTTGAAATGACAAGCAATTTATAAATATGGTGTTCACTTATAAGTTAGTTACATGAAAAGTACCAACATAAACAAACTTTTTATGATTGTTTCTATTAGTCAAGAACTCTGACTTTGTTTTTTATATCTATAAAAAATGTAATTTTAATTTCTATAGGTCAAATTATGAGCTTAAGTGTGAAAAAATAGGTAGAATTGACGCACAACTTATGAATATGGTGTTCACTTATATGTTAGTTACATGAAAAATACTAACATAAACAAACTTTTTTTTGCTGATTCTAATAGCCAATGCCTATGCCTTCATTTTTTACATTTAAAAAAAAAATTCTCATTTGATACCCCAGAGGTCAAATCGTGACCTCAAATTTTGGTTACAGTGTAACTTTTTTATTTTTTAACCTAGAGTTCTAAAACGTGCATATTTGGATTCCTTGTCGTTTTCTGATTCTAAATATATATACTTTTATATAATTATGACAATTATTACCCAAGTTATGGCTCGCCAAATGTTAGTAACCTCGCGAGTGACCTCAAATTGCCCGAGGTCATATCTCTTGAACCGTTGGTCGGATTGACCTTATAATTTCAGAAATGGATTCAGGGCTCACAAACTCCCTATAAACCAAATTTCAGCAAAATATGAGAGATGAGGGTGTTAATTTCAATTTTTTTTGGTTGATCTGACAGAGAATGACCCTATAATACCTATTCTTGGCTTTCCTGAGGCTGTTATCTAAAAATGAAATAGGATAACATAATTTAGTACCAAGCCCTGGTCCAATATTCATGATATTGTATAACTCGGAATCTAAAAATTCAGGACTGACAACTCTCAATGCTCTAAGAAACATAGTAGAAAAAATAGAAGATTTAATCGAGGGATGATGGTCAGAATAAAAATGTACACAAGAGTTCTTATTAGTAGGCTTACGATAAACTTCAAATTTGAAATGATTAAGGCATCTCCAAATTTTTAGATCCAGAAAAGATAAACTTCCATCTTTTTCTTTTTCAACCATGAACTTAATGGATGAGACTAAATTGTTGAGCCTACAAGAAATAAGTCAACATCCAAATTATTAGGCCAAAGGCATAAAATATCATATATATACTTGTACCAAATGAGGTTAAAATTAACAATAGTAGGCAAAATTCTGCTTTCAAAAAATTCCATATATAAGTTAGCTAATACAGGTGGGAGGGGATTTCCCATCACCAATTCAAATGACATAGCATAAAACTTATTTCAAACTTTGCAACTAATCTACTGGCCGAAACACTGTCTAGCTCTGTAAAATAATTTAAAACTCTCTATAATTGCCCTATTATTATTGTCAATTAGGCTATTAATTAGTTCTTTCACCAAATTTTTCTTTGAAGTAAATTAACTTTTAAATGTTAAGTAACTAGGACAATTATTTTCCACCCAACCCACCTTATAAAGTACAGGGGGTCCTCATTATCCAAGTATTCATTATCCAAGTCCACACATTTACATGGCCAAATAATTGTAGAACCATATGGATAAATTCCTTGCACTTGAGAGGTTTCTGTGGATAATGTACGTGGAACACGGAAGTGCAATGGAAAACTGATTAAATTTCCCTCAGACTCGCTGTCTTGCTTGCTTTCCCCTACCTCCAACACTCCATCACCACCATGCTTCACGCACTCTCTCTCTCACTAACCATTGCCAGTGCTGAATCTGTCCGCAGTTTTCTGGTGTTTTCATTCTGATTTTTTGTGCTATTGTTGCTGTTTAACATACTTTATTAACATATTTTATAAGGTAAGATACATAAAAGGGTTTAAAAAGTGTATTTTACAAATGTTTTACTATAATTCTGAGTGTCATTTATTGTGTTAAAGTCCCAATTAAACCTTATTCTCATTATTTCTTATGGGTTTTAGGTCCCTGCTTTAAGTGGATTCACTTAAAGTGGTGATTTCTTGGTCCCCATTATCCTTGGATAATGAGGACCCCCTGTATATAATATGCATATTATTGAAAACAAGATTAAGTTAAAAAAAAATAAAAATAAGAGATTTGGCAATTCAGTGCATATATTCGGCACAGCAGCAAGTTGTCAGGCAGATGCAAATTTGCCTGACTTGAACATTAAAAACTTGGTTATTCAGTAGATATAAAGTAATAAATCAATTAAAATACCAATTAACTTACATATGTACGGTATAGTGATTATCCAAATGACTATAACATTATAAATAAATCATAAGATTTACATCATAACATGTTTCAAAGAGAGACATCAGGCTTAAAATTGATTGCCTGACAGGATGTGGAATTGTGCATTTTTATGAGAGTTGTAAGGCTTTATTTGAGAAGATGCATAATAATACAGTGATAATTAACTTTATGTACAGTCACAGTGTATATGCAAATAGCTACATAACCTTATTTGTAAGTCCTACATGGTCATTATAACATGTTTTATAAAATAAAGATATCTGACTCAAAATTTTTAGCCACATAGCTTCCCTCTCTTCCTGCATCTCTCTCTCCACCCCTACTGGAGAAATAGGGTTTACATGATAGATGGATGGATGGAAATTTTTAGCCTGACAACTTGACAAGAGATGGGATTGTGTATTGTTAGTTTTTTATGTTAGCTTTTTTAAGTCCCTAGCAGGAGAAATAACTAACAGGTCAGGCTCAGCCTGACCTGCCTGACTCCCTCCATTGCCACTGATATATATATATATATATATATATATATATATATATATATATATAAAATGATGCAAACCCACAAAGGAAAAAAAAAATGATTCTAAGGTCTTTCATGTATTCAGAAGTACACCTCATCAGGGAATTCCCTGATGAGGTGTACTTCTGAATACACAAAAGGCCTTGGAATCATTTTTCTTTTTCCCTGTGGGTTTTCATCATTCATTTATTTCACATGTTTAATTATGAAATTCACCCTATATATACCTTATGTTGTTTCGTGCATTGGTCTCTCTTCACACGGAAGTCAAGCTGGTGGCCCCGCCTCTAAGTCTGGCCTGGTGGAGTGAGTTAGTTGCTTTCTTGCGCTCTTCACTGTACATAGCCAGGCACACCCGGCTCATCTGGTACTGTCCTGAGCCAGGCATCGTCTTTTCTTGAAGACTTCAACTTTGACCCCTGTTACGTTTCTGAGGTCCTTAGGAAGCTGGTTGAAAAGTCTTGGCCCCCTGATAACCAAGCTGTTTTCCTTCAGGGTTGAGGAGGTCCCTTGTCGGGGCTTTAATTTGGAAACGCTACACATTCTGCCTTTCCTATTTTCCAGTGTTGTTTGAATGGTAATTGGGTTTAGTTTTAGGTTTGGTACCAGTTTTTCGATAATTTTCCATATGTAGATTATGATGTACCTCTCTCTTCTTCTTTCCAGTGAGTACAGATTTAGTTTACGTAGTCTTTCCCAGTAGTTGAGTTCTTTGCAGCCATCAATCTTGGCTGTGAAATGTCTTTGCATTTCTTCTAGTTTATTAGTTTCTTCCTTTTTATATGGGGAAGTCAAAACTGAGCAGTATTCAAGTTTTGGTATAATCAGTATTTTTAGCAGGGGAATCATTACTGTCCTATTCCTTCTCTTGAACGTTCTTAGTACCTGTCCGGCGACTCTTTTTGCTTTATTTATTGCTATCTGATTTTGTTTCGAATTTCGCATCATCTGTCATTATTATCCCAAGATCAATCGCTTTCGTGCTTCTCTGAATTTCCTGTCTATCTGGAGCATAATATGCAGTCTGTTTAAGTTCTTCTTTTCTACCGTATCTCAAGAGCTGAAGTTTCTCGGCGTTGAATGACATGTCTTCTGACCATTTGTATATTTTGTTCATGTCCCTCTGCAAGGCCTCCACATCATGTACATCATCGCTGATTTTTCTGCTGATATATATATATATAATATATATATATATATATATATATATATATATATATAAAATGATACAGTATTTGTTTTTGGTGGAGGCCTAGTTTAAAAAATTGTCCCTTTTCTTTTTTTATGTTGTTGAAAAGTAATTTAAAATGTAAACCACCTTGAAATACATATCCAGCACCATCTCTACAGCTTCAGTGAAAGTAGAAGGGTGGGTGGCTGTTGTCATAACAAGAGAACCTCTGTACCTTTTGCAAAGATATAGAGTTGGGTTAATTAGACCCAGTTTAGTTGTCCCTAGTGGGTTTTATCAGAAAATCTTGCTTTGAAAAAACTACTACCTTTTAGTAGAGTTTTTCAGATCTTTACAATCTCAGTTTTTTAAATATGAATACCACATTTTAAGGCAAATTATCCCATAAGTCAAGAAACTACATTCCTAATTTGCTACAAAGCTTCTTAACTTTATTGTTTAAGCTTAAAATCCTGCTTATAAACTTGATGCTATTAGGCCGTAGTCCCCAAGTATCTGTTTTGTTGAACCACCCAGCACCTTTTCACGTTTCTGGGTTCGGGATAGTCAAGAGACTGGGCAAAGATGTAATCTCCTCTGGTATCTAGGAATGCCTCTCTGGTCAGTGGTTTATTTCCAGGAGATTATTCAGGTCCGACTCGCACGTGAACTGTAAAGGACTTCCCCTAGTTCAGGTGTCTCAATCTGACTCTCCACTGAGTAGGAGACCCAACTACTCAGAGTCCAAGAATGGGCTGGAATTCAAAGGTAGACCTAATAGAAGTAAACTACTCATTATGTTTTTCTCTCTATTATATCTGAAATAAACAACTATTCAGTGTGACAGTATAAACATAACAAGAGGACTGGCATTGAATCACAATTAACAAAACCTCTGGAGCCCCAATAACTCTTAGGTGAGATTTGGCAGAAAGGATAGAAAACAAGTGGGAGACAAGTACCAGAAATGACTTGCACAGAATGTTAACCCTTGTCCCAGCCTAGCTATCCTCCAAACTTGACCCCCCCCTTTATGACCTGAGTTTTGATTCCTTTATTGGCTGGCTAGTTAGTAGGGTTAGGGTCACAGGCCTGATTTCAGGGCAGATCCAGTGGCCAACAGTGGTTGACACAAACTGCGTAGCTCCCACTGGATTGGATCCACAATCCAAGCCTGATGAATCTGGACCACATGAGTTGAATCCCAACTGGTTTGCCTAGACAACTCAAGATTATTAGTTACATGCACTAAGCACCATTAATCACAATAATAACATAACAGGCAATTAACCACAAACATTAACTGGAATCATGACTTCATAATTGATCACTGGAAAACATAATTTACTCATGAAATCAAAGCACATAAATAATAAATAACCAACATAAAAAATAATAACTATAAACATTGACAATTATGGCAAACCTATCTCACATGAGTTAATCAACCTATAATTAGTGCCAAACAAGCATGGGCAAAAACCTAACTCTGGAATAATATGACTGGTGACCTATAATAATGATAATTGGTTCTCTAGCTAGTTACATGACAGGGTGGCAAACCTATCTATACTCAGTCACAGTTTCAACAACCTATATATATGTCTACTTTTAATAATAATAATTAACAATGATAATGATGGTGAAATACAAATGACAACACCACAATAACTAGGAATAAAGATTATGAACAAATCTTTATTCCTATTGTACTCTAGCCAAGGATTACAAGGATTACAAGGATTACAAAGACATCATACCTTTAAAGGCTTTCCACACTTCCTTGGCTTCCAACAGGACACGTCCGTATTAATGGTCTACTCGGGTTTCATGACCTTAATCATAAATAGTCTGGATGTTACGCTTTTCTTTTTTTTTTACACCATTAAAGGATACTAACTAAACTCCTGTGAGGAGAAAAACTTGAGAAGAACCAGATAGGACTTGAAAATTAGGGTGAGGTTTTTGTGAAAAGCTCCACAACCCCCAAAAGGGGAATTTGAAAGCCAAGGTGGGTTGTGAGAAACTTCACAATACCCACTACAGAACATTTGCTCTGCCTTTGTTTTAAATCAGGGCTGTTCAACTAGCATCTCATGGGCCATGTGCAGCCTGCAGGCTAGTATTATGTGGCCCACAAGAGTTCTAAGCAAATTATTTAATTTTATAATTTTTTTGCTTTAGGGAGATGCTATACTGTTCTTATGGAATGAAGTTAAATTTGGTACTACTGAGCTGGAAAATGAGCTGCATAATCCTGAATTTCCATGTGAACTTCTCTTTCTAACAGACTTCACAGCTCATTTAAATGAACTTAATTTGAAACTCCAAGCAAAACATAATTAACTTGTATGGCCATGCCAATGGATTTTGAAATTTAAGTTATTTAAAGTAGGCCTTGAAAATAATGATCTCGAACATTTCCTATACATGTAGGAAGTAGGAGTAGATGCTTAAGGTAGAAGTTGAATGCAGCCCTCCCTCCAGTTGCTTGAAGTTGGACAGCTATTTTAAATCATCAGTCAATTCTGTATACCTTTAATTTTTTCTGAATTTCTATTTGACTTCAACCTACCATCTTTCTCCCCATAAGTTAAATCACTTATACCTACATACACAATAATTTTACCTTAGCTTTCAGGCAACTTCTTCACTACCTCTTGTCCTGATCTGTAATGATAAGAGTCCCCAACCATGGTAAATTCACAATTTATTTAGTCATTTAAATTGCCAATATTTTAACCCTGTTATTAGTTGCTACCACATGTTTTGTTTTCTAATCCTGTTCTTTGTCTGACCTTTTATGTTATGCCATTAATCACTTTACTTGGACTTCCATCCTTGTCACTGACACTAGCCTAAAGTTCATTAAGACTTCCATAAATACTTCCTATATTTGATCTGATTATAAATTTTGCTCACTATTCTGGATTTTAGCTAATCTAGTTAAATATTTAGTGGACCTTTTAGAAGGTGTTTAGGCTTTGAAAGTGAAATGTAGGACATATAGTACTAATTGCAAAGTTAGCCCTTCTTAAGCATTGAGAGATAAGATAAGCCTTAATCCTTAAAAGTAAGGGGCAAAAAAAAAAAAAGGTTAGCCCAATTCCACACACCCTCACCCTTCTGACCACCTCATTTTTGGGAACTAACTTTTGATCTATTAGGCAATGAGATAAAATGTATGTATTCTAGTAGTAGCAAAAGTAACTTTTTAATGCTTGATCAAAGAAATTGAAGGAAACTGGTAGAATGGATCTACTGTGTATTACTTGATTTGATTTGTTGTAGAGTACATGAACATAAATTTTTTAGGTTTTTGTAGTATGATATTGACTAGCATCTGGACTACTTTTATAGTTTAAACCACTTGCAGGTTTAATGCTTTACTACATAAACTATTACTATTCAGCTTGGTAGACATTAGCTTAGAAGTATTAAGGCAGGAATCTTCTCATTTCATAATCATAAAGTGTGCCATAACTTGGCTAATTTTGCTGACCCAGCAGTTTGATGAGGTATATAGGGCCTGGTTGCAATGGTGCTCCTGCTACCATGGTGAGAGTATTTTAGTTTTAGAAGTTTTAGAAATTTTTTCATATACCCAACCAAATAAATTTGGAGGAGCCATAATGGATTGCATTTGTCTGTCTGTCCATCCATCCATTCATCACACTTTTGTGTCCATGCCATAACTTTTGAACTACTCAACATAAATTGATGAAATTTGATGCACACATGGATCATCAGAAGATGATGTAGCTTGAGCAAAAATTAGGTCTCTGCATCAAAGATCAAGGTCACATATAAAAGTCAAATGGAAGCCCATGCCATAACTTTTGAACTAATTAGTATAAATTGATGAAACTTTATACACATGAATCATAACAAAAAGATGTCATGAGCAAGAATCAGGTCCTTACATCATAGAGCAAGGTCACAAATTTAGGTGGAGACATTGATGTCATTCTAACATAGGCTAGTTCTTGTCTGTTTAAATCGGAAAAGCAAATGTTTATAAGCTGAGCATTGTGTTGGTTGCCTACATTGTTTATCTTGTATAGTACAATAATACTGGACTAATGGAATTTGAAAGAATTTGTTTTAAACTACTTATTAGTGATGCTTGTGAACTTATCATATTGGAGTCTTGATGGTTTACAAATAGGACCCATAAGGCCCATCATTAGCTTTGTCTATTTAAATTATTAATAATTATATTATGCTGATATTACATTACAATCAGGAGGACTTACACAAAATGATTTGCATCAATTTTTCTTTCAGGTAATTTTCATCAGAGAAGGTAAATATGGAGCGAAGAATAAAGTTAAAAACATTAAATGAGCACATTGTTTGTGCTATATGTTCTGGATATCTTATTGATGCAACAACAGTTACAGAATGCCTTCATACTTGTAAGTAAATTTTTTATGAGTTACCAAATGTTGAGAAAAGAAATTTATGGTGTGGTTACAGGATATTTCTGCCCAGGATAAATTTGAAATTGCATGATTTCTTCTTAGTACCTTAATTAACCCTAGAACACTGAACATATGTTTGAGTCACACAAACACTGAACATGGGTATATTATACCAGACATTGGAAAATAGAAAAAAAATAGTAAATATGCATATTTATTCAAATTAACAATTACACACTAAAGTTAATGCACCTTACTATTACTAAACCTAATATTAACTCTTAACTCATACAAATAAGGTTCGTACTGAATTTAGAAAAAAAAATATTGAAAAAGCAAAAAAAATAAAAAACATTTGAAGTTTTTGGAAAAAAAATCACCAAAAAAAAAATGGCTCCATCAATTTCAACCAAACTTCCCCAAACCCTTCCCAGGTATGCTGCCTCTGCTCACAGGGGGTCTCCAGTACCCAGTCCATGCGCAAACTGTAGGGAAGAGAGGTGGAAACAACACCCTTTTTTAGTACACGAAAAATGGCTTATTATTCACTATAATGCGATTTTAGCCTATGATACCCCCTGTAAATGAGTACTAAGTGATATATGAAGACTATTACAATAAAAATAATAGTTTTAGGTATATTCCTGGAACATTATAACTTACCCCAGCCCCACATGCAGTTGCCAGGGGTCACCACCACACAGTCGACGCGCAAACTGTAGGGAAGAGAGGCAGGAAAAAAGGCTTTTTTAGTACACAGCCTTTTTTAGTACACAGAAATGACTACATCACGACAAAATAATGGTTTCAGGTATATTCCTTGACACTTACCTCAGCCTCACACGCAGTCGCAGCAGTAGGGGTAGTAGTGGCTCGGGCAGACAGGTAGGCGACATCCGTGACACCTGAAGCGGGTCTTCTTGTCAGCCTTCGACTGACACTTGGAGCAGCGGACCATGGGCTCCCTCATTTCTGCTGCTGATGGCCCTGCAACATCACCCATGACAGAGGGGTTGAGCAAGCACACTTTGCTGATGACTTGCCTGTGCTGAGTAGGGGCGTTCAGGCGGTTCTCAGCTGAGGGCTTGATCAGCTGTAAGGCTAACTCCCGCATGTATGTTCTCCTTTTCAGCTGGATGCCTCCTACCCTGCCAGCGTTGTCCTTGTGGATAAGCCAGGAATTTATAACAGCTGCATTTATAATGCCAAAGAAGAGACACAGCAGCCACCTTTTCATTTTCCTGCTGCAGCTGTACATGGCACACATTTGGTCGAACGTGTCGACTCCTCCTTTTGTCTCATTATAAAACTGAATAATCTCTGGCTTTCCATTTTCATTCATAGTCGGCTGCGTGTGCATCAACGACATCAGGAGGACATTCTTCGTTTTTGTGGTCGTGTCTGGCACGTAGGACACGAGCATCATGTCCTTGGTGAAGAGGAAGGCGGTGCTACCTGGCATGCAGGTCACCTTATCTTTCACCACATCTGGTACTTCCTTCTTATTCCCCTTCACTGTGCCCACCAGTGTCATGCCACAGTTATGGAGAAGGTCGTGTATTAGTGGCACAGATGTAAACCAGTTGTCGGTGGTGATGTTGCGGTTGGTGTGGTGGTAGGGTCGTGTAAGTTCTTTCGTAAACATATGGCCTAGCTGCAGTCCATCTCTTGGGCGAGTTCCCTGTTTCCCCAGGTAAGGAATACCTGTCAACAGGTACTTACTCTTGACGTCATTTGCCAAGACAAGTTTTATTCCATATTTTGCTGGCTTATTTGGTATATATATTCTAAAGGGGCATTTACCCCTGAAAGCCAGCAACTGTTCATCTACAGTGAGGGTCTCGTTGGGCGTGTAGTGTTCCTCACAGTAGCCAATAAACTTGTCCCACACACTCCTGATTGGGGCTAATTTGTCGTGGCCCACCTCTCTTCCTGTGTGTTTGTGTCATCAAATCGTAGGCAGGTCAACAGGAATGTAAATCTAACCTCCAACATAGCTGCCCTGTAGAATGGAGCCCCCGAAACAGGGCACCACAATTCCTTTGTGGACAGGTGGTTGTCACGCCTGTACCCACTAAACACCAACACACCTAGCAGGGCACGTATCTCTGCTGCTGCTGTCCTCTGCACAGTGGATGTTTTCTTCTTGTACTTGATGGCTACAACATCAATCTTCTGATTGGTCCACTCCACTATTTCGTTTATGATATCATCAGACAAAAATAGCTTGAAGCACTGCTCTGGGGTGGTGGCCTGAGCAGCTGCTTGGGTGGGACTGGGCGTGAATGGTGGAATAATGTTCCTTGCTGTTCGTGTTGCTGCGGAGACCTGCAGCCTTGTGTGCCACACAAAGCCTGATTTACTTTTCACTGTTGTTGTGGGAAAAGTAACAAGCAGGTCCTCATCCTCATCACGGCGTCGTCGTCGTCCCCGGCGAGCAGGAGGAGGAGCAGAAGCAGGAGGATGTGCAGCAGCAGGGGTGATAGCAGCAGGGTCATCAGGGTCATCTGAGTAAGCAGAAGGGCAACCAGCAGCAGGGTTAGCAGAAGGGCCAGCAGCAGGGTTAGCAGAAGGGCCAGCAGCAGGGTTAGCAGGCGAGGCGGTAGGAGGGGGATGCCTAGTCCTACCAGTCTGAGCACGTGCTCCCTTTCTCTGCCTGCGACGGTAGGGCGGGTCGTACTCAGGTGACAACATGAATCTGAAGGAAATCCTACCATCAGGGGTGTCTAAATTATGTGTTTTTACATGGGGAATTCAAATATGAGCTTATTTTTTGGATAGGATAACTCTAACCTACATCATTTTGTATTTCTAAATTGCCAATTTTACCCTTTTGAACCCCTTTATAATATATTAAAAGATATAAGGTAAATCATTTATATTGACAAGGCCAAATCAACTTTACATATATTTATTAATAGGTGAACTGCATGTATATCACTGGATATAATTACAAAGATCATTCTCCTGACATCTTGAACTTTGCCAGGTTGCACAAATCCTGCTTTGACTCAGACTTGGACATCAGCTTCCTGCTGGTCTCCTGAGCCCTGATCCCTCCATCCCTCTTTTCCTGTGAGAAGTACTTAGCAGAAGCCTCAGTCACCATTTTAACAACCCTCTCAATGCTTTGTGTGTGGCAAGGCCAGTTGCGCACTCCATCGGGGTGTTGATGAAGTTTTTCACCTCTGAGGTGCTTAGAGAGCAGGTGAGAGGTGGCTCTGACACACCTTCTGACCAGCTGATCAAGTCACCGATGCTGGAAGCATCACAATTGATGTCAGGTGTCCTTCTGCTCCTAACAGAGGAGTACCCCAGCTGAGTGTCCGGGTCCCCCTCTCCCCTGATGGCCAGGATTCTCTCCACCCCTTCAATCCTCTCCTTCTGATCCTCAGAGCAGAGTAGTGTTTGGAGGATGACTTCACTGTGGGCATACCAAGCAGATCTTCTCACAGTTGGCATCACAATATCCAGCACCTCCTTTCTCTGGGACTTGAGGCAGTCCAGCTGAAAGAGGATGTGCCTAGGCCCTTCGATCCAGGAGTGCTTGACCTTCACGTTGAACCAACATGGGTAATACACTCCAATGATGTATGAAATTTAGGATATTGGGAGGGTGGTTGAGAGAGAGCAGAAGTGGTCCTCAGAGGAAATAGATTTGGTAGTCTCTTTAATGTACAATAATTTATGGTTAACAAAGATATGTGAATAATTGTTCATCATACTGGGTCATATCCACATTAGTAATTTATTACTATGTGGTGAAGGGTGTGCTCGGTGAGATTATCTCCCACCGACAACAACCAGCCAACAAAACTGAAGTCAAACACCAGAACCTTGGCTTCAGTTCGTTCTTCCTTTTGATCGCATGAAGAGAGGAACAATTACGCAGTTGGCTTGCGAACTACTCTCCAGAAATAGTGACTGAAACAAAAGTTGAAGTTAAAAACCAATACAGGCTAGTGTACCCAGAATAAGCCTACTTGAATTAGCTTAACTGAAGACTACGATTTTAAGATTAACTCTACAAGACGCTACATCATCCCATGGACCAACTGAGGTGAGTCAATTCTTTCACTTTACCTTTCGGTTAACAGTTAAGAAATATCCCCAATTTATTACATGAACCGTAGTAAATTTTCTATGGTTTTATTTGTGGGAATTGTATCTGTGACTTTAATCATCCTATTTGCTCCGGACCATTTCTGGATTCTTGAGTCCTAATTTAATAGGTTGGATTAATTTTAACCTGCGTTAGGGGTTGGGAAATTGAGGTAGGTTTAATTGAGGTCAATCTCCAACAGTGCAGTTTTTCACAGATGAATTCCACAATGAATTGCAGAATCTTCAGGTTCTTTCCTTTAAGTCCGTGCTTTGACACCCAGAGCCTGAGAAGTCTCTTCACTGTGGTGAGCCAGCGGCTGTGGTTTACTGGTCCTATCTCTAACAGAGCCAGTCCTGCAGGAAGTACTCCATCCCTGACTGCACAGACAATTTTATAGCCATAGTATTGATCAGTTGAGAGATCTTGAATGACCTTGTCAGGAAGCTTGATCAGTGGAGGGCCAACAGAGATTCGGGTGAAGTTTGGATTGATATCAAAGTCTGTAGCAGAATCAAGGAGCTTTCCTATTGGCCCGGATAATTTTTTGTCTGACAGAGTAGGGCCATCAAGGTCAACAATGAGATGGCGCAGGGGAAGTTCAACAGTGTGCAGGTTGCACACCAACCAGACCAGCTTTCTCCCCCAGGTGCAGCTCCAGCTTCCGCATTACTCCAGCTTTCACACCAGTGTTGACATTTGTTGAGTCTCCTCCAATGGCCAACAAGGTCTTATCAGTCACATGTGAACAGTAACAAAAAAAATATCAGTAGATAATCACTAAATCTATCCCCTCACTGCAAGCCGAGGTGGTAAAATAGCTTCATAAATCATGAGTCACTTCAAATATTTCACAAAACGTTTTAGAATGTTCTGAAACGTTACATTCTAGCCTCTGAGAAAGGTGGCGCAGAAAATGGCCTTATGCGCGCCAGAAAACCACCAAAATATTTCATATACCAAACTGTATGATAATTACAATTAAGTGGAATGGCACACCTTTTTATTTGAGTATTTAAATATTATTATTATTATATGAATTACATTGTATGTGTTTATATGAATTAGTTAGAACAATGCTCTATGAGAGATAACGTGAGCAGCCATGATAGAAAACATGAGAAGACATATTCTGGGGTAACTACAATAGTAAAATAATCAACAATTTAATAATAATCAACTGCAAAATGATGTAGGTTAGGGTTATCAGAATTAAATATTTTCTTCAGAATTGTGTTCTATACACCAAAATATGTCATTTGAACACCCCTCTCCATTGATTTAAAAAAAATGCATAGTATGACCCGCCCTACTGCGATGGGGTGCTTGGTCTGTGTCAGTGTCACTAGTTTCTATGCCACTACTCATATCCTCTGGGTTAGCCACAAAGTCAACATCATTATCACTATTCATAAAGCTCTTCATGTTCTAACACATCACTTTCTTCGTCACTATTGAGTCCAAAAAGAATAGCATCCACTTCCTCCTCAGTTGGATTTTTATGGTAATGGGAAGCCATTATGGTCAGGATAACTCACTAATGGTATAATAGTTTATCTGAAATACTATTCACAGCCTGAAATGGAAAATAAATAATTAGTACACTCGCACTTTGTACACTAACACTGAACTCGGGTATAATATACCTGATTTTTTTCTTTTACTATTATCACTGAACTCGGGTATACCGTACCTGATCACATGATTATAGAAAATTCCAGGGCGCGGAGTGGAGCGACATGACCTACCTCTGTCAGGGCTCGGGACAGACTGAAGCTACTAAGGATACCAGCTGCCTGCCTCCACGGGAACACCACGTAATGCGCATGACATCATGGCGTTCGGGTATATTATACCCATGTTCAGTGTTCTAGGGTTAAAATCATGTGTAAAAATAATGATTAGACAAATAAATTTGGGGGGGGAGGCATACTGTATTGAACTTGTTCATTCATCCATCTGTTTGTTGCATTTTTGTGTTCAGGCCATAACTTTTGAACTGCTGAACATAAATTGGTGAAACTTCATACAAATATATAATCTGTCATTAGAAGATGTAGTGTCACCAGCAAGAATCAGGTCCTTGCATAAAAGGTCAAGATCACAATTATAGGCAGGGGCATTGATGTCATTGTCATTCCATAGTTCTTGCCTTTTAACTGTTTCTCTTCACATATTGCAGGTCAGAGACATTGAAATTTAATTCTTTGATCTTTATATTTAATGTTCAGTTGGAGTGTTTCTTGTAGGGAGTGGTGAAAACAAACATTTAGAAATTTACTTAGGTGTGCATTTGTGCATTTTTTGTTCAGAAAAATTTTCTACAAATAATTTTTTTCCCCCTTTTTTTGACATTGTTTAAAGTGGTGTATCTACATACATTTATGAAGTACAATTTCTGAGCCACTAGCCTGCATAATAAATACGAAAGCCATTCATAACTAGGAGTTATGAACTGATTTACCTCTGAGGTTAAAAATCGCACAATCACAAATGCATAACACAACAATGTATCATAAATGTGCCATACAAAGTATCGTAAATGTAAGTTAATATAATTTAAATATAAAACCTTGTCAAATTCAGTTGGAACCCTGTATGGAGAATTGATACTTCATCAAAGTATTTTGGGATGATACAAGAAGTTGGTAAGTTGTGAGTGATGTAAGAGTATTATTGTAACTTACTGATATTTTATGCATATTATTTTAAGAGTAGGGGTAGCAATACCTTATAGTATAATGAAATATTAATATAATTTATAGTGTATCAAATAATTTGTTAAAAAATGGGTGAACATTAAATTTCCATGGGTATGTGTATATTTAATTTGTTGCTCCAGAAAAGATGTTTAAATATTAACCATTTTTTAAACATATTCCAGCACATTGTAACAAATATCATGCATTGCAGCAATATATACCCAAAATAAGTGCAAATATTTTTTATATATTTATGAACTATTTATAATTATATTTATATTTTACTATATATAATTAATATAATTATTAATTGTACAATACCCAGGGTGAAATTGTTTAAATTGGTTCGAGGACAATTGCCCTTCTACAACTGCCCCCATGGGACATTTACCTCCCATTGTCAGGGAATCTGTCATAACCAATATTTAAAAATTCACTGACACATATATCACACACTAAAATTGCAAGTTGTGGGCTATTCCCCTCAAAAAGTCCACCAGCACATGGTGGTTCTCAGTCTTGTATGGTGGTTGCTATTCTGGCTGTCGAATCTTGATAATGTTTCCGCTTAGGTGGTGCTGGCTCTCCTGCAATCATCTGGTTGATGGTGATGTTGGTCAGTGCTGGCTTCCACTTCAACACCAAGGAACTGCCAGATATATGGATGGAATAAAGTAATGTTAGCTTGCATATGGCTATGCCATCCTTCGAAGGAGTTGTTGGTCTGAGGTAGATCTTCTGTCTGTCTGTCCCATCCTAAAACATGGAAATGGCTCCTTGAGAGAAAAATTATTAGGTAAAAGTTGCTTAAAATTAATGGAAACCTATGGGAAACTTATTGAATGCCCAGTTAGGTCAACTGTCCACCCTTGATGATTGGTTTTAGGTTGTCATGATATTTTCATTAAAACTAACGAAAATATCATGACTTAACCTAACCAATCATCAAGGGTGTAGAGTTGACCTAACTGAGCATTCAATTAACCACTAATTTATTGTTAAATTATTGGGAGGGAAAAATTCCCAACAATTATTATTATTGTAATCAGCCAATTCTTTTTAACTTAACAAAAATGGCCATAGTGTTTGCTTTGTTTTTTAAAATACCCTTCCAAATAATAGTTTTCTTAAAGAGGCAAACACTGGTTTCTATGGAAATTAGATACTGTTCATTCACTTAAATCTTTGAAACTGTTCTCTCAGTCATTGATAGTCTTAGTGCATTCAGATGACAGATGGGGGGCAATTATCAGGGGGGGGGGGGCAGTTGTCCTGATACTATTTAAATCATTGGTTTAAGAGGGTTTTTTTTATATTATGAATGATAAAAAATTAGATAATAAAGCCTATTAACCAAATGATCTAAAACATATTTACCTTGAAAAGCAATTTTTTTAAAGCTCATTTTATGCATTTTAAGGTTTTAATTATTTTCTTTACTAGTAATAGTCAAATACCTGTTCTTTCACCACCTCATTTTGTCATGTATTAGCCTTTCTCTTCACTCCATTTCATACACACCAAACATACATCAGATTCTGTCTTCACTAAACATTCCTCATACTCTGTACAGTCATATATGACTCTCCAATGATTTGCTAATACCATTCTATAATTGTCTTGAAGCAAATTGTCCTTGACCAAATTTCGTACCTGGGCTATAACTTTTGAATCACTCCACATAAATCCACTTGATGAAACCACATGCATGGATCATCATAACACAATGTATGAAGAGTAAGAACCAGGTCACAAATAAAGGTTGAACATCAAATGGAGCTTTTTCATGTCCATGCCATAACTTTTGAACTGTACAATGTAAATTGATGAAATTTCATACATTTATGTATCATCACAAGATGATGTGTTGCGAGAAAGAATCCGATTCTTGTATCAAAAGTCAAGGTCGCAAATATAGGAGGGGACATTGTAATCACCCTGTACTATATATTAAATATCAAAGTCCTTGTGCAACTTTAAGCTTTTGTAACTTTTTTTGTACACATGATAAAGACAAACTGTAAACAGCATATGGAAGCACAATTATTAAAGGTTTTAATATATTTCATTACAAATTTTTAGGCATTGACATAACTGCCATCATTCTTAATAAATTGTTCAATCCAATTTTTCAAAGACTTGGGAAAACATTCTCCAGTTGCAGCTGAGTGATTTCATGAGTTGCATTTGTGTTCCTGGCCATAAGTTTACCCGAAGAATATGGTTCTGGTGAGCATATGTGTAAATAATTTTTTCTTTCTTGTAATCTGAAGAAAGTAGGAAATCCTTTCTGCCAGAATACTCCCCTCTTAAAGGCAAAACTTGTTAAATTTTTTAATTCTGCTTACCCATCACCCTATACGCTTACTTTTAAATATGATTTGTTCTATAAATAGGTTTTTTGGTCCCTTTTTTGTCTCCTTTCTTTCTTTTAATCCTTTGTCCCAATTTCTTTCTGCCAGCTAAATTTCTTTCTTGTAACAATGTTACTAGGTTACATGACTATTTGCACCTCTGCTGTCAAGTAAACAACATTTTTAACATAGCCCCATAAAAAGTAGTACAATGGGGACAGGTCAGGTGAATGAGGCGGCCAAGCAATTGGTCCACCTTTACTGATTCACATGGCTGGGAAGACTTCACTCAAGAAATGTCACACATTCAAAGCATAGTGGCAGGGAGCACTCTCTTGCTGAATGAAAGGAGGTGTTTTCTGAAAGATTTAACAGTTTTAGTTCAGAGTAAAGAAATTCTGCAACATTACAAGGTAAATTTCAACATTGACTGTTTGTTCTTTAAAAAACAAAGGACCAATGGTGCATGATTTTCAGAGAATGTATCAGACATTGATTTTTGGTCTCTCTTTCATGTGCTAGACTTTGTGACGTTTCTCCATCTCCCAAATGTGGCACTTGTGGTGGTTGATTTTGCCAGTAATGTGGAATGTTCCTCATCAGAAAATGTTGACTCATCCAGAAATCCAGGGAAATTCATGATTTTTTGGTTGGAACTGTTCACAGAAACCTGAACTTGCATAGTAGTAGTCATTCAGTAACATTTGAACTACTTGAATATTGTATGCATGTATCAGGTCATCCCATAAGTAATGTCATTTTTCAGATCGGAATTTGAAGGACAAAAAAAAAACAACTGAAACTTTTTAATTTAATATATATTTTCCATCAGAATCAATGACACTCTGCCAACATCCTACAAGCTTTTCAATGCCATGTTTATAAAATTCAGGTGGTTTTGAAGCAAAAAACATAAAAGACTGTTGTGCAGGTCATCTAAAGAAGTATACTGTTTCTCATCAAGATAGTTTTGCAGACTCCTGAAGAGATGATAATCTGAAGGCACAAGGTCTGGAGGATGTGGAGGTTTATCCCACCCAAGCTCCTCAATTTTTGCAGAAGTGATCCGAGCGGTATGAGGATGTGCGTTGTTGTGGTGGAACACGATTCCTTTCCGATTAACCAAAGAAGGTTTCTTTTCTTTTAGTAGTGTTCAATCGATCCAGTTGTTGACAGTAGACTTGAGCGGTGATTGTTTGGTTGTATGGTAAGGTTTCAAAGTGTATTACACCCCCTTTATCCCACCAAACACTAAGCAACACCTTCCAAGGGTGAAGATTTGGTTTTGGCTGTGGTGTCGCTGGTTCTCCGGCACAAACCCACTGTCGATAGCACTTAACATTCTGGTACAGTATCCACTTTTCATCACCAGTCACTAAATGGTGCAAAAACGGATCTTGGAGTTCATGGGAATGAAGAGCTGTGCTAATGTTTACCCACACCCTCAGATTGTCGACCGATAATTCATGTGGCACCCATTTTCCTAACTTAGGCACTTTCCCGAGTTGTTGCAAATGATGGTGGATGGGGATGAATTGAGTTTCTGGGCCAATTCTTTGACAGTTGTTGAACAGTCTTCTTCAAGTGCAGCTAACAGCAGGTCATCATCAAACTCAGCAGGGTGTTCAGAGCGTGCTGCATCTGTCAAACTGCAGTCACCATTCCTAAACTTTTGAAACCATCTTCGACATTTCTTCACATGCAGAATATCGTTGCCATAAACTTCCTGAATGTTTCGCGTTGCTTCAGTAGCACTATTCCCTTTTTTGAACTCATAAAGCATTATATGCCTGATATGCTCTTCAGATACCATGTTTATGAGGGGTTCACATAAAGCAAAACACATGTCTTCACTGGTCAAAGTCTGTAAAGTATGTAGCGAAACATGATAGATCTCCTCTGATATAACCTTCGGAAAATTTATGCTTAAACCGAGTAGGACTAGTTTAAACTTAATTTATCGTAAAAAACGACATTACTTATGGGATGACTTGATATATGCAATTTCACTGAAAATTTTGCACACACTTGACTGTTGGGTGTGTCATTTATTGGATGCACATTGAAACAAATCTCATGGACTCCTCAAATGCTTCCAAGACAATAGGTACATTCTCCTCACTGATTTGAGGACTCCCAGATCTAGGTCCATCATTCACTTACTCAGTTTCTTGAAACTTTTTCATACAATTGTTAACTGAGTTGCCTATGTGGTGCATCTTTCTGTTAATGAGCAGTGAACTTTCTTCTCATAGCTGTTATGGACATCAGTTCTGCTAGCCATAAAACAGTTAACCTTTTCTTTTCCTGTCATCATTTTCAGTCAGTTTTAGCATCTACAGCTGATATGATGTGACCTGAAATAAATAAAATAAAGGAAACTTTAATAATTATGCTTTCATATCCCTTTGCTTTGTCCAGAGCGATAGGGCGCGTCCCTCTGTGGCAAATGTGGGAATACACATTTCTTCGGTGTAAGGGCTTTCTCTGCTCTCGTGGACCATTGGACCCATTTGGGGACCCGGCTGATCTCCTGCTTCTTTTTCTTTCTTTCTCCTTTCACCCATTCTTTCTGGCTTCTCTCTCTTTTTTGGCGTTGTTCTTTGGACCTTGATTTTGACCCCTTTCTAGGCCCTTGGGTGTGGGAGGTGGTTCCCCTGCACCCTTGTCGCTTTTCAACCAAACCCAAGCCCTGTCCCTGCCTCTTTTCACCGCGCGTTGGATGAGAGTGGCCGCCTTTCAGGCACAGGGACTGGGTACGGGTGTATCTCCCCTGCGTGACATCTATTGGCGGTGGGACCAAGTGTGCCCACGATTCGCCTTTCCCTTGTTGGAGTCGGTGGTGGCTGGATGCGCGCGGGAGATGAAGTTCTCTTTTGTTCGCTATGGATACTTCTCCCCCTCGGCTTACGACTACTGCTTCTCGTTCCCGAACTACTATTACTCTCAACACTCGGGTGGTGGGCAACCAGGCCCTCGAGTCCTCTACCACTGGAAGACCGCAACCTGATGGGGTTGACCCCCTGTGGAAGCAGAACGCTTGCACTCTCCTTTTCCGTTGCCGACCCCAGTCCGTCCCTCGACTATGCCCTTGGACCTACACACTCTGGAGCAGGGGTCTCGCCCCAGCCCACCTCAGCCACCTTCGGGCAAGTCAAGTTCCACCCAGGACTTGCCCCCACAACCCGGCTTCTTGCTCTCCCCATATGCCCCCCTCACCCGCCGTCAGCCCACCTCCCCACGGAGAGAGCCCCGCGGCGGACAGGGGAGCCGGCATTCACGGCCGTCCTATCGACCTTTGAATATCCCAGTCCACTTCGACTCTACAGCCTCCCTCTCCCTTCCAAGTATCCACAAATTCCTGGTGATTCGGCATACATCTGGGTCCCTCCCGACCAACTCTGAACGGACGTTCCAGGCGATCCGAACCCACAGCAACTCCAGCCGCTATGACGTACGCCCACAGAGGGATGGCTCCCTCCTCGTAAAATCACGTTCAGCCGCAGAAACAAAAGCCCTACTCTCCGTCACTGAGGTCCTTGGATGCTCGGTGTCCGTTTCCCCACACCCTCGCCTGAACCAGAGTCAGGGCACTATTTACGCCACCCGCCTATTGTCGATCGCAGTGAACGAGCTCCTGGAGGACCTCGCACCCCAAGGAGTCACTAAGATTTATCGCTTCACATCCCGACAGGGAGGCACCCCCTCCCCCACCCCACGTCTGCTCCTTACTTTCAATACCCTAATCCCCCCCGACCGTATTGTATCGGGTATGGGAGACCGCGCGTTATGCGAGTTTTCTATCCGCTCATACATCCCAGACCCGACCCGTTGCT
Source organism: Bathynomus jamesi (assembly GCA_023014485.1). Classification (NCBI taxonomy): domain Eukaryota; kingdom Metazoa; phylum Arthropoda; class Malacostraca; order Isopoda; family Cirolanidae; genus Bathynomus; species Bathynomus jamesi. Next base: position 687,559 of record JAJOZX010000528.1, read on the forward strand.
TTAAATGCAACAAGTTTGGACACGTTAGCTCCGTTTGTCGGCAGCCGCATCAACTGTGTGTTCACTGTGGACAACTCGCTCACCATGACAGGTGCCCAACACACCCAAATGCTCCAACTGTGAAGGCGCACACCCTCTTCATCCCGCGAATGCCTTTTCTTCAAGTTCGAGAAGGAGGTCCGAGGCCTACAGTGACGGACTTCCTTAGCCCCCGTGAGGCACGAGACAGGGTGCGGAGTCGGGAGGTGAGGCCGGGGGTGTCTATGCCGCTGCTCTCGGCTCTATCATCTCGGCACGCCGCCCTGGCCTGCCGCCGAAACCCCCCCAGCCACTGCTCCCTGTCCCCCAAAGAAAATCCTCGCAGGACCCGACGGTTCCTGTCCCCCACCATCCTCCTCTTCCCGCACCTCACCTGCCACGAACCCCCAGGAGTCTGGGACCAGGACACCCAGGTCCCATCCACCTCAAACCCTGCCTTCCCAGTACTCTCTGCACGAACGCCCGGAGCAAGCCGTCGAGGCGGAGACGCCGGAGCGTGTCGCCAGACCCTCCGGCCTTCCAACGTCTCTCTCCCTCTTCCCCTAGACCAAGAAGACGGCTCGGACCCTCACACCGCCCACACGTCTACTATGTCCATCTCTCCCCATCGCAGAAGTCCCACCACTCTACCCCCACAGACTCTGACAATAGTAGCTGAAATCCATGACCCGCCCCCTACGACGAGACCCAATCTGAACAATATCCTCCCCCGAGGATCCAGTGGATGCGGCCCTGGCGCAGCTGCACGGTGTGACCGAGGGAAGCTCGGCCGCGCCCACGAGTCTCATGGATCTGCCCTTGCCTCCTGGTGCCATTTTCTCCACCCCTCCACGAGACCACTCTGGTTCACCTCCTTCCACCCCCATAGTACCTACCCCCCAACATCCCCGGCCCCCTCCTTGTCAGCACCCTGAGTACGCCCTCCCTCCCCCCGCCCGGTCCTTTGGTACCCCCTGTCACCACCTAGGGTCCGCCGTGAGACCCCGGACAGGCGGGGTAGCGCCACTTTTGGGGTTAACGTGCCCCCTCCTGGCCCGACCACAGAAGCCCGTCAAACACTTCTGACCCTCTCAGCCCACGATGTTCCTCTGCCTGCCGTGATCCACGCCTCCGGTCTCGCTCGGCCGACTCGACCCCGCAACCTCCGCGGGGTTCGACAGGCCGACCGATTCCTTCCCTGGTGAACGGTAGATAGCCAGCCATGCTCCCGACCCAGCCTTCAATTTCGCGAACTCCAGATCTCCCTTCACACTCCAACCTCCTAGCACCTACACCTTTACCCATCCCCCTTCATCAACTAATGGATCCCCCGAAAACCACAATAGTCCACTGGAACTGTCGAGGAATATTCGCGAACTATGAAGGCCTTAACTCCTTGATTGCCACTTCCCGTCCGGTGTGTGTCTGTCTCCAGGAGCTAATCCTGGGGACCAGGCCCATGCCCTGCCCTACTGGTTATTCTTGCATCGCCACCCGCCTCCTACCTGCACTCGAAGGGGAGCTGCCATTCTCGTACACCACGCAGTCCCCTTCACAATCTCTCCATCCGGTCCCCGCTACAGGTGATTGCCGCCGGCTCTCCCTGGATAGACAGTACACCGTCTGCTCAATCTACCTCCCCCCACGCTCAAGTCTCCCGCGACGACCTGGTGGAAGTCGTACAACAACTCCCCAGGCCCTTCCTACTACTGGGCGATTTCAATAGTCGCCACCCCTTGTGGGGCGACACACACACCACCTATATGGCCCCAACCCTGATATCTGTCATGACCGAGCTCTCCTTCGAGTGCCTCAATGATGGCTCTCCTACATTCTACCATGCCACCACCTGCACTCCATCCTGTATAGACCTGTCCCTCGTTTCAACTGATGCCCTCCTAGATTTCACGTGGCAAGTCCTCCGAGAGGACCATGGAAGTGACCATTCCCCATTCAACTCACCTCAATCGACCCGACCAGACTGTTCGGGTACCGGTAAGGTGGGTTACTACCAACGCGAATTGGGCCCGCTTCCGCGACAACACGTATACACCCTTACAACTGCCCACTTCCCATCCATCGACGAGTGCATCGCATATTTCGAGTCCGTCGTTCTAGCGGCGCAAGCACTAGCGTACCACGATCCTCCGCCTACCCCCGCGCCCGACGGGTGCCTTGGTGGACCCCGGAGTGCGCGGAGGCCGTGCGCGCCAAGAAGAAGGCAACTCGGCGCTTCTACCGGACGCGACTCCCCATCCATCGCACGGAGATGCAGCGGGTCAGGGCCATCGCCCGCCGCACAATGAAGACAGCGCGCCGAGCCTCTTGGCGTGCCTTTGTGTCCGGCATCACCGCCACACACCTTCGGCTACCATCTGGAAGAAGGTACGGGGTGTCGAGAGGCGACATGTCCCCTCCCGACCCCCGGTCCTCCGGACTAACGACGGACTCCTATGTGAGCCCAAGTCGGTGGCAACCACCTGCTTCTACCTTCGCCGCCGTTTCTTCCTCTGCAGCCAATTCCGTACCCGCCCCTGACGATAGCCCCTCTCCACCGTCCATAGACAGCACCTACAACCGATTGTTTACCATGCGTGAACTACAGGCGGCACTGGCCTCTCGACGATCCCCTTGTCCCGGTCCGGACGGTATTCCGTACGGCATGATCCAGCACATCCACACTACCTTACAATTTTCCTGCTAGACCTATACAATCGCATATGGATAGAGGGCGCCTTCCCCTCTAGGTGGAAGGAGGCCCACGTCATCCCTATCCCCAAACCCGGCAAAGATTCCCTGGACCCCACAAACTACAGACCAATCGCCCTGACGTGTTGTGCCTGCAAATCCTCGAAAAAATGGTCGCTACGCGATTATCGTTCGTCCTTGAAATAGCAATTCCTTCCCGCTACCCAGTCCGGCTTCAGACAATTCCGCTCCACCACTGATCCCCTCCTGCTTCTCAGCCGAGACATACAGGATGCCTTCGACAATGGACAGTTCGTACTGTCAATTTTTTTCGACATCCAGAAGGCCTATGACACCACCCGTCGAGCAATGATCCTCGGTCAGCTCCGACATCTGGGCCTCGTCGGAGCCATGCCGACCTTCATCAGGGGCTTCCTTTCCTCCCGGACCTTTAAAGTCCGGGTGGGCTCAGTCCTCTCTGACACCTTGTGCAGGAGGACGGGGTCCCACAGGGAAGCATCCTCAGTGTTCTCTGCTTCTCCGTCGTGATGAACACGGTCTCACAATGCCTTCCACCCACCATCCGCTCTTCCATTTACGCGGATGACCTTGCGATCTACTTCGCAGGGCGAGAACCGTCCGTCGTTCAACGACAAATGCAGCTCGCCATCTACCGGGTGGAAAGGTGGGCGACGTCGGTGGGTTTCCGCCTCTCCATCCCTAAGTCCAAGTGTATGTCTTCAGTAGAAGACCCACAACCCTTCCTCTACCCTCTGTCACATTATACGGCAGTCCTCTTGAGGTGGTACCCTCCACGCGTTTTCTGGGCATGACCTCCTAGACCGACGGCTCAATTGGGTTCCCCATCTCAAGCACCTAAAGCAATCCCTTCGACGCCCCCTCGCTCTCCTGGATCACCTCTCCACACCACATGGGGTGCAGATCGACGCGCTCTTCTTCGCCTTTACACTTCCATAGTACAGTCGAAGCTGGACTATGGTAGTGCAGTTTACGGTTCAGCCTCCAACGCCCGCCTCCGTATCCTGGACCCGGTACTTAATAGAGGCCTCCGCCTCGCCACCGGTGCTTTCCGCTCCTCCCCAGCCTCCAGCCTCCATGTGGAATGCGATCATCTCCCTCTCGCCCTCCGACGGGGTCTACTCCTCATGAGGACATACCTCCGTGCACAGAGGCTACCTTCTTCGCTTCTGGGCACGGCGGTTTCAGAACTACCACCTCAGGGACGGAGCTGGCACTTCACTGAAGTGGTCCGCTCTTTCCTTGATCTTTTCAACATGCCCGCCCCCTCAGTTATCCCCATTTCATTCAGCATCTACCCCCCTGGATCCTCACCCCTATCAAGTTTTGCAAGATCTGTGCCCTACCGAAGATACCACGAGCGCCATGATATACAGGTCACTTCCGCGAACACGCAACCCAACACCCGGACGCAGTCGCCATTTACAGATGGTTCCCGCTCGGAAGCTGGTGTGGCCTCCTCAGCGGTGATTCTGTCCCAGCCGCTTTCCCGGGGCGTCGGCCTGCCCCGCGAGGCCTCCGTTTTTTCGGCGGAACTTTTCGCGATTACGGAGGCCCTCGATATTGTGCGCACCCACTCTGCCAGCTCTTTCGTCATTTATTCAGATTCCCAAAGCGCACTTCTCTCCCTAGAAAGATTTAACTCCTCACCCGCTCGTCTGTACCATCCAGCAAACCTTCCACTTTTTAACGATTCCAACACAAGACAGTCGCCTTCTGCTGGGTCCCGGCTCATGTCGGCATCCAGGGTAACGAGGGGCGGACCGCACGGCAAAGACGGCCTGCTCACTGCCGGCCTCCTCCCGACCCCTCCCCTTCTCCGACTTCTTCCCGACTTTCCGCTCCCACTTCCGCTCCATATGGCAGCGGGAATGGGACCAGGCCACACAAAATAAACTCCACATGATCAAGCCACAAATAGGATACCGGGCCTCCTCATTCCACCGGTCCCGCCATAAAGAAGTAATTCTAGCCCGTCTCCGCCTAGGCCACACCCGCATCACGCACGGACACCTTATGGCGAAATCGCCAGCCCCGCTTTGCCCTACCTGCCATACCCCTATCACTGTCATACACCTCCTGGTGGAATGCCCAAAGTTGTCCGCTCTTCATCGCAGGTGATTCCCTCTCTCGGCCGAAAATCCCATACTCGCCGAAGGCCCCCACTTTTCAACAGAAGCGATTTTCTTCTTCCTCACTCACTCCCATCTGCTCCATCGCATCTAAAACCATACCCCTCCTACCCACTATCCAGCATCTGACCCTTACCCACTCCCCTAGTCTACCACCCCCAGCACAGTAACACCACCCACCCACTGCCTCGCCGAGATATGTACCGCTTTCTGTAGGTACGAATCGGCGGTAAATTAGAGAAAGAAAAAAAAAATGCTTTCATATGCCATTACAGTTTGTTTCTATGATGTGTATATCAACAGTTATTAAAGTTTAACGTTGCACAAGGACTTTTTAATCACCCTGTGTAGTACAGAAATAAATAAAGGATATTTTAACCATCCAAAATAAGGGTACTCACTCAGAATTCAAGAGTTTATGGAGAAGTAACTTGCTGCACAAAACAAGTTCTAAGTAGGTGTAATAACATACAACCAGTAAAAAATAATTGTTTAGCATATATTTAGCAGTAGGCTAATTATATTATCTGTTACATCATGCAAGTTGGAAAGAAATCCTAACATAGCCTAGTTTTTCTTAAGATTTTTACTCAAAATTAATCTTTTTAACCAGAAACATTTGCCCTATCTTTTTAACCATTTGTAGTATTAAAAAACTTTCAGCCATAATAGGTCTAAAAAAGAATTTGCCATTCATTCTTCATGGCATTCTTCATTCTTCATTCATTCTTCATTTTTTACACAATGTACTTTTTATATTACAATATTTTAACATTTTTTTCAGTTTGTAAGTCGTGTTTGGTGAAACATTTAGAAGAAAGAAATACATGTCCAACATGTGATATCATCATCCACCAGTCTCACCCTCTCAACTATATTTCTTTTGATCGAACAATGCAAGATATTGTGTACAAACTTGTGCCAAATCTTCAAGATAGTATGTTAATTTGATGTGATGTGATTCATTTTATACTGTAATTTTATAACTTTATTCCAAATTTAAATAATTTTTATTCAGGAAATTAAGAAAATAGAACTTCATGATGATCTGTTGAATAAAAGGGTTTTAAATGAATAGACAAGTATTGGGCTAACATGTGACAAATATGTATATTTTTTTTTTTTTTTTTTTTTTTTTAAACCTAAGGCATTATTGTTTGCAGATGAAATGAAGAGAGAGAGAGAGTTTTACAGAATAAGGGGAGAAATATGCCCCAAAGATATCCCTCAATTAGGAGAGGAGGATACGCAGCAGGAAAAGAATGTTGTTACCACTGATTATCATCGATTGGATGAACAGGTATTTGAGGGAGGGATGGGAGAAACTGGGAGGGTCTAACTCGCTCTACCTTATTATGTATAGGGGATTGGAGAGGAATCAAATCTTTAGTTTGAATCTAAGGTTTAAAAATTGTTTTTGTTTTAGGTGAATGTTTGCCTAGAATGTAAATGTACAACCCTGGCTCCCTTGAAACGGAGATTCATTCGATGTTCTGCTCAAGCCACAATTACGCATCTGAAAAAGTTTATAGCATTAAAAGTTCTTGAAGGGCCTCAGAAATATAGAGAGGTAAGATCAGTAGTAGTAGTAGTAGTAGTAGTAGTAGTAGTAGTAGTCAACCAGAAAAGTACTCTGGGGGGACGTTAGGTAGGAGACAAGGAGTACTGGAACTCCCGTTTCTTCTGTCACTGTCCTCCTTAACCCTATATGAACAACTGTTACAAATTTCTAACCTCTCATATACACGCATTTATAACTTAACCCTACAGAAAATTCTGTCCATAGAGTTAACTGATCTTTTTCTGTCTTATCTATCCTGTGAGCAGTACAGCATGCTCTCAAACACACACTTCTCTCACTATTCCTCACTTGTCCGTGTTCTCATTGTATCACTTGCTCGGAGACACTACACATACATGCATTCTACATAGTACACAATCGTTTTAAAATTGAAAGAACCAGCAAAATGGCATCGACCTTAAGAGCCTCGGAATCTCCCTGGGGAGGGACCATAAATATTCCCACTTTTGAACCCCCCGCTGCCGATACCGGGAACAGACTCGGGCAGCAGGGCTGGTTCTGCTGCTGCCCATTTGAGATGTTCTGGGCCGCTGTCTGATTCACTTTTCATAAACTTCTGCAACATTAGTGGACTTTACTCAAATTTTCAATCTATTGAACACCACCTCTTCTCTAAACCTCGCCTTCTCTTCCTCACTGAAACTCCGGTGTCTAGGACGACTGACAGCAATCCTTTTTTTGTACCCTCCTACTTTCTCCACACTCGATTTCATTCCAAAGGTTGATTCTCTCGGGCATGGAGGAGTACATTCCATATTCTATTCCTACTACTAATGCAAAAACACCTTCGTTTAACTTGTTCTATTGCTATCCCTAACAGAGGCTTTCAGAAGGTACCGTCGCCATCTAATTCCTGACTCTCACTCAGCTTATGTTTCTTCCCGGAATTGTACAAAATCTGTTCTTCGACTCTCCAAAAATCCTTCATCCGACAGAAATGTGAAAACCTATCCAATTCCAATTCTTTTCACTCTTTCTGGCATCTAACAAAGAACCTCTCGAACAACTTTACTTCCTCTTCTTTCCCTCCTCTTTTCCATTCTGACGGCTCAGTTGCCGTCTCTTCTCCTGACAAAGCTAAACTCTTCGCTCAGGCTTTCACCTCCAACTCAACCTCTATCTCCTCCCTCAGACTTAATTTTGTCTGAAATTAGAATCTCTTCCAAAAAATTTCTTTCTACCCTATCTGGGCTCAACTCTAAGAATGCCTACGGTCCTGATGGTATTCCTCCTGTTGTTTTCAAGAACTGTGTTTCTGTGCTGACACCCTGCCGAGGCAAACTCTTTCGTCTTTCTCTCTCAGATCTGGTACTTTCCCTTCCTGCTGGAAGTTCGCTTTCATTCAGCCTTTTCCTAAAGAAGGGTGACCGCTCTCAACCCTCCAACTATCGTCCAATTGCTGTGATTTCTTGTCTTTCAAAAGTTTTTGTATCTATCCTTAATAGAAACATTCTTAAAATACTTCTCGCAATCATCTTGCGTAACTCTGTAACTCTCTTTATTTGCATGTCTGTAGTTTGCATGGTATGACAGTGAGTTAAGACTGTGTTTGCTTGGTTTGTAAGTGTTTTTATTTTACTACTTTTCATCTTTCACCCCTTTCCTATTCTCTTCGACTATTTTTCCGACTTGTCGGCAGTGGCCGGCGGATGATGATGGTGTCTTTTTTTCTCTTTTTCTGAATGAATGTTAACCCACGAGTCATAGGTGTTGCTACTTACTTAACCCCTTATTCTCTTCTCTTAACCCCCTACTCTTTCCTTTCTCTCGGGCTAACCTTAGAGTGGATCTTAGGGTCTTTGTTAGCCTTAGCTTCTGTAGATCTTTCAGATCGTCAGTATGGGTTCCGCAAGGAACGCTCTACTGACGATCTTCTTGCATATCTCTCTGACTTGGTCATTCTCCTTTTGGAATTTCGGTGAAACCTTTGATATTGTGCTAGACATGTCAAAAGCTTTTGATAGTCTGGCACAAATACTTCATGTCCAAACTGCCTTCCTTCGGTTTCTATTCTTCCATTTGTGCTTTCATCTCTGATTTCCTTTCTGGCCGATCTATAGATGGCCACTGTTCTTCTTCTAAAGTTATTAATAGTGGTGTTCCTCAGGGTTCTGTCCTGTCACCAACTCTTTTCCTTTTACTTATCAATGACGTATTAAATTACACTTCCTGTCCTGTTTACCCCAATGCCGATGATTCCGCTCTTCACTTCTCCACCTACTTCACAAAGCCCCCTCTCAACAGTCACTCCATGCTTCGCGTCGGACGGCTAAAATGCACCTAACCTCTGATCTTTCTACTATCTCTGATTGAGGCAGAGAAAACCTTGTGGCTCTCAATGCCTCAAAAACTCGGCTCCTTCATCTGTCTATTCGTCACAATCTTCTACATGACTATCCCATTACCTTCAACAATACACATCTCAATCGTTCCTCTTCTCTTAAACATTTCATTTTCTTGTGATCTTTCCTGGAAAGATCACACACACACTCTTTATAAAACAGCTTGTAAGAGGTTAGATGTGTTGCACCGGCTCCGCAGTTTCTTCACCCCCACTCAGTTGCTCTCTCTGTACAGGGGTCTTATCCGCCCGTGTATGGAGTACCTCATGTGTGTACAATACTTTCGACTCATTCTTATTATTTTTCTGTGCAACTCTCGAGCGCAGGGTATTTTCAATCCTTTCATCTATTCAACCAGTCAACTCTGGCACAAACTTCCTCAATCCATTTTTCCCCCAGTCTATAACCTCCAATCTTTCAAACGTAGTGTCCAGGAATCTCGAAAACCTTGAACCTTGATTTTGCCTCTCATGTCCCTCTATTGGCGCCGTCCGTGTTCGTGCGGACATTCTCCCTTGGTCCCTCCTACCTGCATAAAAAAAAATTTAAAATATTTAGTGGTATATCGTCTAATTACAAAAATATTTACTGCTACAAACAAGGTTAGGCTCGTTGTCGGATCTGTGTTATCCTTTTTTTTCAAGTTGATCGAATTAATTTAGGATTCCATTTAGTAGCATGATCGCTACTACACTAAAACTGTAGTGTGTAGAGTACCCAAAGTTCACTATATTGTGTCAAATAAAGGAGGGAGGAAAAAAAAAAAAGAATAGGGTGTTTTTTTACTTAATATATAAAGACAGGAAGAAGAAGAAAGCCCTTGCAACCCAGCTTTCATTTGCGCCTTTTATTCACCAACTTTTTCTAGTGAACAATCTTGTAATCTTATCCTCGTTGTTGTACTGTAAGGTTTTCTTTGGTACACCTTAAATTGAAAATATGTCATTCTAATAATAGTGTATATTTGTCAAGCTTTTGTAATTTGAAGTAGGTGCACAAATTTCTTAAAAAAACAAAAGGCACTATTCTGCAACTTAAATTTTAACTGTTAAAAGTTTAGTTCAGATTGTGTATTACATACTGTATATTCCGAAAGCTTTATTGTAGCGTGTGTTGGATCGGTGAACCCGTCTTGATGGCTTTCTAATTTTTCTAGTTGTACCTGCCGTTTGTTCTTTACAAAACTTAATTATTGACCCGTTTCTTGCAGATTGATATTTTGTGCAATGAAGAAATGCTTGGAAAAGATCACACCTTGAAGTTCGTTCAAGTTACTCGATGGCGATTTCGGAATCCACCTTTGAAGCTCTTCTACAGACCTCGGATAGATTTATAAGATAATTCACAATAAAAAGGAGGCTTCATAGGGTCATTATGGGAAAAAAAAAAAAAAAAAAAAAGACGACGTTTAATAAATAATAACTGTAGTCCTGTCAAAGACACTGATGAGTGTAACAGATTTTGAGGTAAAAACGTTTTTTGCTGATAACCACCCCAAGTGTGGTTCAGTCGATACTGTATATCTATGTCTAACTTGTTATGGACTATAACACCATGCCTCTGCTATATTAGTCATGGCCTAGACCATGACTATGTTCTGTTTTGAATTAGACCACGCCCATACCTTAGTATGGCTTAAACCATGCATATGACGTAGTCCGCTTGTCACGGCTAATTAGACCAGGCCTAGGTTTTTATTGACTTAAACCATCCCTGTCTCATCATACCCTGCACCCATGAATTTGTCTTGGTCATGTGATTGAACTCTGACCACTTAATCATGGTAGATTCTTCTGGTGGCCGATTTTTAGTCGACCTCCGAGTTTCCGATACTTCGATTTCTTCCTTTTTCAAGTGTGGAATGGGGGACTAAATTTGGAAATTGTGATAATTTAAGATTTTTTTTCCGTAGAATATTGGCAGATGTAGCTTATTTGTTATTAATTTCCTTATTTTTTTCACTACCACCAATTCAGTTCACTAATTAATTTTAGATTTGTGAAATCATCGTTGAATGATAGATGGTCATTTTATGGGAGTTTTCCGAGCTAAACCTATAAATGCGTTTATTGGATCGGCTTGTTTCAGTCTGGTTGTAAACATTTTATGACGTCGATTTTGCCCTTTACTCAACATTTGAGAGTATTTTTCTATCTTGGCTCGAAGTAATGATAATAGAGTATCCTCTTGTCAGTATTGACATTAAATGAAGGGAAAAATTAAAATGGAACACTTTTTGTACTTCCTGTACTCCGCTTTCAACTTGTGAAGTTATTTTATTTATTTATTTATGACCATGCCACACTTATTTCGCCGTAACTTCAGTGGCAGCAAAATAGTATTTAGTGCGTGACGCAGTAATATTTCAAGAAGGGTAAATGTCCTAAACTCTGATTCCCAAGCAGGATTGGTCGGACATTTACATATTTAGCAATATTAACATTTAGGTATTGCAAATGAAGTTCTGTGATGATTGGTTGGGGGATAATTATATATAATAATTTGTTGAATCAAAAACTTCATTGCAAATATACTGAAATTAAGCTGAGAAGACTTTAATGTGAACATAACTAGAAGCGAAACCATTAATTATTTCAAACGTATTTACTGATCTCTTGTGCCAACTTTTTCTCTTCCCTCATGTTGTGAAGCGAGCATTACGCTTTGCTCAGACATCAGTTCTCGACGGCAAGTAAATTTGATTTTTGAAATGTACAGATCGACGTTAGTCTCGGCCTATTGACAGAAATTGTGTTGTTATTTTTCTTTTGCTCTTCACGTTCTCCAAATCGATCTCAATTTTGACTGCTTTCAGCAGCATTTATCTTTAATTGTTAAATGTACAGTATTACACCCGTCTCCATTTCGAGGTGAAATTTGTGTGTTTCCTATGGTTTTTGATGTGTTTTGAACGAATCTGACTTTCAAAACCGTCGGAAATGACTCGTTTTTGAGATAACCCCCCTCCCCCCAGCCGGCAATCGAAAACGAGTCATTTCCGACGGTTTTGAAGGTCAGATTCGTTTAAAACATCAAAAACCATAGGAAAAACAAATTTCACCTTCAAAATTGACCTGACCTGACCTGACCTGACCTATCCTAACCTAAATCACTTAGTCTTGTAGGCAGCCCAGGAATCACTATAAATCACAGAGCCAGGCCTAATGTACTTCTGAATGAGTGTTCCATTCCGGTACGAAAGTAATTCAAATTCGAAATGGATGGAGCGCAGTGATTGGGCAGACATGTAACGAACACACACAAACGAACGTACACTAGATACACACACAAAAAATGTTTATATCTCTAAAACGAAGCATTTGCGACGGAAACGTTATAGGAGGTGTGTCTTAGAATCAAAAAATCTACTTAATGAACATATAATAATTGCTGGACGTTAGACGGGTGTAATAGTAGAATAATACCCTTTAATTTTACATTTTCTATAGCATTTATCGGTATTTTTGGTGCAATATTCACTGATTAAATTGTCTTTAGTTTTATAATTTTCTTCAGTTTAGCGTCTCTTAAGTTTCAAAAGTCCGATGCCCTTCTCGTGAAAAGTGAACCTTGTCCTTTATTTGACATAGTCTTGCATTTACGTTTAAATTTGTTTGGAGACTAATGCTTCAAAAGAAACGCCGAAATCGTAAGCCATAATTTTAATCACGGTTAGCCATTTATAAGTAAGTAATAATCTGGTGATAATTAGATTGTAAGTCCTTTTAAAGCTAAGGTTTTGTAAATGTCTCTTTCTTATAAAATATATTTAGAACCTCCCCTTTTTAATCTTCCTAAAATTAAGTGTGCGGTGGTGTAAGAAATGAAGCGAAGCGAAGAGAATGGTGACATGGAAGTGAATAATCCAATCAAAGAAACTTGTTATATTCGCAGTCTGGCAGGAATCGGTGTATAAAAAAATGCAAGAACTATGTTCAGAGAGTAGTTAAACGTAAAGAGAGTAAATGAATGATCAGTAGTTGAAGAACAGTTTGTAAAGAAGTGATAGTGTAAATGGCAGTCTGGAAAAGACTGCAAAAAATTTAAAAAAAAAAAATATGTTTCGGACCAACAAAGACCCTAGGATCCACTCATGGCTGGTCTACCTAACTGTGTTCGTAATTGTGCATGTCCTCCGTGGTGGCGGAGGGGACCTACAATTTTACGTGGGTTCCGAACCACAAGGAACATAAGAAATTTTTATAGTGGGCACACTAGGGGCCACGTCGGCCCATCGAAGCGGCTCCACTATGTAAAAACTGCCTGTACATTGGAAGATGAGCAAATATAGGGGAGATTTAATTCAACAATTTGGTAGGCGAGGTTGAGGGACAAGAGGACGTGAATACATTTTGTTTTAGTAGCGTATATGAGAGTTTATACCTTTATACCAAGGAGTGGAAGCCCAAATGTTAAGTTGAACGAGCAGTGTGAAAAATGAGGAAAGTTGGCAGAAATTGATATGTAGGAAAGCTTAAATGCTATGGAAGGAAAGTAAGTCAGTTAATAAAGAAAGGTTCAACGTAGAGAGGATTTTTCGTTTTTATTTCATATGAAGAAATACTTAAATGTATTCATGACAGGACAGACTTTACGCTTGACTACCAACACTACTAAATAGAAGAATGGTCAAAGTGTTTGAACTGTAAAAATAGCTTTCACAGTAGCTACACCAAGCACATTTACTAAAGGTTACATGACGGCACCCTAAAACCAGTTCTCTTCAGCCTTAGGTCGGGTCACAATAGTAATTTTTTTCAACAACTCTGCTAGTCATCACTAGTAGAACTTACAGATCCATGCAGTGGCAAAATGTAAACGGGTTTCTCGTTTCATTTCGAAGAACTTTGACCTCTGGATGTGTATTAAATCTACAAACTTCATTAGTTAAACCGCACACGGTGCAATTTTCTTCTAATTTTGTGAAAATCGTCGAGGTTATACGTAGTTCATTCAAACGACCCAGGAAGTTACTACCGTAATTAAGAAACAAACCGTGCTTTGATGATACTGAACTTAGTTTCATTAAAAAATGAAATATGTTTTAAAACCTTAAAATACTAATGCACACGAATATAGTCTTTTTGAAATAGACAAGAGATGTAATTAAAAGCAACAGGTTTAAATATAAGAGAAAGGGTCATCACTGATAAGATTCTTCGTTTTTACCAACCAAGTTGTAAAGGAGTAGAATAAGCTCTCAACTTACACCGTTTACGGGGATACAAATACATTTAAAAATAGATTCTACAATCGGTTTTTTTATTGGATTAATGAGCGTAGTAGTAGTAAATTGCTAGGCCTCTATTCACAAATCAAATTATACTTTGTAATAAGTAACTGGTGACGTAATTGTATACATTACAAAATTTTTCATAATGTGCACGCACAAAAATCGTTTCCCAAATGAATTAGGGTAACAAGGTAGACATACTCGGATATAGAATATGGAAGGAAAGAAAAAAAGGTAGAAACTAAAGCATACATATTCATTCATACGCCAACAAACCCCCGACACGAGTAAATTCTACACCTACGGTGCTTCATACGCCAGGCATGGTGGTGGCCCCAGGCTTTGTCAAAAATAAGGGTGTGTACAGAACTCTACCTCCAACAAAACGCCTCCATTCTAACCTACTTGCAGCAACTTCTCGTGCATCACCCAGATGAAGTCCACGCTTCCTCACGCAATCATCCACCTTCTCGGCCTTCCTCTTTTTCTCCTACCTTCGTAAATATTCTTTATATGCTCTTCTCACCACTATCTTCCAATCCTTCAACAAGTTCAAACCACCTTAACACACTTGGATTAATCTCCGTAATGGAAAATGTCGTGAAAGTGGACCTACAGGCTACAGCTTTACATTGAAAGCAGAATAGTCACCCATCCAACTGAATAAACCCACCGTTGCTTAACCTCACTGATTTAAAGGGAAGAAATGTTGGAAAGTGGCCATGACGTAGTCCTACATGTTACCCAAGTACAATCCAAAATCCAACCTAAGCATGAACCAACAGCTCTTCTGTTCTCTATCCTTTGTATAACATTAACTAAAAAAAAAAATCTCAAGTAATGGTAAAAACAAACGCACCTATTACGTCTTTCATATTTTTAATTATTATTAATTTAAAGTTTAGGATAACGATTAAAAAAAAGGCAAATTACATCATACTCCATACTACAAAGACTGGAGACTCGAATACCTATTCAATAACTTTCATTGACAACACAATTCAGGGAAGCTTAAAGCGTTCATAATTTAATTTATAATTTTTGTTAAATATAACTCAAGCTTGAATAAGGATAAAAATGCTGTTTAACACGTTGCGAAGACAAAGAATCGAATAACGCGCTCCCTTCAGCGACTGATTTCCATGACGTAAATGATGTTCCATTTGAGTGTCCAACGCAGAATTAGACAAGATTTTCTCAATACCTACCCCCACCTCTCCCCCTTCCTCGGCCCCGGTTGCCATAACCCCCTCCCCCGGAGTACTGGTTTCTATTATCGTATCCCCCACGATTACTATAACCACCACGTCCTTGTTGGTCGTAACTGTCCCTGTAGCCGCCGCCGCCGCCGCCGCTGCCGCTGCCGCCGCTGCCGCCGCTGCCGCCACTTCTGTTATCGTAACTACTTCCGCCGCTTCTGTTATCATAACCACCACCACCACCACCGCCGCCGCCGCCACCTTGGTTCCAACTTCCTTGGACTCTGTCTGAAGAGAATCCACCACCACCTCTGCCCCTCTGCCCTCCTCCTCTGCCGCCGCGATCGCCTGAGAGGGAAGAAGTTATATTATTAACACTCAAATACTAGACTAAATTAGACTTCAAGATTCAGTCTCTTCATTCGAGACGATTAAAAACGAAACAGAAAAGGGTCCCTATGTACCCGCGCGATAGAAAAACGGGGGTGGAAAAATGGGAACAGGTCAAAGTTGAGATGCAAACAAATAATTGTATAAGAAATTTCTGCAAACATATTACAACTGTAGGATATCACTATGGTTTTGAAGTAGAAAACAATCTTGTAAATTAAATTTTTATAGTAAATTACACTTCGACGGTACATTAATTTTATTCTCGTTAAAGTCGCATTAGTGTTTCACCAGTGGTGTCCAAGTAGCAAAGCCGAACAAACATTAATTCCTTCTTGACTCTCATCGGTTCTTAATTTAAGACAATGATATGGACATTCACAATAAACCACATTCTAATCTCTTACGCAAGTGCATCTGTCAACACGAAAACTTTTCATATTCAACTCCCATCCCACTCAACACCGACAAATTTTGTACAAGCCACTTTCAGAATTTTTACTAACAAATTACGCAATGTTGCCAAAAAAGAAAAGGTTTGGTTTTGCTTTTTTTTCGTTATACCTAATACAAAATCCGTTTACATAAAAAGTAGCTAAATACTGTATATAGTTTCAACAAATTTTGTATATGTTACTGTAAAAAGCAAAAAATTTTAAATTTATAAAAAAAAAAAAAAAAAAAAAATTAAACGCAAGACGTACTGGCTACAGCATCGACCGAAAAACTGTTTTCAGCTTTTATATTTCAAACCAAAAATGTAGGTAGGTATATAACCAATAAAATAATTATTAAATGGTATAAAAACAAAAAAATATCTAGCATACATGTAAAAATTACCAAGTGCAGTTTTCCAGAAACTTTTTTTTTTTTTGCTGGCAACCCCATTTTGAAAAATGCAGCAGCAGCACATACTTTAGCTGCAAAAACAACCCCCGAACTATTTCCCACGTGACGATGAGTCTTGGTAATAGATGGATACTTTATCCATTCAATGGAAGTATGGGGTTTTTTCTTCTGACAATGTCCTACAGTTCTCATTCCCATCAGAAAACTCGTGTACATTCTGGATAGTATGGAAAAACCGAGTATCCAGAACTGGTATCTGAAGCAATGAAAGTTTTAATTCCATTTGCAACCTCATACTCGTTCGAATTGGGCTTCTCATCAACGGTTGCAATTAAAACAAAGCAACGAAATTGACTGTCCACAAGTTACTCTGTTTAGTCTATTTAATATAATATAAGAAGATTAACAGATGTAAAGAGGGCACAGGTATCTTACTGAAAGATACAGATCAAAAGTTTCATGTGAATAGCCTGTCTAATTTTACATACATTGTAATTTTTGCTGGAAAAATAAACTTTGGATTTCCCGTGACTCCCCAGGTTGAATAACACTGCTTGTGAAGATATCTAAGGCAGTATTTTCAACTCATTCGTTTTAATAGTAGCAATCGGGGACAGGAAAGAAAGCCATATTCAAAATACCAAGTATACCATAAGGGTGTGTCAATTTTAGGGAGAAAAGTGAAATCTTTAGATTTTCAGACCAAATAATGCATTTTTGTGCGCTAAATCGAAATATGGCTTTAAAATCCAGATTTGACCACTCCTAGTTACTTATATTTGAAGTTGAAGTTTACGAAAAATCAGCAATTTTTGCAAGTATTTTTCTTATTGTATATAACTACATTTTACATACATTACATAATATTAAAGACATTTTGATTGTATTTCAATATTAAAACTTAGAAATATAGATAGGTTTCTTGAACTTTGCCAAGGATGCCATGTCTGCCTTGCTCTTGTTCCTGGACATGAGCTCCCTACTGGCCACCTGGCCACTGATGTACGTCTCCCTCCTCTTTTGTGAGTAAACATGTTGTGCTGCTTCAGATGTCATCCTTACACACCTCTCTACTGACTATGTGTGAGAGGGTCATGCAGGAACTTCCACTGGTCTATCCAGGAACTCCTTGATTGCAGCAGTGGTGAGGGAGCAGGTCAGAGGAGGCTCAGTCACGCCAGAGTTCTAGTCAATAAGCTCTGAGAGTTTAGTGGCATCTGGGTTGATGTTAGGAGTCTTCCTGGGTCTGACACTGCAGTCTCCTACCTGTGTGTCCTCATCTCCTTCACCTCTGACTTCCAGTTCTCTTCACTGCCTCCCTCCTCTCCTCCTCCACCTCACTGCACAGCATGGCCTGGAGCACAGCCTCAGTGTGCATACCAGGCTGATCTCTTCACTGTAGGCATCACTATTCCTATCACCTCCTCCTTCTGACTTCTGAGCTGCTCCAGCTGGTACAGTACATGCCTGGGACCCTCCACCCAGCTGTGATTTAACTTAATGTTGAACCAGTTTGGCATATAGACTCCCATTATGAATTCCACAATTATCCTCAGATTCTTCAGGTTCCTACCCTTCAGCCCATGTTTGGAAATCCACAATCTGCAGAACACCTTGGAGCCGTGGTGACCCACCTACTGTGACAGACTGGCCCAATCTCCAGGAGAGCTAGACTCTGAGGTACCTCTCCCGATCTGATGGCAGTGATGATTCTGTGATTAGGTCCTTGACTACCTCCTGACTGACATGGGGTAGAGGAGGACCAACAGTGATCTCCAGCTCAGTGGCAGTGTCTAACATCTTCCCTAGGGGCCCAGACCACTTGTTGTTGCTCAATGTCTTGCCATCCAGTGCAGTCACCAGGTATCAGACTCAGCTCCCCAGTGTGCATGACTCCAGATTTGAAAAATTTTACTGGAGCACAGCTCTGAATTTACTTTTTTTTCCCTTACACCACTAGATAGGTTAATGATAGTAAACTCTTGAATTGACGACATACCAATTACAAATTGTTTTAGCTAAACATCATAATACAATAATGTACAGTTTATAACTCGCCTTAAGTTTATTTATTCATTGCAGCAGCAACAGTGGACGATGTTAGACCTTGCATGTAGGCATTTGTTGTGAATTTACCACTATGTATGCTTGGCCACTGATCAATGGCTTTCTGTGTGATCATTACAGCAGATCTAGTGCCTGGAGCTGGACCCTCCTTCACAATTCTGCACAACTTAGTCAAATGAGATGGCTTAATGGATCCTTTGTGTTCAACAATGTAACCAAGAATGGAGAAGGTCCCTTCAGCTGGTGCTTCACTCCAGGCAGTTGATCCATCTTTATCAAAATGCTTTAATCTCTCTGTGATTCCTTTCCACAGCTGTTCTATATATTCTGTCAGCCAATTTATCACTGAGTCTTTTGTAAAACTACTTTCAGATCTGGTTCTGGATGGTCTAGCAACTTCAGCAACCTGGTAGTAATCAGAACGTTTCTTGATGTATTTGTAAACTTCATTTAGGATGTAATCCTCAGCTGTTAGTTCCTTTTGCTGCCCTGTGGTATCGTGCTTAAATTCAGAAACTACATCATTTGCATTTCCTCCATTAGCTAATTTGGAAATTGTTTCCATCACTCTTAACATAACAGTTTTCCCTCCTTCTTTATAAATATATTTTCTACAAATTCTGCACTAACTGTGGTTTTTTGAGCTACTTGCAACATAATCTTTGTTACATAGGAAATAAATACATAGAACTTGGCACTAATTTCTTTCTCTTGTGGATGATAAAAAAAAAAAACAATTTTCCACAAATCTGTCAAATTGATCAAATTCGTAATTAACCATGCGAGTATCAGATTTGAGTTTTGGTCTCTTAAAACCAATGATATTGTCAAGAACCATATTGGTATAGTCAAGGCCTGATCTCAGATTTGAAGTGTGATTCTGAATAAAGTCTAAAAGCTCACTTAGTTTACAAATTTTCTTCAATGCATCAACGTGGGCTCTGTTCACAAGATGCATTAAGTCCCATCGAAATTTGAAATTGTCTCCAAACAACTTTTTCATTTCGTTTTTAAATGGCTCGTTGTCCTTACAAAAAGCCCCATCTCCAACCATTCCAGATACCTTGGATTTAATTGCTTCTTCAGATAGTTTCAAGTGATTAGGAGACTTCAACACATCAAAAATTTCATTGGCCAAATAAACTCCTGATTTGCTGCGTACTAAATTTATCCCAGCAAGTTTTACAGTCTTATCTTCTTCACTCATAACTAATACAACTAGCATGCTTAATCCCAAAATTGTTCCAATGTCAGCTGTTATTGTTACTGAAGTTTGTTCTAAGAACCACTTTACAGTTTGTTCTTTAAGTTGATTATCTAATAGCTCACAAATTGTCTCGCACGCATGTGTGCTATGATTCAAATTTCCAACCTCACAACCTGACCTATGTAATACAGCTAGAAGTACTGGATATAGAGCCCATGCAGTGTTTGTTTTCATTATGTAGTATAAGATGTTGCCACATAAGTCTTCTATGCGTTTAGTAGTGTTCCGAGAAGATGTTTTCATCACTTCATAAACAGCAGCTCTTTGATGATGCTGAAGTTTAATTAAATGTCTCTTCAGGTGGGTTTTCAGATTTCTAAACCCTCTCTCTTGATTTTCTCCTTGTTTGCATACATAGGTTAAATCTTTAACATTGAAGTAACCTTTTATGTTAGAATGTTTGTCTGAAGCACATGCTTTGGGGTCTGTGCAAGCTATGCAATATAATGTAAACATTTTATCATCAGAAGCATCATCAATATCTTCTTGATTATCATCATGTGAGTGACAGTGAGTTAAGACTGTGTTTGCATGGTTTGTAAGCGTTCTTATTTTACTTCTTTTCATTTTTTACCCCTCTCCTATATTCTCCGACTATTTTTCTGACTTGTCGGCAGTGGCCGGCGGATGATGATGGTGAGACTTTTTCCCTCTTTTTCTGAATGAATGTTAACCCACGAATGATAGGTGTTGCTCCTTACTTAACCCCTTATTCTCCTCTCTTCTCTTAACCCCCTACTCTTTCCTTTCTCTCGGGCTAGCCTTAGAGTGGATCTTAGGGTCTTTGTTAGCCTTAGCTTCTGTAGATCTGTAGATCATCTTCATCCTCAACAGCTATATCTACATCAGGCATATTAGTGTCACTATTTGCAATGTTTTCCATTATATCACTTGGTACTGAAAATGAATCATCAGCATGCCCTAGATCCTTCTTTTCCACCAATTTGAATGTAGATTTGATCAAATCATTGTTCAGGATTTCTTGTATTGATTTACACTTGCTTAAATGGGCTATGGAAATGTCAAATTTGTTGCTTTTTGCTTTATTAGATTTGGATGCAACACTTGAGCTTGAAGGCATATTTTGACTCTTCTCTTTATTAACCACAACAGCTTGGTGAGTTTCTTTTGTTAGGCGCAAAATTGCATTCAATGTCTTCTGGATTTGGGAATTTTCAAATTCCTCTAAAGCAGTTTTGTTAGTCTGATGTGCAGATTCCTCACTTACCTTTTGTTTCTTAGGTGGAGGAGAAGCACTTTCTTCAGTCTGTGAAACATCTAGTGAAAAAGTTTCATTTTCTAGATTAGCAGTTGAAGAAGTTGGTTCATTTTTCTGAGGTCTAGCACTAGCACATTTTGTGAACAAACTAAATGACTGCTTTGCCGTATCTCTTTGCTGCACTTCATCCTGGTATTTCTTTACTGCAATAGCTAAGCTGTGGGCCCAAAGTCTGGGACCTCTTGTATTGTAACAAATATTTTTTTGGGAATTAAAATGTTCCTCCCAGTTTTGCTTCTTTGAATATTTGTTCTTGCATTGACCACAAAAGTAACCCCTTTTAACACCCTCACTTTTCTCTCCAACTTCATCAATATTAGGATCCATTATTGATTATTGACTACCTGAAAAAATACAAAATAAGTAAAAGTTAGTAAATATAGTATGGTAAAAGTGAGTAAAAGTAAGTAAATATAGTACATGAAAGTAAGTAAAAGTAAGTGCTTTAAACTTAGTAAAAGTAAGGAAGAGTAAGTAAAAGTAGGTAAGTTAAAGTAAGTAAAAGTAAGTTTAAACTTAACTAAACTTTTCAATTCTAGTCATGGTGGATTACTTAAAACCGCACAAGTAATTATCTGGCCAATTTATCAAACCTGGCCGAGATCAATGGAACATAGTCCAATCCTGATAATTTTATATTAAAAAAATATACGTTTTAATAAAATTTTAATTATCAAAACATTGAAGCTTAACAAAAAATAAAAATAATTGTTAAATATGGAATTACCAACTAAACTTAAAATAACTAAATTTGTAATTTAAAAAAATTGGTTTGTACAAGAACGTATACGCATAAAAATTGCATAACGTCTGCGGATGAACAAAACCCAAACCCAAATTTACTTTTTCTCATGGTCAAATTTACTGGAGCAATGCTCCCAAGATCCCAGGAATCTGGAGTCATGCCAGTGTGCAAGTCACAGACAATCCACACCAACTTCCTGCTAAGCTTGGCCTCCACATAATGCATTACTCCTCCCTCCCAGCCAGTATTCACATGAGTACTGTCACTTCCTACGGCCAAAAGGGTCTGGTCTGGTCTGGTCTGCTCCTCTCTCTCTCTTAGCCAGTTCACCAGATGATCAGCAATGACCTCAGCATGACTTCTCTCCTCTGGTACAAAATGTCACAAATATTTCCCACCTGGTTCATTGCACACCGAGTAGTGTTCTTTCTTAATGAGGCCGGGAAACTGCCTGTCACTGCCCTCAGCTTCCATCATCACTTTGGTGTCATCTCTTTTCCTATCAAAGAAGATACAGGTGATGCCATTTTCCCTAATCTCATCAAACTTCTTGACCAGCTCCTTAGTCAGTCTCTCCTGAGCCCTCCTCACCTTCTTGTGGTCAATCACCAGTGCTGTGTCAAACTCTGTGATAAGACCAGCATCAATCCAGGCAGCAGTGGCAATCTCTGCACTCTCTCTCAGCCCAGTGTGAGGTCTCAAGCTAGCCAGAGCTATGTTGGTGATATCTTCAGTGTTGTATTTCTTCTTCTTAGCCACAGGCAAGGAAGTTGTCACAGCCTCTGGTATGAAGTCCTCGTCCTCCTCTATGCTCCCTGCCTCCTCCAGTATATCTCCAGTCTCCTACAACTCCATCTCCAGCAATGACTCCTCCCTCAACTCTTCTTCTTTCTTGGCTGACTCATCTGCCTTCCTCCTCCTCGGCCTTCCTTCTCTGCTCCTGTCTCCTGGTCTCAGGGTGATCAGCTAGACCCATCTGGTGTGCCCCCGTACTGCCCACCTTTTCTCTCTCACCTTTAATGAAGGCAAGCTCCTGCACTGGTATCTTCTGCTCGCTTCTGCAGCTGCAGTCAATGTGAACCTCACTGTTGCAGACAGGGTTGCACCCAAGCTCACTGCAGCTCCTGATCATACAGTGACAGGTCAGGATGTTCACCAATTTGTCCAGTTTCATCATGAACCTATCTTTGACCTCTAGCTTCACATTGCCAATCGACACCTTCACTGCCTCATCCCACAGTGCCTTCACTTTAGCCCTGATCCTGACCTCAGTGTCGATTACAGGTCCTGTGAATAGAGCGTTGGCCTTTCTCCACTGAGCCAGTAGCCCTGGAACAATGCCGTTGTTAATCAGGTCATTAACTGGGTAATTCCTCCTGTCTTCCTCACTCATCTCTCTCCTCAACAAACCATACCTCAGCAGATCTCTGGCTGTGGGCAGCTGAGCAGGGAGAAGTTCCCTCCCAGTCCCCACCAAATGACTTAGGTGACAACTTGATTTGCTTCGAGTTCTGATTTCTTTCTGACTCAATTGACTCATCCTGTGGACCTGTGAACAAAAAAATGTCATTGAAATTTGGATAGGCCTACTGATTATGATTCCATAAAATTAAGTTAATTGAAATTCTTAATATCTTCTATAAGTTCAGAAAAAAGGTTGTGTTGTTATAGGTACAAGACTTAATTATTCAAAGTGATGACAATTTCATATATCTATCATATCAAAATATACAGAAAGTTTGGGTCACACAACATTTCGAATAATTTGAATTACACAATATTTACATGAAGTAATCAAAATTGTCAAAAAGGAGGGAAAACACGTGCATTCACAATCAAAACTCCAGCATTTGTGACTATGTGAAACTTAGAAACCATACTGCACACCAAAAATAACCAAAGTTGACCACACATATCAATGGCACATTGATATACGATGCTACAGTCATATTTAGGTTATATTTCAAACCTTTATGGTCAAATGTAAATGGCTTTTTTAAACAACACAAGATATTTCTAAGTTTGCTAGATAATATGACATCATTTGAGCATTAGTAGTTTTTGAATTGTTGACTTTACTAAAATTGACACACCTTAGTATACCATGCCAGGATATATTAACAACATACTCATTGATGCGAAATCAAAATATGTCTAAAGGGAAATTAATTAGACACTGTACTGTACATACACATAATACGCAACATTAATCACTGTACTTAGCTTTTTTCCTATTAGCAAAGTACCAATTTGCTTTAATAGTAACAGATGAAATGCAGGGTGTCCAAGAAACAATGCTTCAAAAAAAATTGTTTTCCTTATAAATTACACTGGTATGCATATGAAATTTTTTTGTCTGCTGTGAGGGTTTTTTCAACTCATATTATATAATTCGACCATGCTGAATTCGAAAATGACACTGGTTTACCTCAATCAGGTCAGGTTTTTTCTCTATTGGCCATTTATTATAAGTCCAATTTTATCCCCAAATTTATTGATTTTTCTAGCTTAAACACTGTAGATACGAGTAATATTATAAGAACACTCGTGAAAAATGAAAACATTGTGTGAATAAATACTTTTATTCATACAATGAATATGGAAAAAAGTTAATTGAGGAAGGAATGAAGTTTTTTTGGCTTTCCGTCTGTGTTTTTCTTCGGGCACGTCTCGCTTCAAACACCAGCAATAGTCCGCCAGCATATTGATATCCCAGTTTCCCTGGTACCTCTCTTCCATTATTTTGATATCTTGGTGAAATCGTTCACCCTGTTCCTCACTATAATCCCCGCAATTTTCAGGAAAATAGTCCAAGTGGGACCACAAAAAGTGCATTTTTATGGACATGCGCGACCCATGAGCTTTGAAAGCTTCCATCAAGTTTTCGACAACGGACTCGTATTCTGGACTTCAACGCTTGCCAAGAAAATCAGTGACAACTGATTTGAATGCCTGCCAGGCATTCTTCTCAGTTGGAGTCATTGCGTTTTCGAACTGAGTATCCTTGATCAAAGTTCGAATTTGAGGACCATCAAAAACCCCAGCATTTAGTTTAGCATCAGATATATGAGGAAATTTACTCTCGAGATATCGGAATGCTGAACCCTCCTTATTCATTGATTTGCTGAAATTTTTCATCAAGCCCAGCTTAATATGAAGTGGTGGGAGCAAAATTTTTGTTGGTGGTACAAGGGGCACTGAAACGACATTATGCGACCCAGGTTCAAAATTCTCTCTGGATGCCCATTCACGCTGTGCATAGTGCTTCTCATCCGCTCGGCTATCCCATTTGCAGAGGAAACATGGGTATTTCGTGTATCCCCCTTGCATTCCCAATGCAAATGCCACAATCTGCAAAAAAATGAAAATATTTAAAGAATTTAGAGAATTTGTTCTATCAGATAAAAAAATCTATGCATTGGACTGTATCACTTCTGTGGGAAAGTTAAGTGTTCTTATACGCTCTCGAATAACCTTTGGAAAAACAACATAGTCAATAGCAATAGTTTACTTATGATATTAGTATTACCTTCAAATCTCCACAGATCCTCCAGTTATGTTGGTCGTATACGAGAGCATCCAGTAAAATTTTCGTTATCGTAGCTCTCAGTAAGTTGTACGGAATGTGCTACAGGGACTGATGCAACCCTATTCCCAATGTTGAGAAGTACTGCTTTCAAACTTCGTTTAGAAGAGTCTATAAATAGCCTCCATTCTGATGCGTTATATGGCAGGCTCAAGGATTCGATTAGCCCCTCAACATTGCAGCAGTACACTAAGGAAGAGGTATTTTCGTGCACTGCAAAAAACTTGCGGAATTCTTCCTCTCGTTTCCTATACCAGGAGAATGTTCCCGGAGCCAGCAAGTTGTCCTCTCGAAGTCGTGAGCCCAAGATCTCGGCAGCTAATTTGGAAAGTCCTAAATCCCTGGTAAGATCATAAGATCATTAAGTTTGGCCTGGTTGAGAGGCCTCGGCTCATTTGAAGCGGTATTTTGAGGTATATACGACTGGGACTGGTCATTGGCATTGGTCATTGATTCATCATCAGAATCATCGAAGTCCAGGGTTTGAGGTGGGTCGGGTATTGGAATTCCAGGACCATGGGGTACAGGTCTCATAGCAGAAGGAATGTCAGGGTATACAACAATGTGTTTATTCTTCTTGTTAACTCCTGAAAATAGAAACACAGAAACATGGATATAAAACTTGCATATGAAATAGAAGAAGCATTCAGACAGTGGCGGCTCGTGAGGGAAGGCTGCGGTCTGTAAGATATGAAATAGGTCGATGGAGTCTGTATATTTTCTTTCTTTTTCATTCATATTGTTCCTTCGGGTACAATATGAATGAAAAAGAAAGAAAATATACAATCATTGTATATGTAAATGTAACTTGTATAACAATATGTATGTGTAAATGTATTTTCTATAACAATATGTATATGTAAATGTATGATTACCATTATGGTGAATATTATGCTATATATGGTGAATATTACATTATGGTGAATATTATGTCAAGTTTCATACGAGGATTTCAAAATATTTAAGAAAAATAAATTTATAAGCCCACCTTGGAGGTTTGTCATGCAGAAATAGCAATCTGTCACGTGATCCTTTCCTTCTCTCCAAATCATGGGAATTCCAAAAGGCAAAAATTTCGCTCTGCCTTTGCTCCATCTTCTCAAATTTTCAATGCACGTCTTGCAGCACATATGAGGGGCGAAATTTTTGTCCTGGTCCCCTAGCTTAATTCCAAAGTATGCTCTATACATTGTCTTCACAAATTTAGTGATTTGGGACTGGTTATTTGGCATGGTAACCGTCCCACATATGTAGCAGAATCTATTGGGATCATTTTTACACGCTCTATTCATTATGAAATATTTTATCTATATGCCTGAAAAGCAGGGTTGGCACTAGTGGGCCCAGCCCGAAAAAACCCACCCGGGTTTTTTTTTTTTTAAACCCACTTGAAAAAACCCACTATTTCACCCACTTGTGGGTTTTTTCATGAAACTTAAGTGCATATGCAATTATTTTTAAAAATTGTCATATAGGCGCCTATAATGATTTTACATGCAAAGCAAGCAAACATGAGTCAACAAATAGACCTACAGGTATAACTCTTTGGGTGAGGTAGCAGGTTATAGAGTGTAGACATCAGCCAATCAGGGTGTTATACATCCTAATTCTTCAGTCAACTGCATCTTCAAGGAATTTTCTACTTCTTCATGGATTGTATTTAAAAGTGGACCAGACAAATTTCAACGGGAAGGTGGAGTGTAGCCTGGTCTTAGAGTCTCTATCATTTCAATAAAATGCTTAGACTCTGCACATAGAAATGGAATATTATTTGCATAAAAGAATTTGGCTATTTTGTTATCAATGACATTTTTCTGCAAAGTTGTTGTTGTCATGCCAAAATCGCTTACTTTCTTTTGAATTTTTCTTTTTTTCATCTGTAATTGTGTCAGTGGTGGTGAGGATGAGTCTGGATCATCTGAGAGGTCTATGTCATGGCAGTATGAAGATGATGTACTGGCAGTATTGTCAGTCTTGTTTCTTGATTCCATGTGTTTCAAACATTTCATTAAATGCATTTTTATTCGCTCTATTTTATTACTTATTTCATTATTGCAATGTTTGCATCTAACTTTACTAGTCCCATCAATAATATTGACTTCACTCCATTCATGCCCTGATTTTCTTCCTGATCCAAAGGTCTTTGGCATTATTTAATGCAGTTATAACTTCAAACAGACTAATTCTGTAGGCTAGCAGTAAAGATAAATATGCTGTTGCCAGTTTGTTTTATTTAACTGTGAAATAAAAGAAAAAATATTCAGTAATATGAATTAAATAGATATAACTAGCTGAATTAAGTTCCCTTTGGGAGGTGTAATTCATCTACTTCCAGCAGAAGACACAGGGGCCTGTCTTCCATAGGAAGTATAGCCTAACAAATAGGATAATTTACCACACCAAATTTAGTTCAAATTGGTCCATGTTTTCCAAATTTTGTTGTGAAGCTCAATCTGAGAAAATAATAACTTTTTATGCTTAATTGCCTGGAAGGCAACCTTTTTGCTAAAAACAAGACAAATGTTATATTAATAGTGTATGGTACAGTACAGTATTATTATAAAAATAAGAATAGGTAGGTCTAATATGAACTACCATATGGACATATGAAAAAACCCAATTTTACCCGGTTTTTTTGTGAAAAAACCGGAAAAACCCACCGGGGTGGGCTTTTTCCAAAAAAGTGGGGTTTTTGCCAACCCTGCTGAAAAGTAAAAAAAGATATTATACAAGTGAAACAAGTGATGATAGATGTTACTGTTCCAATTCCGCTTTGACAAAATCACGAAAAATTCTATTTTACTTATGAGGCCATAGCCGGATAACCTGAGCTGATTGAGAAAAACGGATTGCAGATTCGAAATCAGCAGGAAAAACTCTATAAGAATCACTTACAAAACCCTTGACAGCAAAATTGATGCATACCAGTGTTATCTATGTAATATATGCTATTCTTTACACTTCCAAACTGTCCAAGTTTACAACACTTCAACATGATGACCACCATTCGTCGTTGCAGTGTATATTCAACACTCAAACTTCATAAGAGCATTAGCAAAATGCTCTTGTGGAATGGATCCAATAACCTCCGATTCTTTGACAGATTTCTGCCAGATATTTAACATAACCCTACAGATAAAAGTCAAAAGGGGTTTAAACCAGGTGATCGAGGTGGTCTATCCAGCACTGAAACACAACATCATGAACGATTCACCAAAAGTTTACATTTGGTATGCTATGTCACTAACTGCATAATCAATTCATTTTTCTTTGATGATTGTACTGTGACTGGAGTGAATTATCTTAATATAATGGATACGTTTCCTTCTCCAACTAAGGGGCTACTGGAATTGACATGTGAAGCGCAATCTTTCAACACGATGGCGCAACTTACCACTATGAAGTTGCTGTTCGCAAATTTCTAGAGGCAAACTTCCCTCAGCACTGGATAGGCCGTGATAGACCAATAGCATGACTGTCTCGACCACCTCTGGATTTTTATTTATGGGGATATGCTACAACACTCGTGTATTGTGATAAACCAAAGTTGTCTGGGCAGAACTCCATCAAAGAAACGGAGGTCTAATGGAGTTCAAGCATTGAATACACATTGTAATGACAAATGATGGGTACTTCGTAAAAGTGTTCTAAACTTAAGAGTTTGAAAATATAAAAACCATATATATTGTATAGAAGTTGATTAACAAGAAAAATAAGCAGTTATTTTTGTGCCATTATTTTTTGGACACTGAGGCCAGCGCCGGTTCTGACCCCGATGATGCTGCTGCTGCTGCTGCTGCTGCTGCTAATAATAATAATAATAATAATAATAATAATAATAATGTTAGTGCAATGGGGCACATTAGTTTGGTCTGAGCGCTGTGCCAGTGTCTGGTCCCCCTGAATGATGATTACTACTGATTATTGATCTTGAAAAGTAGGAGTTAATATAGGGTGGGGCACGGGAATCAAGTGTTTTTTGAATAGCTAGTAATCGGCCATTAGGAATGGGAGGGGCGTGCTGTAGGTAGCATTCCATTCCTGGGTTCATAGCATTTAACTTTAACTAACACTCACCTTTATCTTTCAGGTGCCATCATGGAGCAGTGGACGTTAGAACACCGCATGTTCGCGTATGATCATTTTGTTAGGAGTGGCGAGTCAGTGACAGCAGTTCAGCGTGCGTTTCGCCGCAGATTCAACATTCATCGAAATGACTCTGTTCCCGCTCGTGACACAATCTTACGTTGGGTTAACAATCTTCGAACAGGAGGCTCAATAATGAAAACAAAACCGAAGGGGCCGCAACGCACTGTGCGTACTCCAGAGAACGTTGAAAGGGTCAGACAAGCGATGTTGCAAAGCCCAGGCCGCTCTGCTCGGAGACATTCAGCTGCACTCGGAATCAGCAATCGTACTGTTAGACGGATTTTGCATGAAGAATTACATTTTCACCCATACAAGTTAGCGATGGTGCAGGAATTGAATGTAAACGATTGCCCCCAACGACTGAATTTTGCACAGGAAATGCTTGCACTTTATGAGCAGAATGAAAACATGATGGTGGTAATGAGTGATGAAGCCCATTTCCACCTTAAAGGGGCCGTCAACAATCAAAACTGTCGGTATTGGGCTGCTGAAAATCCGCGACAACTCCATGAAAAACCGCTGCATAGCCCTAAGGTTACAGTTTGGTGCGCGGTGGGAAAGTTTGGCGTCATCGGTCCCTATTTCTTCGAACAAAATGGGGTTACCGTTACCATAACATCTGGGCGTTACATTGAGATGGTGAACACCTTTTTCATCCCTGAGTTACGAAGAAGGCGTATTGCTCGTCGACATTTGTGGTTTCAGCAAGATGGGGCCACGCCACACACCGCCAGAGCGTCAATGGCTGTTCTTCGCCCCCCGTTTCCCAACCATCTCATTTCGAGATTTGGTGACATTGCATGGCCCCCTCGGTCCCCTGACTTGTCCACATGTGACTTCTTTCTATGGGGGTACCTCAAGTCACGTGTCTACGAGGACAAGCCCCGTACATTAGATGCATTGAAGGAAGCGATCCGTCAACAAATCATCCAAATCAACAGAGACCTGCTGGGAAGAGTGGAGGCCAATTTTCGTAAACGCCTTCAACAATGCGTCGACGGCCAAGGACATCATATGCCAGATATAATTTTCGGTACATGATTATTATGACATGAAATGCTATGTTCTTACGAATGTTGTTCTACCAATATATTTTCTTTACAAAAATAAATATCATTTTCCTGATTATTCCAAAAACACTTGGTTCCCGTGCCCCACCCTGTATGACCCTAAACTATGTCAAAAGGTTTTTCTTTTTACATTTTATCACTTTTACATTCATATTTTAAATAAAATTACTTCTGAAGAACATTGAAAAAGATCCAACGTTTTCTGCGAAAAAAAAAAAAAAAAAAAAAAACGGTCGTATCATCAAACCTCCTCCTCCTCCCCCTCCTCCTCCTGGGGCTCTTTGGCTCCAAGAGGGCATTTCTGGAGGTGGGGGTTCGAGTTCCGTGGTCCTTCCGCCTCTGTCAGGCACTTTGCCAATTATGACCTAAAGAAAAATGCTTAAGTTACAAAAATTGAAGCAAAGCTTAAGAACACTATATAAAATATAAATATAAGAGCTAAAGCGAAGAGTTTAAGAATAAAACATAAAAGTAAAGGATCAAATCGATCTGAAGCAATTTCTTCTACTTCGCATAATACGAGTATGAAAGTGATCTTTTCCAAAATAATGCCAGTGATTAAAAATAGCAACTTTTCAAACATTCACTTACTTTATTGAGATTCGTTTTTGTATTTTTTCGCACCGAGGCATTACTCGTTTTTTCTAGGACGGCCAGATCCTCCCTGGCAGCCAATAGATGACCCAGGGTCACATTTGGTTCTAATGTCAATTGATCTCGTCTTGTTCTAAATGCCTCGTTGAGTTCATTCTCTTTCATCTTGGCACGGTCTGACCACTAAGAAAAAAAAAGTTGTCCTTCAAGACCAAAAACTGATATTTTAGTAACTTAATTACAGTTGATTCTGGTTTGGGGAATTAACGCAACACGAGCTTCTTCAGGTGACCAATTTTTTTACACTTTCACCAGCGGTGTTGGAGCCACATATCGTTTTGGACACTATCATTTTAACTTACCTAGACACACCAATACTATCGGATTGAATGACATTCTATGATTAATTTAGGAAACTTTCAACCCTTGATGTATGTGTACACAGTATTTGAAACATTAATAAACTTATTCACTAAAACCAATTCCAATAATTGTTAATTCAAAATACAAAACTACGAGGGTTGTTCAAAAAGCAAGTTTACAACGTTAATTACCGGTGCATTATGCATAGTACAATAATGTTGTTGGTAGTACAATATCTTGTTAGGCGTGTGTGGCAACACTGCAAAGTCGAAACATTCGGGGTCACCACGAACCAAAAAGTTCAAGACTGCACCATCAGCTGGTAAGATGATAGCAACGATTTTTTGGGACTATCAAGGCATTTTGCATGTTGAATTCATGCAAAAAGGGGCAACAATAAAGGCCACGTTTTATTCTGAAACTTTACAGCGACTCCACACAGCTATCAGAAGAAAACGTCCCGGGTTGCTTACTGCACCTGTGGTGTCCTTGCATGACAATGCATGCCCTCACACTACAAATCAAACACGCCAACTTTTGGAATCGTTCCACTGGGAAATCATGGGTCATCTCCCCACCACCCATAGTCCTGACCTTGCACCAAGCGACTTCCATTTGTTTCCAGCCCTAAAGGAACACCTCGGAGGTAGACAATTTCAAAACGATCCTGATGCAGAAGCGGCCGTACGAAACTGGTTTAAAACTAAGGACCCTACATTTTACTCAACCGGCATCGGAAAGCTTGTCCCACGCTACGACAAATGTTTGAATATGTTTGGTGATTATGTAGAAAAGTAGTAACAAGTTGTTGAAACTCTTGTAATAATTACTTGCCTTGCCTTGTAATAAAAGTTTCTTCAAAACACCTTGTAAAGTTACTTTTTTAACAACCCTCGTATAAATGACGGAAAGTACTTATGTCATGACAATGATCATCTTACATTGGAGAGCAAACGAGAAAAATAAAGGTTAAGGTTTAACTAACTTGGAAAGATTGTATAGTGACATCTACTCTCTTGACGAGCATCTGGCGGCGCATGCGATACTCTGATTGCATCTCACGCTGCATTTGATCGAGATGGTTCCACTGTTTGTCGGTCAAGACACCGGAGAAAAGAGGTTCTCCTACTAGTGACGAATTTGCTTTGCTCAGAACATCTAATACCTTAAAAACATTACAAGCCGTTTTCAAAAGCTGCAAACTTAACAGCTCCCTTAAATGTAACATTTTTACTAGTGTATACCAAGATCATGTGAAATTTGCTCATTAATGAAACTGTTACAATTCTCTCAATGCTAGGTCATCTTTAAGAGTAACCTAATGGTGTACTTTTTTTTACATCTTTATAAGATCAGTTTTCAAGTAGAGTATACCTGACACAAATGGGAATATATATGGGTACAAATATTGTAAAAAACCATCGAACCACCACCATTAAGCCCTATGGGTCATTCTCTGTCAGATCAACCAAAAAAAATTGAAATTAACACCCTCATCTCTCATATTTTGCTGAAATTTGGTTTATAGGGAGTTTGTGAGCCCTGAATCCATTTCTGAAATTATAAGGTCAATCCGACCAACGGTTCAAGAGATATGACCTCGGGCAATTTGAGGTCACTCGCGAGGTTACTAACATTTGGCGAGCCATAACTTGGGTAATAATTGTCATAATTATATAAAAGTATATATATTTAGAATCAGAAAACGACAAGGAATCCAAATATGCACGTTTTAGAACTCTAGGTTAAAAAATAAAAAAGTTACACTGTAACCAAAATTTGAGGTCACGATTTGACCTCTGGGGTATCAAATGAGAATTTTTTTTTTAAATGTAAAAAATGAAGGCATAGGCATTGGCTATTAGAATCAGCAAAAAAAAGTTTGTTTATGTTAGTATTTTTCATGTAACTAACATATAAGTGAACACCATATTCATAAGTTGTGCGTCAATTCTACCTATTTTTTCACACTTAAGCTCATAATTTGACCTATAGAAATTAAAATTACATTTTTTATAGATATAAAAAACAAAGTCAGAGTTCTTGACTAATAGAAACAATCATAAAAAGTTTGTTTATGTTGGTACTTTTCATGTAACTAACTTATAAGTGAACACCATATTTATAAATTGCTTGTCATTTCAAGGAATTTTTATATCTTAGCTATCAATTTGACCTCAAGCTCCAAGAATTTAATAAAAATTGTATTTCACTGCTAATCTACACTGGCAATAATAGTTATAATAGTGAAAGGGGAAGACTAAGCTCACATGTAGCCTAAACAAACCTGTTGAAACATGTTGCTACTTGTCTAAGTGCAGAATCAACACAGATAGTTGCAAAATTCCTTGTCTACAGGTTAGTACAGTTCCAGCCAGCACTGTGGGTGGCTGGTGGGTATGGTGTTTTAATGAGCCTCAGAGACTATCAAGGCCTAAAATATTAAGTGTGTATAGCTATATATTTTCTAAAAAATATATATTACCTAATTGTAAATCCTATATCTTTACAGATCAAAATACAATGGTTCGGCACTTGAAATACTGCCAGGACCCTATTCAAAAACACAAGAAACGCATAACAATCAATCTTAGAAAAGTGACTGATGTACTTGTTGAAAAATGTGCTGGAAGAGTGAAAAAAGACTCATTGTTGTGTGTGAACTGCTGGACACTGATAATGAAAAACCCCACTATACTTAGTACCACTGAAAACAACGAGTCTGAGCAGGATTCAAATGAATCATCTACTATCAGTGGCTTGAGTAACATCTTTTCAATTCAAGATCTGGACAATGACAGTGATTGCTTGATAAAGGAAAATCCTTCAACTTCAGTTGAACCAGTTCTAGCATTTCTGGACCAAACACCAGTTAAAAAAAGTAAGTAATAAATTAATATAATAACTTATACTTTACTACAAGGTCTGTTTGATCTACTATATAGTCAATTATATAGCATTTAAGGTACTATAATTAATATTTAATTACTAATATTCAGGTGTGTGAAACCTTTTTTTCTGTTCTTTTCAGAAGGGCTGTCATTAAGCCAGAAAAAAGCGCAAGGCTCGTGGTAAGCTATCATCTGCTCAGAAACACCTGAAGGAGAGGCTAGAACTCAGTTATGGTGTTCAAATTACCGAGGAGGTAAGTGATACTTCAAAACCTGAAACTAAATCTGAAAAACATCTAGACAAATTAATGAATGAATTGAAACAGTCATTCCTGGAGAGCAAATGTCACCATCACAAACTACAAATATTGACACTCTCACCATACACAATTGAAAAAACAGCTAGTTTCTTTCAAACTACAACATACATGGTGAAAAGAAGCCATTCACTTAAATCAGAACATGGAATCCTTCCGAAGATTCCACTAATGAGCAAAGGGAAAGTGATATCTGAAGAACACAAAGATATAGTTAGAAGATTCTATGAGTCAGAAGAGGTTAGTCGTATGTGTCCTGGCCAAAAGGATTGCGTGAAAGTTATCAGTGCTGAAGGTGCAATGAAGGTGCAAAAACGATTGGTCCTCGGGAATTTAAGAGAGATGTTTGAACTATATAAAAATGAAAAGAATCCCAAAATAGGATTTTCCACATTTGCAAAATTACGGCCATCATATTGTGTGCTTGCCGGTAGTGGTGGGACTCATTCTGTCTGTGTCTGCACATACCATCAAAATCCAAAATTGCAGCTGGCTGCATTGGGAGAAAGAGGTCTTTCATACAAGGATCTTATGGATTACAGTGTCTGCAGTACAGAAAGAGAGACTTGCATGATGCAACTTTGCAATGATTGCCCAAGAGAAGAGGGTGTCCTGGATTTTCTTGAGTTACTTGACAGTGTGAAATCAGCTCCAAATGAAATATCTTACAAGCAATGGGTGACTGTTGACCGTTGTACAATGGTTGATAAGGTGGAGCCACTTCATGAATACTTATCATCCCTAAGCATGAAAATATCCCGCATGGTTCGTCATCACTTTGTTGCTCAGCAACAATCACAGTACTTCAAGCAGTTGAAAGAAACACTACCACCTCAGAGTGAGGTAGTTATAGTAGGTGATTTCTCTGAGAATTATTCTTTCATTGTCCAGGATGCTGCCCAAGGGTTTCACTGGGACAATTCACAGTGTACAGTTCACCCTTTTGTCATCTATTATAGATCATCTGCAGACCAGGAACTTAGCCATTTTAGTGTCTGTTTCTTATCTGCATCACTAAAACACAACACTATACTGTAATGGTTTACTCATTCATATTGAAGCTTATGACATATGTTAAATTCAGATGCCCACAATTGAAGAAGGTGCACTATTTCTCAGATGGATGTGCTGGCCAATATAAGAACAGATACAACTTCACAAATCTCTGTTACCATGAAGAGGATTTTGGTCTGTCTTGTGAATGGCACTTCTTTGCTACATCCCATGGCAAAAATGCATGTGATGGGATTGGAGGAACAGTGAAAAGAGCTACTGCTCGTGCCAGTTTGCAGAGAACTACAGAGAGGCAAATTCTTACACCAGAACACATGTTTCAGTTTTGTGAAGAAAACTTGAGCAAGAAGATAAATTTTTTCTTTGTAACTACAGCTGATTTGAAAGATGCAGAAGAACGGTTGGAACATCGATTCAAGGATAGTAGGGCTATTCCTGGAACTCGGAAATATCATAGATTTGTTCCCCTAAACAAGGAAGAACTGATGGTGTATCCCATTTCAAGTGGCATTGGAGAAAAGAAAAGAATAAGGAAAAGTCATTTTACTAATGAACCTGCAATGCTTGGTAACCTAAAATGTGTCAAACCAGGAGAGTATGTTGGCTGCATTTATGACATGCAAGTTTGGTATGGAATTGTGGAGGAATATTGTGAAGAGTTTGATGATTTCACTGTGAACTTTCTACATCCCTCTGGGTCATCAGGATCAAGTGCATATTATTATCCATCAAACAAGGATTCATGTGCAGTGCCAGGACATCATATATTAACTGTAATGAGTTGTCCTACCCTAAGAGGAGGCAGCAGAATTCAATACATTTTTCCACAAAAAGAAATTGATGAGAGCATCGAGCATGCAAAAATTGTATTAGGCTAGCACATGAATCCTCTAAGTAGGTCTTCCCCTTTCACTATTATAACTATTATTGCCAGTGTAGATTAGCAGTGAAATACAATTTTACATTTTTTGCCTTTGTTTTTATATCTATAAAAAAATGTAATTTTAATTTCTATAGGTCAAATTATGAGCTTGTGTGAAAAAATAGGTAGAATTGACGCACAACTTATGAATATGGTGTTCACTTATATGTTAGTTACATGAAAAATACTATAAACAAACTTTTTTTTGCTGTTCTAATAGCCAATGCCTATGCCTTCATTTTTTACATTTAAAAAAAAAATTCTCATTTGATACCCCAGAGGTCAAATCGTGACCTCAAATTTTGGTTACAGTGTAACTTTTTTATTTTTCAACCTAGAGTTCTAAAACTTGCATATTTGGATTCCTTGTCGTTTTCTGATTCTAAATGTATATACTTTTATATAATTGTGACCATTATTACCCAAGTTATGGGTCGCCAAATGTTAGTGACCTCGCAAGTGACCTCAAATTTCCCGAGGTCATATCTCTTGAACCGTTGGTCGGATTGACCTTATAATTTCAGAAATGGATTCAGGGCCCACAAACTCCCTATAAACCAAATTTCAGCAAAATCTGAGAGATGAGGGTGTTAGGCACTGGTTGATCTGACAGAGAATGACCCCTATTTGACATAGCATAATTCTCCCAAGGCACTATAAAACATGGCATTCTGAGAACCAACTTACCTTATCTTTAACTTTGATAAAGAGTTGCTTTGGCGTTATATTATTTGGCGGCTTTGGAAACGAGAGGGCGATCAAGAGATTTTTTAAGTCTCTTGCTTGTTCACTTTCTTTCTGCAAATTTAGTAAGTCAGCAGATTACTCACACGGGATATACGGGATTTATGAATAAAAACCAAAAGATCATCTGCACAGCATTTAGATCAATAAAACAAACATCGAGAGAACTATAAAAAATGCAATACTTTAACAAAGGAAGTATCTTATTTGGTCTACATAAATAAGTTATTACTGGTGTTTAAAAAAAATTAAAACCTCTCATGATACTCAAACTTTTAACATGGTTTTGTAATCCTGCTAAAAACCATTATAAATCCAGTCAAAAAAAAAACCAAGAATCTTGTACTTAAATTTCAGTCTAAAATTTATTCTAAACAAATTTAACTGAAGTTTGTCTTTTCACTGTTGAGAGATCCTAAATTTTATAAGCTACATAAAAAATAAACATTAAAATGCTGCTTCATGGCAGGTTTACCATTTCGACTTTAATTCCATGACCAGGGCTAGCTGCAGATACCATTCTAGCTGCTTGTAATTCCCCTAAAAGATATGCAAGCACAAGTAATCTATTCTCTTCAGAAGCTAAACGCTCACTCAAAGACCCCTCCATTAGCTTTTTGTAAGGGCAACCTACAAATACAAATTACAAAATTAGTAGCCTATATGATATGGGACTAGCTGGCTAGCTAGTCATCTGGTGAATACTAGTTTTCTACTTTGTAATTTGAAAATGTCAGACAACAGGACTAGCTGTATCAAGATATTTTTAAGTTCAGAGAAGCATGCTTATATTTTCAACTTTTATATCCAGTAAGATGGTAACTAAATTAAATTTTAAAGTAATTCATAATTAATATTTAGAATCACAGTACTGTATCATTACACTAAGAGGAGTCTTTTATTGGTCAAAATCACTCACTTCAGTTATACAAGGTTCCCACACAATTCTGGAATTCATTTTCCAGGACAAATTAACGCTTTTACTACGACTTAATTTTTTTTACCATTTACAAAGATAAAAGGACAAAAGTTGTATCAGTACGATCTTAGAGCCATCTGACCCACCCATCTTTTTTCAAAAGGGAGTTTTGTTTATTCTAAAAAAATTTATGTCATGCAAGAGAAACAGTGGGCGTATTTTAAAAGATAAGCCCCAGTCCACAGGGGGTTCCAGGCTTAGACATCTCGGCAAACTAGACGACTTCCATAGAACTGATACTAAAATTCTGCCATATGAGACAGCTGCCTCTGACAAAATTCCATGACTTTTCAGGGACTTTTACTTCTGACCATTCTTCATGACAGGAAAACTTTTCCAGGGCTGTGAAAATCCTAGTTATAATAAAAATAAAGCCTACAGTACTCCACACGGATATCAGAAGAAAAGAAATCAAGCCTATAGTACTACGCACGGCTATCAGAAAACGTTCCGGGTTGCTTACTGCACCTGTGGTGTCCTTGCATGACAATGCATGCCCTCACACTATAAATCAAACAGGCCAACTTTTGGAATCATTCCACTGGGAAAGCATGGATCATCTCCCCAACCCCCATAGTCCTAATCTTCCACCAAGCTACTTCCATTTGTTTCCAGCCCTAAAGGAACACCTCGGAAGAAAACAATTTCAAAGCGATCCTGATGCGGAAGTGGCTGTACGAAACTTGTTAAAAACTAAGGACCCTACATTTCACCCGACTGGCATCGGAAAGCTTGTCCCACGCTATGACAAATGTTTGAATCCATTTGGTGATTATGTACAATAGTAGTAACAAGTTGTTGTTGAAACACTTGTAATCTCTCCCACTTAAGGGAAAAGATTTAGCTTCCATCTCGTGTAATCAATTTGTTTCTTCACTTTTAGCTTAGACCCTGTCTAAACATATGGGGAAAAAAAAAATAATAATAATGGTTTATACAACAGCAGCACCAGTTACTTTATTGGGGTACATCGAGGGCCAGTGTCATAACACCGCTTCCCATCAATCAGCGAAGTTAAGCAACATTGGGTCTGGGTAGTAGCTGGATGGGAGATTGTCCACATCCAGGATATGGTAGTAACCTGTAGTTCAATTCCATGTACAGCTGTAGGTCTCCATTATATGACCGAAGATATTGCAGAGGTTAAACAACCCCATTATTAGTTATTTTTTAAATTTACTGTAATTAGAATCATGTAACACACTTGCAAACAATAGGGTTTACTCTAGAGATTACTTAGTAATGTTCAATGAGGGACACGCATGCGTTCACATTAGGGTGGTTCACAAGCATAGGGAAAATTTAGCATCTGAGATTTCACTTTTGGGTCATTGTTGCCTTTGTTCCTACACTTAGTGTGAATAACTGTGTGAAGTATGGTTGGTCTACGGTGTCATTAAGAGGTCACTCAATCATGCATGACGTGTCTCACTAATGACTGAGTACTATAGTATGACTAAATTTGGCTTCTTTTGTAGGAATGTGTGAATTGAGCCACCCCACACATGAGAATCATATTCCATACAGGGGTGAATAAGACCCCTGTACAGAGACAGCAACTGAGTAGGGGTGAAGAAGCCCATACTCAAAGAATGTTGAGGATGCAAAGCTTCAGGAACTTGTGACAGGAAACAGATGCAAAACATGTAAACTCATTTGAGCTTCAAAGAGCAAATGTCTTTGATCAAGTACAGTACAGGAAGTAAACTGCTACTAACAGATCATATCTGAAGAATGATAAAAAACCATACTTCATTAAAACATCTGCTTCACCATGATTCTACACATTCTACATGCAAGAACTGAAAACCTGAAAGGAAGAGGAGAATTTTTTATCATTGAAAACTTTTCAGAACATTTTACATCTTCTCCAAGATGAAGCACAATCATTCACTTCACCTTCAGGTGAGTCTTCACCCTTGTTTGCTACTCTCTCTAAGATGGCAAGTCAGAGCATCTCTTTCATCCTTATCTCAGAATATCTTACTCATAACAAAGAAAACATCTTTTTTGCAAGAGACATTTCAGGCATTCACACGAAGTATTTGACATACAAGAATGGAAAGAAGGGAAGTTGTTGAGTCCAGATATGCCAGAGCATACACAATACCTAGTACTCAACAGCTGCTTTGTTTCTGACCTGCAAGTAGTATAGAAATTCAGGTCAGATAATTTCCAATGAAATGGCAAGAATAGTAAAGGTAATGAAGAAAGAAACCTTCATTGAGTTTGAGCATGTGAAAGGATGTGTCATAGTGTATTACGATGCACAATAGTGGTTTAGTATGGTCTTGTTCACTATCAGATAACTCAAAAGGTGGAAGTCAGGTTTTGACACCCTCATGGAGCATCTCCATCATTCTTCTCATCACCCCTGACAAATTTATTGTTGATCTGGGAAAAATCCTCACCAGTGTGAACCACCCACCCACCCAGAGCAAAGGGTAACTTTGTCTTTGATTCTCAGAAATAGTATAGTAAAAATGAAAGATCTCTAAGAGCTTCAAGCTGAGCCAAAGAAGATTTCTCTACAATAATTAGAAGAGAATTTAGGGATATTTAATGTCAGAAGGTCTGGTTAAACTTGGTAACCTATCTCGGGAAGTGGAGGTCAGAGACCTCAAATTTAGGTTACAAGCTTCTCTGAGCCAAATTTCATCAAAATTGAAGATGGTTACCATTTTAAGTGACTGACTTTGATTGATCTGGCATGGAATAATCCCTAACCTCAGTGCCATCAAGCAGAAAAGGGAATAATAAGTGTTCTAGATGCAACTGATGGCCCAAAAGATGTTTCCTGTGAAGTCCCTAAATAGTGAAGTACAAGTTAACCAAAACTTCAAATGACCTAACCTAATAAGGATTAACATCTTTTTTTCTGACAAAAATGTTCAGATTTTTTTATACAATTCTTAATCTTCCAAGGTACCAAAAGTGTTAACAGAAATCTTACATCTGTGCATTATTACACACTAAACCTCATACACAAAGCAGGAGTAGAACTGACTAACCAGAGAGTATCAGTAAAATTAAGCAATTATTCAAACAAACTATATGTTGCATAGTCAGTTAGACCCTAACTCAGAGAAATGCCTAAACTAACCCATTTCTTTGATGAAAGAGCAAACTTCCATAACAAAGGAGGAGTGATCTTCAGGAGAAGCAATTGGTGTTACTCGTTCCTCTAATTCACAAAGAACTCTTAGTTCTGCTGTTACCCATCCCACAAGTTGTGCATATGCCATGTTCTTTGGCCCTCCACTTGGTCCTTTGATGGCACTATTAAGACTTTCTTCATCTTTGATATCTCCAACATAGCTGAGGACAATACAAATTACTTTATATTAAAAATTCTTAAAAAACTAACCAGGGATGGGGAGTCGGCCAAAAACAACCAACTCCCGACTCCTGAGTCGGTATTTTTAAAAACCGACTCCGACTCCCGACTCTTTCCTTATCATGCTGATCTACAACCTTATAAATATTGGGATGTTTGTTTCATAGATGGCGTTTCAAGTTTGAGGCTCTAGTTGGAGCATTAGCATGTTTCCCAGTGTAAGCACTAATTTTTGCATTACACTCTTTACCATCCTTTTCTACTTGACAAATAAAAATACTTTCATCCTCATTTAGCTTAAAATATTGAAAGTGCTGATTTTCTACTAGGCCCATGACTCATTACTAATAGGGGCTAATTAAATTAATAATTAATATATTGTTAATTTTTATATGGTACCTAGTATCCTAAAATAGAAATATGAAATTCATTTGCTAAGATTTACCAGAACAATAAATCAAATGTGGAAATGTGAATCTAGAATTAGTTCAGGAAGATATTTATTTAGGGCAGAGTAGTATTCTGGTAAATTGTTGGCATATAGAAATTGAATCAAAGAGTCGGGAGTCAGTCGTTTTTACCGACTCCCGACTCTTCAAAAAAGCCCCGACTCCCGACTCCCCACCTCAAACTAACTACAGCTTATTCAAATACCAAACTCGGTAGACTGTGATGTTTTCAGTCTACCTTTACTCACAAATACTTGCCAGTTTGCGGGACTCAAAAGTATAAATAGGGCCTAGCTATATACAGTACTGAACCTAACCCTGGACAAGTTGCAAACTTAGCCTTTGGCCCATGGTGCAAAACAACAGTCCTGAAAAATCATGCTACTCAATACTTTATTATTTAAAGGCCAACTTCTAAATTTAAACTCTCTGCATATCTTGAACAAAAATTAAAATACCAATCTCTGATATGAGAAAAAACAAAGGTAAAGTTATTTCTTTTGGAAATGCCTCAAACTTATAGAATCATATATATACTTCATGCAACCTAGCTACTCAAATAGTCAAATGCCTAGTAGCCTAGGTCTACAAGCTTAGCCGTGTGTAATGTTTTCCATTATTATTAATTTTATCTAGTTCTTTATTAGGATTATTTTAATATTTAGTACATGATTAAGGTCTAAATAATACAAAGGAATACAAAAGACACCACACAGCAACAGATTGGCTAGTCCCTATGATGCTTTCTGTTTAAGAAAGAAGGTTAAAAGATTTAAAAAACTTTAAAGCAGAGCAAAGAAGGGAGGTTGAAAGGAAGGAAGGAAATTTAAAGATAACATGAAGATTAAGGAATTAGGTGGGAATCTGAGCAAAAATTCTACAATACTTTTATGCACTAACAAATGCTTCTAACTGGGGGTTTAAGGCAAGTCAAGTCTCTTTTTAAAGGACTCAACCAAATTACTTTGAACTATACTGGCTGGCAATCCATTCCACAAATTAACTATATGATTAAAGAAAAAATGTTTAGCTTCATTAGAATTAAAATGTTTACCCACTAATTTGAGACCATTACCATGAGTTCTTTCTGCATTTCTGTTCAAAAGCAAAATTTTTTGGTATTGACATATCAAAACCTTCAATCATTTTAAGCACCTGGATTAAATCTCCTCAAATATGCCTTTCTATAAGTGAGAATAAATTTAACATTTCTAAATGGGTAGCACATATCAAGTAGGCCATCACTGCACTTTCTCCATTCTGTCTATGTCCTGTTATAAATATGGGTACCTATCAGAGCTGGATGCAGGATTCCAGGTAGGGGTGTACTAAGGAATTATATAGGGTACTGTAATGTTGACTGTTTTCTCCAACTTAAATGATCTACCAATAAATCCCAAGATTCTATTTGCTTTTCTAACCACTTCAATACATTGTTTACTCAGTTTAAGTGTGTCAACAACAATACCCGAATCTTTCTCTTCCATAACTCTCATCAGTGTCTTGTGCATAGCATACTTTTCTTTAACAGTGTTTATACCAATATGCAATATTTTACACTTGTCTATATTAATGTTCATTTGCCAAATTTCTGCCCACTTGAGTAAGTTTATTAATATCTTCTTGAATCAGCAAACATTCTGCTGCTGAGTTTGTTCATCCCCCTAGTTTGGTATCATCCTCAAATTTTTAAATTATACTGTAAGCCTTTGACTAATTAGGTATCTAGGTCTACACCAGGCTAGGTTGTCCTAATTATAGGCTTACTACACATGCTGATTGTATGGGAAACCATATTTTTCACTAATTTCACATGTTTTAACACTTACTAATACACTTTTCTCAATTTAAATCTTTTCACTAAATTCTGAAATGGTAAATACACAAACAGGTCATACTCATCCTCCAATAATTTATACAAGTCAGTTAATGTTGAGAAACATCTTCACACTAACACTAAAAT
This sequence comes from Bathynomus jamesi, assembly GCA_023014485.1. Taxonomy (NCBI): domain Eukaryota; kingdom Metazoa; phylum Arthropoda; class Malacostraca; order Isopoda; family Cirolanidae; genus Bathynomus; species Bathynomus jamesi. The sequence continues at coordinate 731,767 of JAJOZX010000528.1, forward strand.
TACTGTATATCTTAGGCCTATCTCACCATAAGGAATATTGGAATACCTAACATAACTGAATGATGACCTAATCTAAACTAATTTAACGTATTACCAAGCTGCATTATTTTATTTAAAGATTAGCATCAGAAACCTGAGCTTTATTTCAATAATTTTCTTTTATTTTCACAGCTTTATTTTGATGCATATTATGAAAATTATGCATTGAAATAAAGCTGAAAAAAAAAATATATATATATATATATTTGAGATAAATCTTAGGTTTCTGACATCAATCTTTATAATAATCCCAAGCTGTTATGGACTGTCTCTGAACACTATCTGGGTAGTCGAATTTTGCCAAAATTTCTATGGCAACCTTACATCAGTTGCATCATGAATGTGGGTGGAGCACCACCAATTCTGTCTCTGACCCATGTCTGGAGGGTAAAAATTTGTCAAGCTTTCACTTGGACACATCAGGCACAAAAAATTTCAGTTAAAACTCTTGCCTGACATCAGTTGTGTGTGTTACGGAAAACACCTTTGCACGACATCAGAAAGTGTGAGCAGACTGTAAAGTCTGACCTTGCAGTACCTATTAAATTCCATTTAATTTCATTTGGAAAACATAAGGCCACTGGGGTGTATCAAGGTTATCCAAGTCATAAGCCATATTTCATAAAATTTTGCAAAATGATCTCAAGTTAGCTAATTAACAGAACTACCATATTTACAGAGCTACTAAAGTAGCCTACATAACTTAAGCTAAAAATAAACTACTTACACAATTTATGAACACGCTCTCATTTATAAAAGTGTAACTTTTTCTTAAAACTATCTAAGGAGTAGTGCTACTATTTACCACATCATATGCCAATTCATTCTAAAAATCTACTACTCTGACTGAAAAAGTATTTTTGTACATCCAGTCAACAAATCTGTTTTCTAATTTTTTTTTATTATGCCCTTGTTCTTCCATCAGACCCTAAAAAGAAAAAGTTGCTTACATCTAAATTGTCCAAACCTGAAAATATTTTGAACATCCATATTATATCTTCCCTCAAACAATGTCTCCCAAAACTTAACATGCTCAGTTCCTTTCATCTTTACCTGTATTCCACTCTTCTTAGGTAGGGACAGGGCCGGATTTTCCAATAGGCAACATAGGCCATTGGCCTAGGGCCCACCAGTAACTGGGGGCCCACTGGGGACCTCCTACAATCCCTTGACACAAACAGTATCATTGACAAATTTGCCATAGAAAAAAGCAGGAAAAAATCATTTTGAACTTCATATAGTTGTGCTTGCAAAATTTATTATGCTTCAGTTTCATTGTATTTTTCCATTATTCCTATGTGTAAGATGTACATGATATGGAACTTGATTTACTTTGATGTACTTGATATGGAACTAATTTGATTAAAAATTATTAATGTGTAATGTATTACATTATGTTGTAATTCTTATTGCAAAATTTATTATGCTTCAATTTGACTATTTTTTTCCATTATTCCTTTGTGTAAGAATAAGTTGTACATGATATAAAACTAATTTGAATAAAATTATTGATGTGTTACATTATGTTGTAATTCTTTTTTTTTTTACATTACAATATTACGATATATATATAATATTTGGGGGGGGGGGGGCACTGATAAGGGTTGGCCTAGGGCCCACAAGCAAGTAAATCCAGCCCTGGGTAGGGATAAGCTTGGTTGCCTTACATTGCACACTAGGGTGTTTCACAGCAGTGTGGTTGATGGATGAAGTGGAAAGAAGTTCAATCCACATTGATGCCCCTATTCCTTTTGCCGAGGAAACTCATCTGAACAGGTTTCAACCAGATCAGAACACGTTTAGGGGTCCCGAGATTTGACGCTTCAGATTGCTTAGGTATTTCTAATTTCAGCTGTTCTAGTGTTAGTCGACTGCCTTGCTTCCTGACGGAAGGGTGCACTGCTCTCTGTCCTTCGTGTCAGTTGTCGAGTTCTGTCCTCATTGTGTCTACTGTTGCGTATTTGTACTCTTTTTCTAATTTGTATATTTCCTCATTGCAGATAAACATGGCAACTTGAAGCAAGAAAGAGGTTTGGCTCATTGGACACCCGAATAAGGAGATCCTGGGTAGCCGCCTGCCGATGAAGTTGCAAGTCTTGCAAAAGTGCTTCTTCTATCAAAAACAGGAAAAACTAGGATGGAGAAAATGTCTGAACCTCTGTTTGGATGCTGTGATGGTATTCTGGAAAAGAGCAAGGATCCCTACTATGAGGCGGGACAGCGCCCTTTGGAAAATGGAAGCTCTGCTCCAGCGTTACAAGAAGTTGGTGAAAAGCAGGAACAGATCCGAGGAGAGCTGTCATGTTGCAGAGGACATGTTCAAGGCGGAACTCAAGAACAAAATCCTTGATATTGGTCATTCCAATGCCCTTTCTATGATGACAAATGAAGACAAGCTCTTCTACAAGAGTCAGCAGGAAGTCCCAACAGAGAGCAGTATGGGATCAGCAGACATGAAGCTGGCCCAAATGGAGAGTAGGAAAAGGCATCGAGAGGAACAGCAGGAGGAGAGATGACACCAGGAATTCGAGCGGGCCAAGATGGTTAGAGAAGCTGCTACTCTTGAAGACAGCAGCTCGTCCTCGGCGTTGCCATCTGTGGAAGGTGATTCCTCCTTGGCAGCCTCCATGTCCTTCTCCGAGGAAGCAGTCAAGGAACCTCATCACTCAGGAGGTGGCTGTCGCGTACAACCAGATGAACATTTCTTATTGTGATGCAGCAATGTCCTACGCTGTCGTCACACAATCCTTGGGGCATGATTTGAACGAGGTATCCATCTCCTCTTCCACAATGTATCGTGCTTGCCAGTCACTTCAGAAGTCGCTTCAGAAGCAAGCAGCAGAGGCGTATCAAGAGGGAGAATTCTGTCCTGAGGAGCTCTTGGTGTTGCACTGGGACGGGAAAATGCTGCCTGAAATCACAGGTGATGGATCTGTGGACCGGATTGCTGTGCTGGTCACCAGGAACGGCCAGGAGAAGCTGCTTGGAGTTCCAAAAGTTCCAGCTGGCACGGGAGCAGAGACAGCACGCGTCTGCATTGATCTTGTGTGGGAACACGACCTGTCCAACCAAATCAAGGGGTTATCATTCGACACAACAGCATCGAACACCGGGATTCACGTGGGAGCCTGCATCAAGATTGAGGAGGGTCTCGGGAAGCAACTTCTTTACCTAGCATGCAGGCACCATATGTACGAAATCATCCTGGCCCAAGTCTTCCAGTCTTCGATGGGCCCCACCTCTGGGCCTGAGACTGGGATCTTCAAAAGATTCCAAGAGCAGTGGGGTTTCATCGACCGATCTCTTATCACCACTGCTATTGATTCAGATAGCTGCAGCATCGCTAGACCTCTTCAGGGTCTCAAGGACTGAACTGTCCTTGTCATGAGGGAAGCTCTGGCTTCTGGTCAGCCGCAGGATGACTACCAAGAACTTCAACTGGTTATCCTCTTTCTCGGGGAAGAGACTGTCGCCAATGTGCCACTGCGGAAGCCAGGAGCATACCACCATGCGCGGTGGATGGCAAAAGCCATTTATGGATTGAAGCTGTACCTCCTTCAGGACCAGTTCAGGATGACCGGGTGGGAGCTGAAAGGAGTCACAGAAATCTGCCTGTTCATCACCCTGGCCTACGCAAAGGCTTGGAGTCGTGCGACGAGAGCAGAGCAGGCCCCATGTGTGGATCTGGAGTTCTTGCTGGACCTGGAAATACTGCAGGAAGATGCCGTGATCGTCGACGTCGCCAAGCAAGCGCAAGCAGCCATGAAACAACACCTCTAGTACTTCTCCGAGACACTGGTCGGCTTGGCATTCTTCAATCAAGGGGTTCCTCAGGAAGAGAAACAAAGGATGCGAGAGAACCTCACCAAGCTGGCATCGAGGAAAGCTTTGAAGCATCTGGAGGGGAAGACCATCCTCTGCTCCTTCAAAGGAAAGATGATTTCAGATTTTGTTACCTCGAGGATGAAGGATCTCTTCACCACACTCTGGATCAACAGCACCTTCGTCGAAAATCCTGCTTCATCTTGGGAAAGGGACCCACACTACCAAGCAGGCCTAGCTAGGGTCCGCATCCTGGCTGTGGTGAACGACTCGGCTGAACGGGGGATCGCTCTCATCGAGAAATTCAATACTGCCCTAACAACGAAGGAAGAAGACAAACAGTACCTGCTGAAAGCAGTTTTCAAGAACAGGAAGGATTTTCCAAAGAAGCAGAAGGGGGAAATGATGAAGTGATGAGTCTGTGCTCTCTGATGTAAGGAATGATTTCTCGGGACCCCTTATTGTTGTCGAAGGAGTCTCATTTTTGGCCAGGAGTGATAAATATGTAAAATGAACACGGGCATCTATGTGGATTAAAAATATAATGTGGTTCTCATTTATGATTATGAAACAGCCTATTGCACACCTTCAACCATATCAATGGTGAGGGGACCAGGCTTGAATATAGTATTCTAAGTGCGACCTAACATAAGAATTATATAGTTTACAGAGGACTTCCTTACTCTTGTAACTAACATTTCTCTTAATACCTAAACATTTTGTTTTATTTCTAGCCTGTAAGTACTACTTAGAAAATTTTAGATCACTACTAACTATGACAGTAATTCAATAAGTATCCACACTTTTTATTTTCACATCTGATAGATTATAAACATATCGCTTCTCAACAGTCTCCCTATCAGATGTGAAAATAAAAAGTGTGGATACTTATTGAATTACCCTTGTATAATAATAAGATAATTTTTCTTGTCTAACCACCTCTAACCAATTTCCTTGCATCTCATAACTAAAGTTTTCATTATTCCTAACAAAATGTATGACTTCGCATTTCTGGACATTGAATTCCACCTACCATTTACAAGTCCAGGCAACTAATTTTTTTTTTATGCAGGAAGGAGGGGCCAAGGGCAAATGCCCACAATAGGGTGGAGTAAAAAAAATCAAAAGTACCAGAATCAAAATTGAGGGGGTCTTTAGATAGTCATCTTTTGTCCAGGATTAAACTTTAAAACCAATTTTGGGTGGTTGTATACAAAACTGACTGCTAGCAGCCAATTTATACAAATCATATGTACACGCGACCAAAATTTGAACCCAGTGACCTATCTCGGGTTCTGGACATGAAAGAATTTAAAAACTGTTTATGATGTATGTTTCACCTCTGAAGCAGATTAAAACCATTTGCAGAGGGCTGCTGGCTCAATAAATGCATAAAAAATCTATATTTCATAATTTTTACTCGAAAAAAATGCAATTTTTCAGCCCTTTTTCTCCAAATATTTTTAGACTACATCTCAATAGTATTTTTATTATCAAATTCATTATTCCACTTTACTGAGCCTAACAACTCCCTAAATTTACTATAGTCACCCTTTAAGAAGTAAAGAACTAGATCCCTATTTAATTCTATTTTAAAATGTATAGCTAATAAAATGGTCACTACTCCCTAATGACTCTCCAACTGCAATTTCCCTAGTAACCAGGGTTGTGGAATCGGAGTCATGGAGTCAGAGTTGGAACAAATCCCCCAACTCAAAATCAAAATCAAAATCAAAATCTTAAAACTACATGCATTTCCTTGAAATTTTCAATTGCATGTGGTTTCTTGGAATTTTCTAGACATGAAACTGCGCACATTTTCTTTGAACATCCACCTGATTAGAATGTCTTTTTAACCCTTTGTCGTATTTTCAGACCAATTGGACACTAACTTAAATTATTTTTTTTACCTACCTAATAATACTTCAGTGAGAAAAATGCATCTTTTTTATAACTTTGTATCCAGATGTACACATTAGGCCGTGTTTTTATTTTGCTCAATAGATGGCTTGAGAGCAGCAATGAAGGAGGACCTAACTGAAGCAATCCCATTTCTGAGAAATTCAGTTTAGGTATAAGTGTACAGTATATATATATGTGGTTGTAAAGTATTTGTGTATTGTTCCATTTATTGCAGTTGCTTTTTTATATGCTGAACCATTTTGAAATAGTTTCAACTTTCATGTCTTATATTTTCATAATTTTATTATTTTATAGCTATTAAATAACTTTAGTTTTTATTATTGTACGAGGAAAGAATAATTAAAGTAGAGATTTAAAAATTAAAACTATTAAAATTCACGGAGACTATTCATTTACCTACACCATATGTATACTGGGTCATTCTCTGTCAGATCAACCAGTGCCTAACACCCTCATCTCTCAGATTTTGCTGAAATTTGGTTTATAGGGAGTTTGTGGGCCCTGAATCCATTTCTGAAATTATAAGGTCAATCCGACCAACGGTTCAAGAGATATGACCTCGGGAAATTTGAGGTCACTTGCGAGGTCACTAACATTTGGCGACCCATAACTTGGGTAATAATGGTCACAATTATATAAAAGTATATATATATATATTTAGAATCAGAAAACGACAAGGAATCCAAATATGCAAGTTTTAGAACTCTAGGTTGAAAAATAAAAAAGTTACACTGTAACCAAAATTTGAGGTCACGATTTGACCTCTGGGGTATCAAATGAGAATTTTTTTTTAAATGTAAAAAATGAAGGCATAGGCATTGGCTATTAGAATCAGCAAAAAAAAGTTTGTTTATGTTAGTATTTTTCATGTAACTAACATATAAGTGAACATATTCATAAGTTGTGCGTCAATTCTACCTATTTTTTCACACTTAAGCTCATAATTTGACCTATAGAAATTAAAATTACATTTTTTATAGATATAAAAACAAAGGCAAAAAATGTAAAATTGTATTTCACTGCTAATCTACACTGGCAATAATAGTTATAATAGTGAAAGGGGAAGACCTACTTAGAGGATTCATGTGCTAGCCTAATACAATTTTTGCATGCTCGATGCTCTCATCAATTTCTTTTTGTGAAAAAATGTATTGAATTCTGCTGCCTCCTCTTAGGGTAGGACAACTCATTACAGTTAATATATGATGTCCTGGCACTGCACATGAATCCTTGTTTGATGGATAATAATATGCACTTGATCCTGATGACCCAGAGGGATGTAGAAAGTTCACAGTGAAATCATCAAACTCTTCACAATATTCCTCCACAATTCCATACCAAACTTGCATGTCATAAATGCAGCCAACATACTCTCCTGGTTTGACACATTTTAGGTTACCAAGCATTGCAGGTTCATTAGTAAAATGACTTTTCCTTATTCTTTTCTCCAATGCCACTTGAAATGGGATACACCATCAGTTCTTCCTTGTTTAGGGGAACAAATCTATGATATTTCTGAGTTCCAGGAATAGCCCTACTATCCTTGAATCGATGTTCAACCGTTCTTCTGCATCTTTCAAATCAGCTGTAGTTACAAAGAAAAAATTTATCTTCTTGCTCAAGTTTTCTTCACAAAACTGAAACATGTGTTCTGGTGTAAGAATTTGCCTCTCTGTAGTTCTCTGCAAACTGGCATGAGCAGTAGCTCTTTTCACTGTTCCTCCAATCCCATCACATGTATTTTTGCCATGGGATGTAGCAAAGAAGTGCCATTCACAAGACAGACCAAAATCCTCTTCATGGTAACAGAGATTTGTGAAGTTGTATCTGTTCTTATATTGGCCAGCACATCCATCTGAGAAATAGTGCACCTTCTTCAATTGTGGGCATCTGAATTTAACATATGTCATAAGCTTCAATATGAATGAGTAAACCATTATAGTGTTGTGTTTTAGTGATGCAGATAAGAAACAGACACTAAAATGGCTAAGTTCCTGGTCTGCAGATGATCTATAATAGATGACAAAAGGGTGAACTGTACACTGTGAATTGTCCCAGTGAAACCCTTGGGCAGCATCCTGGACAATGAAAGAATAATTCTCAGAGAAATCACCTACTATAACTACCTCGCTCTGAGGTGGTAGTGTTTCTTTCAACTGCTTGAAGTACTGTGATTGTTGCTGAGCAACAAAGTGATGACGAACCATGCGGGATATTTTCATGCTTAGGGATGATAAGTATTCATGAAGTGGCTCCACCTTATCAACCATTGTACAACAGTCAACAGTCACCCATTGCTTGTAAGATATTTCATTTGGAGCTGATTTCACACTGTCAAGTAACTCAAGAAAATCCAGGACACCCTCTTCTCTTGGGCAATCATTGCAAAGTTGCATCATGCAAGTCTCTCTTTCTGTACTGCAGACACTGTAATCCATAAGATCCTTGTATGAAAGACCTCTTTCTCCCAATGCAGCCAGCTGCAATTTTGGATTTTGATGGTATGTGCAGACACAGACAGAATGAGTCCCACCACTACTGGCAAGCACACAATATGATGGCCGTAATTTTGCAAATGTGGAAAATCCTATTTTGGGATTCTTTTCATCATTTTTATATAGTTCAAACATCTCTCTTAAATTCCCGAGGACCAATCATTTTTGCACCTTCAGCACTGATAACTTTCACGCAATCCTTTTGGCCAGGACACATACGACTAACCTCTTCTGACTCATAGAATCTTCTAACTATATCTTTGTGTTCTTCAGATATCACTTTTCCTTTGCTCATTAGTGGAATCTTCGGAAGGATTCCATGTTCTGATTTAAGTGAATGGCTTTTTTTCACCATGTATGTTGTAGTTGAAAGAAACTAGCTGTTTTTTCAATTGTGTATGGTGAGTGTGTCAATATTTGTAGTTTGTGATGGTGACATTTGCTCTCCAGGAATGACTGTTTCAATTCATTCATTAATTTGTCTAGATGTTTTTCAGATTTAGTTTCAGGTTTTGAAGTATCACTTACCTCCTCGGTAATTTGAACACCATAACTGAGTTCTAGCCTCTCCTTCAGGTGTTTCTGAGCAGATGATAGCTTACCACGAGCCTTGCGCTTTTTCTGGCTTAATGACAGCCCTTCTGAAAAGAACAGAAAAAAAGGTTTCACACACCTGAATATTAGTAATTAAATATTAATTATAGTACCTTAAATGCTATATAATTGGCTATATAGTAGATCAAACAGACCTTGTAGTAAAGTATAAGTTATTATATTAATTTATTACTTACTTTTTTTAACTGGTGTTTGGTCCAGAAATGCTAGAACTGGTTCAACTGAAGTTGAAGGATTTTCCTTTATCAAGCAATCACTGTCATTGTCCAGATCTTGAATTGAAGAGATGTTACTCAAGCCACTGATAGTAGATGATTCATTTGAATCCTGCTCAGACTCGTGTTTCAGTGGTATTAAGTATAGTGGGGTTTTTTTATCAGTGTCCAGCAGTTCACACACAACAATGAGTCTTTTTTCACTCTTCCAGCACATTTTTCAACAAGTACATCAGTCACTTTTCTAAGATTGATTGTTATGCGTTTCTTGTGTTTTTGAATAGGGTCCTGGCAGTATTTCAAGTGCCGAACCATTGTATTTTGATCTGTAAAGATATAGGATTTACAATTAGGTAATATATATTTTTTAGAAAATATATAGCTATACACACTTAATATTTTAGGCCTTGATAGTCTCTGAGGCTCATTAAAACACCATACCCACCAGCCACCCACAGTGCTGGCTGGAACTGTACTAACCTGTAGACAAGGAATTTTGCAACTATCTGTGTTGATTCTGCACTTAGACAAGTAGCAACATGTTTCAACATGTTTGTTTAGGCTACATGTGAGCTTAGTCTTCCCTTTCACTATTATAAACTATTATTGCCAGTGTAGATTAGCAGTGAAATACAATTTTTATTAAATTCTTGGAGCTTGAGGTCAAATTGATAGCTAAGATATAAAAATTCCTTGAAATGACAAGCAATTTATAAATATGGTGTTCACTTATAAGTTAGTTACATGAAAAGTACCAACATAAACAAACTTTTTATGATTGTTTCTATTAGTCAAGAACTCTGACTTTTTTTTATATCTATAAAAAATGTAATTTTAATTTCTATAGGTCAAATTATGAGCTTAAGTGTGAAAAAATAGGTAGAATTGACGCACAACTTATGAATATGGTGTTCACTTATATGTTAGTTACATGAAAAATACTAACATAAACAAACTTTTTTTTGCTGATTCTAATAGCCAATGCCTGTGTCTTCATTTTTTACATTTAAAAAAAAAATTCTCATTTGATACCCCAGAGGTCAAATCGTGATCTCAAATTTTGGTTACAGTGTAACTTTTTTATTTTTCAACCTAGAGTTCTAAAACCTGCATATTTGGATTCCTTGTCATTTTCTGATTCTAAATATATATACTTTTATATAATTATGACAATTATTACCCAAGTTATGGCTCGCCAAATGTTAGTAACCTCGCGAGTGACCTCAAATTGCCCAAGGTCATATCTCTTGAACCGTTGGTCGGATTACAGCAGTCAATGAAGTTACCTTCCCCATTATTTCCTTCTAAAGGGTTCCAGTCTATATGAAGCAGCTTGAAATCTCCCATAATTAATGTTATACACCACAACCTTTATTTATTTCCTAAACCATACTATTATCAACTTCCTGCATTTGGTTTGGAGGACTGTAAAATGCACCTATCTAAATATACTGTACTCTCTAGTCGATAGCTACACAAATTTCAACCCAAATTGATTCTACCCTATTATCTAATTTAATACTATCATGCTGAACTGAAGTTAAATCAGGGTGGATTGTTTTTTTTAGGGGGTTTTCTGATGGGGAAAAAACTTTTTTTATATATTTGCTTTTTATTCTTAGTCTTGTCTTAATATTTTAATGCTTAGTATGAATATAAATCAATGATAATTTCATACCATACCATACATGAAACCTAATATTGTGCTTATTTTTTAATTATGTCTGTCACACTGTCAACAATCAACATCGTAAAAGTGTTTGTACTTTCAGCTAAGCTATTTGGTACTTCCCTATTATACCAGACCCAAGATTTTTTGCCAGTTGCCAGACTTCAATTTTGACAGAGAATATTTTTGTTAAAACTAATAAAAATATCAACTTAACCTAACCTTACCAATTAATTAGGTTCATTGAATGCCCAGTTAGGTAAATTGTATGCCCTTGATAATTGGTTAGGTTAAGTCATGATATTTTCATTAGTTTTAATGAAAATATTCTGTATCAAAATTGAAGTCTGGCAACTGGTAAAAAATCTGGGGTCCAGGATAACAGAAAAGTACAGTACCTACTATTTTTCAATGGAAATCCTGACAATAAAGATTATGTCCCAACCACTATTAAATGAAAATGAAAAGGTTTATTGGCAAACTATAGTTCATATGACAAATATATATTATTAATACAATGACAGTTCATATACTAAGGATAGAAATATATACAAATGATTAGAAATAATACTGTAATGCCGAAGTTAAGTGGAGCTACAGACAGACATTTTCATACCAAGAAGTCCATAGCTTAGAGGATAAATGGCAGGACTCATGGATAGCTTGGATGATTGGGTTGGTTGATTTTTTAATTCTTTGCATTAGACTGTATTGAGCACATCTTGTTACCTCCAGGAAGCTCAGGATGTTGCGGGTAGCAAACATTTGAGAAGCTGAGCATCTCGGGTGGTAATTTATGTAAGAATCTAAAAGACCTGTTGTATAGCAAATTTAGGGTTCTGCCAGAACCTTTTTTATAATTCACCCAGAGTTGCTGTCATATATATTACTGCAGAAAGTACGAAAGTGTGTCTTTAACTTCACTTGTACAGAATCAAAAGTTCCTTATGGTCATATTCACTTTAGCACACAGGCTCTGAGATTGTTTTCTTATATCTGAGTCATCACTCAAGGAGCTGGTAATAGTTTGACCCAAATACTTAAACTCTTGTTCTTCCTCAATTACTTCACCATTCATTTTAAACCTTATATCAGCTGGCTGATTACAGCTTTTAGGATGGTAAAGTTAATTAATATTTCTAATGGTCTATGATCAGAAAGAAGGAAATCATGCGGAATATGAACTCTAACAATTCGATCCTTTAGATTATTCCTAGGGAGACAATGATCAATCCACCTGGTGGTACCATTCATATCACTGATGTATGTAAAATTACCACTGGTTACCCCTAAAACATCTACATCACATACCTAAATTGGCCAACTCGCACATGTTACCCAATTCTACAAAGAATTCTGAGTTCAAGTATCAATTACACAGAAAAATGAGAAATTTAGTTTACCATTGCACCAAATAGGTTTGGTTGGTATTTTACAAAATTTTTATTTACATATATAATTCATATTCCTAGTCACTGCATTTGACATGTTTTGTTTGTATGAACAATATGATTACGGTATATCTGAAATCTAAATAATGTTAAAGGAATTATTTTTGCTATTATCACTATTATTTAGAAGAAAATAAACAAGCTGGTTTTATAATTTTGAGTGTAAACATAGGTAGCTAGTTTCTTTCTTGTAAAAGTTAGTATAATGCTTAAATAAAATATGAAGGAAAATCATTTTATTACAATCAAACACTAGCAAACCAAAAAAAAAAAAAAAAAATAATAATAATGATTTTTGTTTTGTTTTAAATAATCATAGTTTTTTCCATCCTGAGTTAAATCATTGTTAAATGTATAAAATCAAACCACCCCCTTGCTTGGTCCATTCTCTGATAAATATACATTGTATAACTAATTAACTCTTACTCTGTATCACTAATCCAAGCCTCACAAATAAAACTATATTCAGATTTTCACTTATCTTATAATTAAATAATTAATTTTTCTTATTTGTAAGACTGTGCATTTATATAAAAACACTTCAACTCCTGTTTTAATTGGTTCACTATTTTTGGCTAGATAGTCAATATGCCTATTTCTGACAATCTGTATTTAAGACACTAAGAGTATTAACTTTACATATTAAATATTAAGCTTTATGTAATCTATTGATCTAAAATTATCTTTCAAAATCCTAAAGAACTCTCATTGTCCTCTAAAACTCTCATATAGAGCAATTCCCTTTCTACTAAGATGTAATTTATCTGTACTATAAAGCTCCTTCCTTTCATTAAAATTATCCCACAAATCTATGAAGTCAACCCTTCACTACACAGCATCTTTACTTTATCATTTAAGGGTAAAATTCTACTTGTAAATTCTGTGCTTACCTGAACCCTTCGTAAAATGCCCACTATATAACACTTGCTGGTAATCCTTTACAATATGGTTTGAAATTATTAAAAAAGTTTAACATTTATTAAACATATTAAATTTGTTATCTTGATATTTTTGTTAGTTTTAACAAAAATATTACTTAACCAGGCATGATTGGTTTGTTATATCCAAGTTATATATATATATATATATTAAAAGTCAACCATGAAGTGTAGAAATTCCAGTGTTGTCCCATTTTACAGAGAATCTCTAAGTTTTTTCTGATACCACATTTTGACAAGTTTTTTAGAAATGTACGCGGGTGACAGACATTGATGATTTAAAAGCAAGAATCACAGCTGCTATTGAGCGAATTGATGTGTATATGCTGCAGCGTACATGGCAACATTTGGAGTATCGATTGGATGTTTTGCGAATCACTAATGGTGCACATATCGAATGTTTGTAACAACGTTACTTTAATAAAAGAAACTTTTGAAAATACAGATTCTAAATAATCTTGTTTAAGAATTTTACGTGTGTTATCAAGAATTTTATTAAAAGATGAAATTGTACAGATAATGTTCGGACACACTGGAATTTCTAAAAAACTTGTCAAAACTTGGTATTAGAAAAAACTTAATGAGATTCTCTGTAAAATGGGACAATACTGGAATTTCTACACTTCATGGTTGACTTTTAATAACAGCCAAAAATTGTACAGATAATTCTCGGACACCCTGTGTGTGTGTGTGTTGTGTGTGTGTTTTTTTTTTTTAAGTTCGGGAAGAACTGATTCGCCTCTATTTAAAAGGGCATATCTCAGTGGAAAAACAAAGAAAAAGTGAGAGGAAAGACAGAGGAAAAAGAAAGGGTGGAGGGGACAGTCGAAGTGGAAAAAGACCAAGGACTGCAGGGTCGAGCCCCATCATCCTTGGGTGCTAGGGCCAGGAGGGCGCACGTGAAACCTCCAGGACCCAAGCACGTACAAACGAGCACAAAGAGCACTCAAGAGCACGAGCTTAGAACCCCCTTGCGGGGATATATATATATATATATATTATATATATATATATATATACACACAGTAGCTACAACCAACACATTTTTGGTAAAAGTTGCTTAAAATTAATTGAAACCTATATGGAAAAACTATATGCGCTTACAACATAGTATCATATATATGATACCTTTATTTCATAATTAAATATAAATTATTAATTAATTGAATTAAATATCTACAAAATTGCCTCAGGATTGGTAACATAGCCTATTAGGAATGAAATAATTGCCATATATATGTACAGTCATACATAGAACCCATATGTAGGCTTCGGGCCTGCATAACAACAGAAACCAAATTATGATCTTGTGTTCAAACTTTTCCATTGCCAACTCATGAGAATTACATTGAGAGTCAACGACCATTGCCAAATCAGCAATTTATAATAAAAATATGAAGATTATATTATAGCAGCTCTCTCAGAGCTTGTTTATGTTACAGCAAATGCTTTAAACAGGGAAGATGTGCTTTTGTCTTCCCTAAAGTTCTGAATGAATTCCTCATAATATAAAACCTAATAATTACAAAAAGGATAGGCCTATTCCTTCAGGGGTTTAATTAGTGACTGCCTATATTAGTTACAACGTGTCAACTCGCAGTGTAGGCTCCATCGTAATGGCCCTACATCAAAAATAAGGTGGGACACTTTCTTTTGTTCACATATAGGCATCTAAAATCCCGATGCTAGAGTTACCGCAGACAATTAAGCATAAAGAGGTCCTTTAAAGACCTACGGTACATATACATAACTCTCTAACGAAAAAATATAGGGCTTTTGTTGATAACTCTCCACTGAAGTCTGCTGGAAATTTCCAATAGATGAGGGTAACAGGCAATCAACCCATAGCCCTATATAGTTTTTTCACACTTATGTGAAAATTATTGAATGCCTGGTTAGGTCAACTGTACAGCAATATCCTATTTTGGTATCCCAAATTATTCAACCAACCAAAAATAAATGGCACTACAACACTTTCTAATTACTTGTTTATGTTAATTAAGTTAATTGACTACCCAGTTAGGTCAACTGCACACCCTTGATTGATTAGGTTAAGTCTTGATATTTTTGTTAGTTTAAATGAAAATATCATGACTTAACCTAACCAATCATCAAGGGTGTACAGTTAACCTAACTGGTTGGTTGAATAGTAATTTAAGACACCAAAATAGGATATTGCCAACTATACACCCTTGATGACTGGTTAGGTTAAGTGGTGATATTTTTGTTAAAACTAACAAAAATATCATGACTTATTCAAGCTAACATGCATTTAATAAATGTTAAACTTTTTTTAATAATTTTGAACTGTATTGTAAGGATTACCTACTTACTCTGCCTATTTTTTAGTTTCTATCAGTTCTCTGTACCTCTGTTTAACTACTAATGAATTTCTGTTCAACATAAATCGGTATTTTTTTAGGTGAAGATGCAGTTTCACGGCTCCATCTAAATTTTTTTCCCTGCAGTCACGGAGGAATACAAAACACTATTGTTTACGTTGTAGACGTGTGTTTTGTATTCTTCCGCGACTTTGGGAAAGAAATTTAGATGGAGCCATGAAAATGAACCAGAAATTGATCGAACCTAACCAACCTAACCTAAAATAATCTGTGTTTCTGGCTAAATTCAATACAATCTTCTCGCATTAATGATAATTCAATCACGGAGCAACTGGTACACACATCCATCCTAGACAATGATTACTAAGTTGCCAGATTTGCTAGTATGGTATTAGTTCATATTTAAAATATTAATAAAAAAATACTTTACAGGGTTTTACAAAAACTTTACCAATGCCATGGTCTTCAGACAGTCTCCAAATATAAATATTTATGGTTTTGATGACTAAAATATCGGTATTCATGGAGCCATGAAACCATATTTACCTTCTTTTTTTTTTTTTTTTTTTTTACAGGAGTACATTATAAACTTTTGAGGAATTTTAGAATTTTAGGTTAGGTTAAGTTATATATTAAAACTATGTTTTTCCTATTGTTTTTGATGTTTTTTAAACTAAATTAACCTTCATTCAAACCACATCAAAAACCATCAGAAAAACCTAGTTTGGTCATTATGTAGAAAATGACATGGTC
The DNA here is from genome assembly GCA_023014485.1 of Bathynomus jamesi. Taxonomy (NCBI): domain Eukaryota; kingdom Metazoa; phylum Arthropoda; class Malacostraca; order Isopoda; family Cirolanidae; genus Bathynomus; species Bathynomus jamesi. The sequence continues at coordinate 748,029 of JAJOZX010000528.1, forward strand.
TGAAGTTGAATTCAAAAATACATTTTTCTAGTGTATTTTGGTGTGCTCTGTTCAAATATAACCTTCATTTCCTGTGCAAATGAAAAGAAATATGATTTTCAGTACATTAAAATAATATAAATATATATATATATATATATATATATATATATATAATATATATATTTAGTGTATTTGTAGTCGGGGGTGGTATGATGTCAGGTTACTCTGCGACTTAATTAGTTTGTTAGTTTCTGTTCTGGCTATTTTTTTTCCTAATTAGATTCAGTTTGGTGGTGTTTGTGATAGAATTATGATGTGCCATTCGTATGGTTTTGACTGAACTTCATTCGTCATGTGACCTAAATGATAATACAAAAAGATCAGAAGATAGTTACGTCAATTGAATGCCCAGTTACGTCAACTGTACGCCCTTGATGATTGGTTAGGTTATTGCGACATTTTCATTAGTTTAAACAAAAATGATGAGAGCAAACTTTTCTGGGTTAATGTTTACTATAGGGTAATTCCAGGACAAATACACAAATGAAAGTGCCAAATGTACACTCCATCTCCAAAATTCATGAAACTTGGTGTGAGAGTTGGTTTTGGTCCAAATTACAAAAATCTGAATTTTTTTTGAAAATTGGTCAAATTTTATGGCTTGACCAAATTTTGGCCAAATGAAAAAACCAACAATTTTCAAACGTAAATATCTCAGCTGCTAATTGTGGTAGCGTAGTAAGTCTTAAATGATAAAATATGTAAAATTAACTGTAGTTTCTAAATATGTATCATTTTTTTAGGGTAACAAAAATAAAGTTATGATTTTTTGGAAAAAATGTCAAATTTTTTTTTTTTTTTGCGATTTGGCAGCGAAGATATCATTTTTTGAAAAAAAGAACAAGAATAAAAAATGTTTTTGATGTATGTACACCATAATAAGTAATAAAAAGTCAGCTTATATGGTAGTTTATTATAAGGCTCAAAACTGAGTTTGAAATTAAGTAATAAATTTTTTTTTCAGACGAAGATTTATTACAGACTTGTTGGTCCAAAAATAGACAATTTTCAAAAAAAATGTACATACATAACCTCTTATATTTAGGGACAGAATATATTGACAATAATAATGTTTAATTTATAAAGCGCTTATCAGAGTATAAAATACTCTTCCTAATACTACACGTACACAAGTCTTTGAGAATGAATTAAGAGACAGTATTCTCATCCAGTGAATCCAAATTTTAGACACTAATAATATAATAATACGAAAAAAGAATTTGAAAAGATTTTTATAACTATTAAGTAGATACACAAATCTTAGATAAAAATTTTAGAAATATTATATAGACAATCTTAAATAGTATACATTCGATAGAATTTATTTTATCTTTGAAAAGTTATTTAATTCTTGAAGCGGAAAAATGTATTGTATGCTTGTTCCTCCTCGTAAACTTGCTTCAATACTCCCAAATATATTTTCTGTTGGAACGTGACAAACATCATCTTATGCAGGAAAAACGTATGAGGGACATATGCCCAAAGGATGGAGAAATTTTATCAGAAAATCATCATATTCACAGTCAAAGGACTGGACTAATCCGAGCCATAGTTTATTTTCATACATACAACCCACAAAGGAGCCTGTTTCAATTTCGCGTTGAGAGAGAGTATTATGTTCTTGAACCGAAGCAGAAACTCTAATGAGCTCTCTTATTTCGACTGACTGTGCACTCTGAGAGAGTGGATAAACCTTCAACGAATTCTTGGAAATTGGGATGAAGCGATGTAATTGTTGAGTACCTTTGATAGAAGTAATAGGTTCACTCAGACGTTTTTGCAAAGAAAGCTCTACATCTACAACTTCGTAGAAGCCTTTATCTGTTTTTGTCCCAGCTTCAATCCAGCTATAAAACAAATTCATAAATTTAGGTTGCATGAAATAATCAAATATCAAATATTTTGTATATATGTATTCAAGTGCTGATGCTAATATTTAAAAACAGAAAACTATGAATTTGGCATTAAGAAACAAATGTCCTGAACGGAGTCTCTATTGTTTTATTACCTGTTTTAATAGGGCTTTCATCAAATTAATGGTAAAATATTGTCGCAGAGCAAATCTTTATTGAATTACCTGTCTTGAATGACAAATTCTTCCAATGGTGGTGGATTCGTGGAATCGCTACTGCTTCGCTCCATAGATTCATTAAGTATGTCTGGCTCAGGTATTGGCGCAGGTTCCGGCTCTCTGGATAAATATTGAACATGTTCTAATACAATTGGCTTCTTTTTAATTGTGACATAGCAATTGCTGCATAGTAATTGATTTTCTTCCAAAATTCCATAGCTTGCAACTGCCATGGCAGAGTTTACTTTTTTGATGTTACAGAAAATTCTTCTTGAGTGTTTTTTCATAGGATCGCAACAAAATTTTGTTTTGAGGCATTTTAAGGGTTAGGTAAATTTACGTATACTAGAAAATTAGGTAGATACTAAAAATCTAGAAAGAAAGCAAAAAATTATTAAAATTTGGAGGATTTTTTTTTTAGTCATTTTTTTTTATAATAATTAGTGATAGGACGATTAATCGGAATCAGAATCGAGAATCGGAAGAATCGAGCATTTTTCAGGAATCGGAATCGAGAGAATTGTAGCATGATTTCCGATTCTTAAAACGATTCTTTCACTTTTAATTGAACCAGTTTTGCAATGTAAACTTTAAAATTTAAATGAAAGAGGATAACAAATTTTATTTTTATTGTATTGTAGCTATACATTAAAACATGTATATCCATGATGTGTAATCAAGAAGATTAAAATGAATTGTTACAACTTACAGTTGATTTTTATTTTTAAACCAATCTATTATAATTTATAATTTATATTACCATACTCATAATGTAAATAGTTAATCTTACCAGAGTAAAATATGACAATTTCCAGAAAAACAAGTATAGAATTATATTTAAAAATATTGAGAATCGGAATCGAGAATCGTATCGGAATTGGAATCGTTAAAAATTTTAGTATCGTCCCATCACTAATAATAATCGTCGATAAGCTGACTTTTTATTACTTATTATGGTGTACATAAATCAAATAAACATTTTTTATTCCTGGTCTTTTTTTCGAAAAATGATATCTTCACCGGGGGGGGGGGGGGGGGGGGGGGGGGTTATAATTTTATTTTTGTTACCCTAAAAAAAATTGATACATATTTAGAAACTACAGTTAATTTTACAATATTTTATCGTTTAAGACTTACTACACTACCACAATTAGGAGCCGAGATATTTATGTTTGAAAATTAGTTTTTTTCATTTGACCAAAATTTGGTCAAGCCATAAAATTTGACCAACTTGACCAATTTTCAAAAAAATTCAGAAATTTGTAATTTGGACCTAAACCAACCCTCACACCAAGTTTCATGAATTTTGAAGAGGTGACCATGTACTTCATTTGTCTATTTCTCATAGAATTACCCTATAACACCAGCTGCACCCCAAGTAAAATTAAAAATTTCCAGTAGTACATCATAATTTACTAAGGAAAATGGTGTATGTCTTTATTTTGGGAAATTCATATTTACGAAGATATTTGCTTCTGAAATTTTAATTAACCATATCCATTTGATGTGACATCATGTCACGTCAAATGCGCATTTATAATAACGACATTCATGCCAGGGCTGTGGAGTTGGTGATAAAATTTGCCGACTCCAACTCCGACTCCAAAAATTTTAACATTCCAACTCCAGAAACCTGACTTGCATAATTACAACTCTGATGGAATGTTAAGGCCAAATTGATTACGATTAGCTTTATTAGGCCAATGGAGATTCATAAACAAGGCATTTCATCATCACCACATGACTCATCAGGGTACTTAGTGGCTATAACTATGCCTTAATGGCTTTTTTCCTCTTTATTCAAAAATTACAATAAATCCCAAAATACAAACTGATTGAAGCTTAAACAAAAGATTATTATTAGTTTAGCAAATTAATAAGATGTTTTTGTATTATTATAAACATCCGTAACAAAATGTACTAACCTAAACTAAATTTGTTTTTAAAAAAAGGATTACTTCCATTAAATCTTCTTTCAGTGATGCTTATCAAAATTATCAAATTGAAATCTAAAAATCTAAAAAAGATTTAGGGTTGCTAGTACAAAATTTTTAAATTTCCTTATTATTAATTATGTTAATTAATATATAAATATAGTTGCTTATAATTAATAAGGATTATAATTAATTATTTATATATTTATATATTATTTATATATTATATATTAAAACATTAGGTTAAATCTATTTTATTCATAAAATTGAGCTAGGCCTAGGCCTAGGCTACTATGGTTATAATTGAAGGATTTGCACCAACTCCATCCAACTATGCACTTCCAACTCCACGACTCCAACTCCACAGCCCTGATTCATGCGCATTTATAATAACGACATTTGTTTTGATTTTCATCTAGTCTAGTGATTGACGCCATTTTCCTTTAAATAAATTTAGATATGGCATGTGAAGGCTATAATTACAATTTTGAAGAACTGATAGTGCATGTTTATAACAACAATAAAGCCACTAGAGAGATTTTCATTACACATAACATTTTACCATCAACAAGGAACAGGCCATTGTGTGATAGAGAGAGGACCAGCATATAAAAGACTAACAAAATAAGCGTGTAAACACATGCAGATTCTCCATATCCCAGTTCAAGGATACATGGCTAGATAAAGTGACTGTAAAGCCTAATGTAACATTACGTTTTATGAACATATTTCTGACAAAAGAATTCTGAAGCCTATTGTATATGTAATTTACATCTCTCCTCAAAGACAATAGTCGAGTGGAAATCATTTTGCTGTGAAGTGTGTGAATATTGGGTTGAACATCAAAAACCAATTGGTGGTAGTGGTGTAATTGTAGAAATTGATATAGTAAACTGCATTTTTTTTTAATGTAATACAAGCAATGAGAAGGTTAGGTATAGTTAAGGTTAAGTTAGGTTTTTGCAAAATATATTTTTCAGTAGTTTTTGGTGTGTTTTGTTCTAATTTGCTATTTATTTATTGTGGAAATGACCCATGCTTATGCCCAAAATTCCCTATATTTACTTATAGTAAACTTCAATGTCTCGTAACTTTTAATTGGGTCATTTCCACAACAAATGAATAGCAGATCTGAACAGAACATACCAAAAACTACTAAAAAATATATTTTGCAAAAAAATTAGGTAAATATAGATATTACGGCCTCCACCCAATTTTGATACCAAAATATATTTTCCTAGTAGTGTATGATGTGCTTTGTTCAAATCTGGCCTTCATTTTATGTAGAAATGAACCAATAAAAAGTTATGAGACTTCAAAGTTTTAACATATTTTTGTTCATTTCCGCATAAAATGAAGGCCAGATTTTAACATTGCACATCAAATACTACTAGAAAAATGCATTCCAGTGTCCAAATTGCTAGAGAACCTAACCTAACCAACCTAAACCTAATATTAGGTTAGGTTGGTTAGGTTAGGTTCTCTAGCAATTTGGACACTGGAATGCATTTTTCTACTAGTATTTGAGGTGCAATGTTAAAATCTGGCTTTCATTTTATGGGGAAATGAACCAAAATATGTTAAAACTTTGAAGTCTCATAACTTTTGATTGGTTCATTTCCACATAAAATGAAGGCCAGATTTGAACAAAGCACATCATACACTACTAGGAAAATGTATTTTGGCATGAAAATTGGGTGGAGGCCGTAATATCCATATTTACCAAAAATTGGAGGTGGTGGTGGTGTTATAGTAAACATTTACCCTTTTCTGGTTAATTCTGAGGTGTTTTGCACTTTTCTTGTGGTAATGCATCATTTACGAAATCTTGTAACATGAACATGTTATGCTTTATTGTATAAAATATAGTCAAAAATACATTTTTGAAGTGTATTTTCGTGTGCTTTGTTTGAATATGACCATTTCTTGTGCAAATGAACAGAAATACAGTTGTCATTGCATGGCCCAAACACGTATTTCTGTTCATTTGCACAAGAAATGAAGGTCATATTTGAACAGAGCACACCAAAATACACTAAAAAAATATATTTTTGAATTCAACTTCAGGCCATGTCATTTTCTGCATAATGACCCATAGTTTTAATTTACAAAGCCTGTAATGTACATTGTAAAAATTTACCCATAAATCTACCGTTTTTATCCTTGCTTGTTAAATCATTTATACCTACATGAACTATAATTTACCTCTGCAAGAAAGTAAGGCCTACCTTTATTGTCGTCAACCCTACAAATCCAAAGTGGCTTTTTGCTGACTGTCATTACATTTGGAAAACGGGAAGCCGCTCGGGCTTTAAATTATAGGCTTTTCTTTCTAGATTTACAATTTTATATTAGCCCTACTAGCCTTGGCTCAGTGGAAGCCTCAGCCTCATACTTAAGTGGTTAGGTCTGGGACAGGGTTTTTTTTTTTTTTTTTCACATTTTGAAATTTGGAAAACATGAAGCCACTGGGGCCTATCGAGATTATACAGTCTTACCTAAGTTCCTCAAGGTTATCTAAAATCTCACTTTCCATTTTATTCCTTTTAGCGTTTAACTAGCCAAGACCAAATTAATTTTGGACCAATAGCGAAATGGGAATAAATACTTATTTTTCAGGTCTATATCAAACTAAACTAGCCGGGTTGGAGAAACAAGGGTACATAGCCCGACAACGTGATTGCTCGTCTGTTTCTTAAACAAGGTGGGTGAGACAACTGTTTTAATCTTAGAGAACTGATAAATAAATTGGACGGATCAATGAGGCCGAAATTGGTTCTATGAAACTGCGAGTTACGTAGGGGCAAAAGAAAATATAGTTCAGGGATGTTATGCATATAATTGCAAAAATATAATTTATTTATTAAATTTTATTAATTAGGGATAATTGAGATATCTTTTATAAATTCTTGTAATATGATGGGCTAAATCCTGAAAAAAAACTAAAAAATTAAAAAAATGCATATGCAAGCACAGAGCTCCCATTTTATTAGTTGATAACTAGTGTCCTTCCTGTTTAAATCATAGTCTGATACAGTAGTAACACCAAGGGGAGGCGGATACCCCCCCTAAAACGTGTCTGCCTCCCCTTCCGTCTCCCTTAAAGAATCTAAGAATATACATCTCCCATATTAAAATTATTTCATTTACTTACTTACGTACTTATGTTTACTTATGTAGATTCTGGACGCAGGTCGTTAGACCTCTGTATCCAAATCACTGTCGAATTCCTCCTCCGTTCTTGGCAGGGTGGTGGCAATGTCTTCCACTGTTCCGAATGAAGCTTCATATACAAACTTCATCCCCCAGCCTGCCCAGTGCTTATCCAGACGCCTCTCAGAAGACCACAGACTGGGAGCATTCACCACCCAAGCAGGCAGACTATTCCAGGAGTCTACTATTCTTAGGGAAAAACTATTTTGCCTCAGTTTCCTGTTAAATCTGGTTTTATAAAGCTTGAAATTATGGTCTCTCGTTGCGCCCACATCCATTTGTAATGAAAGTGAGACTTCCTGATCATAAATACAGTGGGTCAGCTTGTGCAATTCGTTCATAACTCTTCTAGCACGTCTAAACTTTAATGTAGGCAAGTCAAGCTTCTTTAGTCTTTTTTCATAGCTACAAAGTTTCATTCCAGGAAGTATCTTTGTTGCACGTCTTTGTACATTTTCTATTGCAATTATATCCTTCTTTCTCCAAGGACTCCATACTGCTTGAGCGTATTCCAAATGTGATCTTACCATTGCTTTAAACAGCCACCTAAACATCTGTAAGTCCAAGAAGCGAAATGATCGTCTTATTAACCCCACAAGCTGTGTAGCCTTGTTTATTTTCTCTTGTATATGCCTCTCAAATCGTAGTCGGTTATCGACCACCACCCCAAGATCTTTTTCCTCCTGCCCAACTTCCAATATACAGTCTTGTCTTTCTACTTCATCTCTATTCTTCATTTTATATGGTCTATTCGACCATATGGTTTTCTATATGGTTTTCAAATTCTGGAGGATCTTCTAGGTGAGTTTTGATAACTGGTCTCAGGTACCGAATGTTCATTCGGGAGTGTTTCAGTTGATTCCGTTTCTCCCAACGATCCTGGACTCTTCTCGGCGGAGTGTGTAGGCGGAGTCCCTGCTTGAGCGTCGTAATCCTTGTGAGTGATATTTGCGGGTTCCGGCAGGATGATTCGTTCGGGGTTTCCACGAGGGGCGAGATCTTTAGTAGATACCGTGTCAGTTCTCCCGTTGGGGTAACGTACATATGCGTAATGAGGATTTGCCTCAATCAACTTAACTTGCTCAACGAGAGGGTCGAATTTTGAATTACGGACGTGGCGTTTGGCTAGTACCACTCAGGAAGTCGAGAGCCAGGATGAAAGGGAAGGTCCAGTTGATGTTCTTCTCGAGTATGAGAACAGCCTTTCGTGTGGAGTTTCATTCGTTGAGGTGCAGAGTAGGGATCTGATGGAGTTTAATGCTTCCGGTAATACGGACTCCCAGTGTACCTTTCCCAGCCCCTTTAAACAAGCTCCGCAGTCCGAATGCACATACGCAGGCATTCCGAAGATAGAGAATAGATTCGTGAGGCATTTGATCACGGTGGCAGCACTCGCATTGCGGCACGGATATGCGAATGGGAAGCGAGAGTATTCGTCGATTATGGTTAAAATATATGAGTTAGATCTAGAGTTTGTCAATAGGGGGCCTTTGAAGGCGATGTTAATCCTCTCAAATGGGGATGTCGCTTTTATTAGTTTTGACTCGGCTTGTAAAACTGAGGTTTGCATTTCAGGCAAGTTGAGCAATTCGCAGTGACGCGACGAACCTCGTCTACAGAATACGGTAAATTCTTGGAGCGGATAAAATGGAGCATTCTGCGGACACCGGAGTGGATGAGAGAATCGTGTAGATGCTCCAAGACTGGTGGAATGTAGCTGCGCAATGGGCTCTTGAAAGAGTGACGGCTGGTAGGTTTTCTTGTCCCGGTCTGAATTTGATAGTATATGAAAGCGGGGAAAGTTCCATCCTCCAGCGAAAGATTTTTATCGTTTTTGATTCGGTTGGCGGACCTGTTGTTGAACATGAAAGAGACGCTGCGCTGGTCAGTCATCAAAATAAAATGGCGAGTTAGGAAATGTTTCCATTTCCGGATGGATTCTATGATCGCGTATGCCTCTTTCTCCACTATTTGATGCCTCTTTTCGGCGTTGTTCAGGGAACGAGAGAAAAAAAGCTGCTGGACGTCCTTCTTGGGTTAAAATAGCTGAGATCGCTCCGTTAGATGCATCCGTTTCGATGGTGAACGGAATATCGTCTCGTATGACGTCGACCACGGTTTTGGAGACGTCCTCTTTTAGTAGTGCTATGGCGTCGCAACATTCGATAGGCAACAGGAAGTCCGTAACTCCGATGAGTGGCCTGACTTTGTCTGAGTAGCCAGGCATCCATTTAGCGTAATTTGCGAAGAGGCCTACCAGGCGCTGAAGCGACTTCTTATTGGGAGCTCACGCAGAGGACGGAGACGTTCCGGGTCCGGACGTAACTTTCCTTGTGATATGGAGTATCCCAGGCGATTTCTCGATGTTAGATTGAGTTTGCATTTGTTCTTGTTGAGAGTAAAGCTGACGCGGTCGGCGATTTCCCAAAACCGTTTAAAATTTTCGTCGTGCTCTTGCTTGTTGGCTCCGCATATGGTCAAATCGTCAAGATAGGCGTAAGTGCCCTTTAGATTATGCGACGATATGAAGTCATTCATCGCGCGTTGGAACGCAGCGACTCCGTTAGTGACGCCCATCGGGATACGTTTGAATTGGTAGAGTTTACCTGCTGCTTGAAAGGCAGTATATGGTCTATCTGATGGGTCGATCGCTGCCTAATAATAGGCGTTAGATAAGTCGATGACGCTGAAGACCCTGTGTTTACCGACTTCATTAACCAGTTCATCAATACGTGGCAGTGAGTATGGGTCTAGTTGTGTGAAGCGGTTAATAGTCCGAAAGAAATCAATGACCATTCTCCTCTTCTTGAATTCATTTGACGATGTAATCACCACCTGCGGGCGCCACGGAGAGTGACTTGGTTCCATGACGTTTTCCTCTATGAGCCGTTGTATCTCGGTTTCGATAAACTTTTCATCGGTCGGGCTGAAACGCCGTGCTTTGGTGGCGATGGGACGAAGGTCGGGAGTCATGTTGCTGAACAGTTTCGGAGTGGAGACGGCGATTTGCGCGAGACCACAAATAGTTAACGCGGGTTCTGTTCCTCCGAGGTTTACATTGACGCATTCGTGTAACTTGAGGACTGACAATCCAAGGATTAAGTCTGTGCACAAGTCAGAGATGATAGAAAACGCGATTGCTTCATACTTCCGCTGTTCGATGGCAACGTTAGCGACACAGTAGCCCTTGGTTTGAGTAGATAGTGTAGAAGCCGCCATCGAAACGGTGGCTGATTTGTCAAGAATTACTCTATCCAGTTGTGCACCCGACCAGTTATTCCATATCTTGATAGCTTAGCCATTAGTCTTTGGTACGGAACAGTATCAAAAGCTTTTCCGAAGTCCATATAAATTACATCTACAATTCCTCCTAGATCTAAAATTTCTGTCCAGTTGTCCAACACCTTCAGGAGCTGAAGCACCGTTGATCTACCTTTTATGAACCCAAACTGTTTTTCAATGAAATGTCCATGTCTTTTCATGTGTGCTAATATTTTGTCTCTTACTATGGCTTCTATTATTTTGAATGCAGTGCAAGTAAAGCTTACCGGTCTATAATTATTTGCCCATTTCCTACTACCCTTCTTAAATATAGCACTCATATTTGCTCTTCTCTAGTCATCTGGAGTTTCACTGGTCCGGATAGCCTTTCCGAAGATAATAGCAAGCATTATACTGAATTCTTCTTTAAGTTCTCTGCGGACTCTCGGGTGAAGACCATCAGGGCCTGGGGATTTGTCTATCTTCAACCCGCTAAGTATCTTCAGCACCTCTTCCCGAGTGATATTGATATCCTCCAGTAGGGCTAACCGGTCCACTGGGTGTGTCATAACAGCTGGCACCTCACCTTCTGGTTCTCTGATGAAAACAATTACGAAAAATTCTGACAGCGTCTGTGCCTTATCATAATCATTTGTAGCCAGTCTCTCTACTCCAGCCACATCCAGAACAAGGTCTGCAACATTAGTATTAGTCTTTAGTTTGCCCTTTATGTATCTCCAAAATTTTTTAACATTCTTGTCAGCACCCTTGGCAATCTCTCTCTCTCAGCATTTTTTCTGACTATGCTTGTAATGCTTCTAACCTTGTTTCGCTGCCTGGCATATTCTCTATACTTCTCCAGATCTCTCGTTTCTAGATATCTCTGCCAGCACCTATGCTTTTTCTTGATACCTGCAATCATGGGCGTCGACTGCGAGGGGGGGGGGAGACGCAGGGGACATCCCCCACTTTTTACAAATGGGGGACAACCTATCAGTTGTCCCCCCCCACTTTCGTGGATGAATTGCTATAAATGCTAACTATTAATGGTACCTAATAAGACGTTATATGTCGTATTATATGCATATGCAAATGTAATAGCAATATTATAAATTATTGTCATGAACACCAGTGTATATTTATAATGGAATTTAGCAATCAGTTATTTAGGATCAAATGTAGAATTCGGACCCCAGCCTTCTTTAGTTAGCTTTATAAGGCTAACTAACGAAAATATCACGACCTAACCTAACCAATCGTTAGGTTAACTGTACGCCCTTGACGATTGGTTAGGTTAGGTCATGATATTTTCGTTAGTTAGCCTTATAAAGCTAACTAAAGAAGGCTGGGGTCCGAATTCTACATTTGATCCGTTATTTATTTTATATTTCACGAACATATTTTGTTATCAGTTTATGTACATTGACCTCTGTTGTCTACAGGTAATAAAAGATTTATTTGGGTTAAACATATGCGTGATATTATGTTACATGAAAGGTTAAATATTATAAATAGTTTGTATTGCGTTTCTTATTTCTGCTGTTTGAAGGCGAAGTGTCCCCCCGACTATTTTAGAGCAATCGACGCCCCTAGCTGCAATAGTCCTCCTATCCACGTGGTCAATGGAGTTTTTCTTATTTGTATCAGTAAAATTCTTACTCGGTATATTTTTTTCTTGTGCTTCCTTAATCTTGTCTCGAAATATTTTCCATTGATCTTCAACAGTCTCCTGATTTATTAGTTAGATTAATCTCGGTTGCTTTGTAAAATTCCAATATTTTGATAAATGTACGTGCTTAGCAACCTACTAAGTGTTACCATACAGTAAGTCAATATCTCTCCCTCCCTCACCGTGCCCTTCGAGTCAGTATCTCCTGTGATCAAGGCAACTAAAAGTATCTCTCGTGATCAAAGCAACTAAACAGGTAGGCCCAAATTTCCTTTCCTGCCTTTGAACGCCACCTTTACAGTTCTGTAACGTCACCTTCATTAACCCCTTACGGCGACATACGTGCGTATGTCCAATTAGCGCACTCCAATATACGACGACATACGTGCGTATATTCTCTTAAATGTTTATAACTAAAGGCAGAAATGTCGTATTATTTAGCTCTCACTCATAATAAAAAAGTAAACAGCCGTATTACGTAACAGATCGCGGAGACGCGTGTCGAGTTCAAGGGGTTCAACCAATAGATCTTTCATAATCTACTAGATTTTTTTACTTAAATGTGATAAATCTTTTACTAAAACAAAGTATATGGCATCGAACAAGTAACGAATGAACGTCAACGTTTATGATCAGTTTGACTGAAATGGTGTCCTTTGTAATTTACGTTGGTATGCAACTTCCTTATAAATTTCTAAGGATATTGCTTGTTTTGAATTGATTCCAAGTCAACACCAAGAATAAGTTTTGAAAATAGGGCACCGCAAGCTTGACTTATGTTAATTCTTCTAAACCAGAGTATTAGGTTATGGAGTCACTTACCAAGAGATGTAGTCCTCTTCCATGAAGGAAACCAATTCATAAGTATTTTAGATACTTTTTGTAAGGAATTAAGCCTTGTTAGTTTTTGTCTTTCTTTCACAAGTTTGGCGTGCTTGGGGTTTCTGGACAGTTGTGTGTCATACGTTCAAGATATTAATTTATGAAGAGTATTTGAAATACAAAATTCAACAAGTTTAAACTATGTCATTGTTTGGCAGTGTTACATTTAATTTTGTGTCATTTAATTTTAGTTATGGGAAAATAGTGAGACTCATTATTACTTTTGTGAGAAACAGTGTATGAAATGTATTGGTTCAAGTATAAAATTATATATATATATATATATATATATATATATATATATATTATATATTATATATACGCGCAGTGGCGGACTGGCTCATAAAATTTTGTCTGCCAAAGGGGTCAGGGGGCCTATAACCCCATTACATAATTCAATTCCAGTCCTATCCTAATAGGCCTATTTATGAGTTAAGTTTGTTTAAATAAAAAAGTTAATATTCTTTTATAAATTTATTTTACCAATAAGTACAAATATTTTACAAGTACTGCCTGCATATACATACATACATACATACATGCTATACTAAGAGTAGTTTTTTAAGTTCATTACTCGAGTTTGCAAATCGGTCTAAATATATATTATAGTTTCCATGTCTAACTCATCCAACATGACCTTTTCTACAGACATCAACATGTATGCTTCCAGATTCTCCTCCGACAAAGAATTTCGTAATCTTGTTTTTATTATTTTAAGCTTAGAAAATGCCCGTTCACACTGAACTTGAGTCACAGACAGTGTACAGATAGCTTTGCACATTTGGTAAAGATTATCATATGCCTTGTCATTAAGTCTGTTTGATGCAAGAATATACAGAACACATGATGGACAATTGCCACAATATTTAGAGCATGAATTCATTTTACTGCTGGCCTGCTGCTCTCTGCATTATCATCATTCAGCAAAAGCTTAAATATTTCAAAGTTCGATGCAAAAGACTGCAATTCTAATTTTACTTCACTTCTATTTATCCCTGGAACAAGCTCAAAAATACCTTGCAATGCTTCTTCTTCAAGATCATTTTTAGTAATATATTCATAATTTGATGGATCGAGGCATGACATATCCTTATATAGTTGTCTATGGTCAATGAAACGGGATTCCAGTGGTTGTACAACACGATCCATTATCAAGTTGAACACATGTACACGATAGTCTGACAAAGAATCAGATGTGTTTTTTCCATCAGCAGCTAGTTCATCTGCCATTCTCTTTGTTTTATGTTTCCTCTTGATTGGTAACTCAGTTTTTACAAAATCAATTTTTACTGTTTGATTTTCATTATTATTGAATTGTGCAATGTCTCATTGGATTTGTTGGCAAATTTCAAAGCCTGACTATATACTTTATCAAATTCTCTTGATCTTTTCTTCAAATCTGTAATGGATTTTTCTACCATATTCCATGCAGTAAACATATTTAACTTGCCACTTGTCTGTAGATAGCTTGACAAAGGGGCTGTAATTTGAAAGATATATAAGTATGCGAATGCTGTCAATATTGTTTGAAATTCTAGAAGGCTAGACAGTAAAACATTTGCCTCCTGTTTTGTTTTTGCATCAAAATTGTTAGAGCTTTGAATAATGGATAAACATGTCAGAAGATCCACAAAATTATTGATACATATCTCGTCAAAATTTCCAAATATAGTAGTTGCTGCATTGGACTTCCCTGACCACCTGGTTTCACCAATTAGCCTTAATCGTTTCATCTTTTCTTTCCCCAGATGATATCCAACAACTTCAATCCAGATGGCCATTCGCTTATATGATACCTTCACAAATTTTGGTAAATTCTGGAGTAAATTGAAGAAGGAAACTGCTGGTACACAACACTTCGTGGTTTCAGTAACTACTAAATTGAGTACATGGGCATAGCACCATACATGAACATGCTGATCAGCTACATCAGCAATTTTACTCTGTAAGCCATTATATTGTTCATGGTAGCTTGCAGCGCCATCTGTGCTATCTGATAAGCAGTTTTTCGGATCTATTTCAAGACGTTGTAATGTTTCATTTAATAGGTCAAAAAGTCTCTGCCCTGTACCATCATTGTTTGGAACAACTGCAAGTAGTCATTCATGGATAGTACCATTTACTACATATCGAATAACAATACTAAATTGATCAATTGATGAAATATCCTGGGTTGAATCTACTTGTATGGAATAATACTTGGCCTCAGCAACTTCTTGAGTAATTTTTTCCTGTATCATATTCTTCATAATTTGGGTCAAAGAAGAGATGGTTGTTTTACTCAAGAATGTGACAAGACTACCACGACCTTTACTTTGTGCCTTTCTTTGTTTTTCCAATCTTTCACATCGTTGTTCAGACTTTTCCTTCACCATGGAAACATGAGAAGCCATAATAGGATCATATTTTGCCATCAACTGCACAGTAGCCAAGAAATTTCCATGATTTTCTGTTTCATCAAGAAGAGAATATGCTGACTCATTTCTGTGTCCACGAAAAGGAAGAGCTTGTTTACCTAACATCTTTATTATATCTACAACTCTGGCAACAATATTTTTCTGCTTTAGTACTTCATCTTTTCGCTTCTGCAATGATGCAGCGAAAAAACGAGCTAAACCACCATCATTTACTACACTGTTATATTCCTGAGCATGCTTGCTATGTATACCACTTGATTCATGCTCTGATAGGCACTGGCTAATGCGTCTGTAATCATTAAATCCTCGCACAAAAGCAGATGGGTTAGAAGAGGTTGGTGACTCAAATGCCAAGCAAAATGAACAATATAGTGATCTATTCTTCTTATTATACTGTATGTTAGCCAGTGTCGTGAGACAGTGTCACCCATAATTTTAATTTTTTCACTTATATAACTTTACATTAAATGGCAGATCATGATCATGTGGCTGAATTGGATGCTCTTTGAAAAAAGATTTCAAATCTGTTCGTGCAGGATATTGAAAGAGCTTATCCTGTCTAAATGTTGGTTGATTCTCATCATTATTTAAATCAGCTACTAGATCTTTTTGATTATGTACATGTACAGGCCCAGGTTCAGTTACTGTTATTCCACCAGCTAATTCAGAATCATAAAAATCAGCATCTACAGTCTCAAAAACGTTAGGCATACCTTCATCTTTATGTCCTAGATCTACAGTATCAGTATGAACAGTTGCAGTTGAATTTCTCTGTAAGTCGCTTTCCTCTTTCTGACATGTAGATATAGGTGTTGATATCATAAATGCTATTATAGGCCTGCACTTTTTTGCTGAATCATTTCTTTCTGCTTCTCGTTTATCTTTCCGTTTCTGTGGTCCAGATTTCTGTTTCATGTGTTCCATTTCCTTACCTGAAATATAAAAATAAATAAATAATAAAATTAATAAAGTAATCTGATTTACTAATTGCATTTAATATAATCAAGATCAACAAATTTCAAAACAAATAACAATGCTTGGATTATACTATAATGAATGAATATATGTATTCTGTAACTGTATTGTAATGTAATGTATTGTAATCTTTTCTCAATACTATTACATGTATTTTCTTATTTATTTTTATATCTATCTTTACATATAGCAGCTTTATATAAAATATATACATAACTCTATATATCTTTTATATATGGATATAGAAATGGGTAAAATATAATTATACATATATAACAGCAATAACAAAAATAAGAGACTTACTTTGATAAATTGGAATTGATTTTAATGAAGCATGTAGGCAACTATTAAATAAACTAATGAAGTTAAAAATGTCGCAGTGACAGGCAGGTTGGCAAAACTGTATTTTAGGCACGTAAATTTATTAATTTTTGCTACTTTCTAAAAGTTTAAAACCTGCAATAATTTCAACAAATTAAAGAAGTTATTAATACATTTGCCTTTTTATATACTATTAATAAATACAAAATAAAAAAATTAAAAAAATTACAATATTAATAAATACAAAATAAAAAAAATACAAACAAATAATTACAAAAATCTAAATAAATTATATCTATTTCATGTAATAGAAATACTGTCAACACCCTCAATTAAGATTCTAGGATATACTGTATCTCATCAGGCCCAACTGACTTATGTTTATTTAAACTTTATATACGAGTATAATAGATTGGCTGCCAATTTCTTATACCTCAGGTCTAGGGGGCCAACTTCCCTTTTTTCTAGGGGGGCCCATCTGCCACATGGCAGACTGACAACATAGCCAGTCCGCCACTGTATACGCGCCCAGATTATGTAGCGACCCGTGGTTCGGATCCCACGTAAAGCTGTAGGTTCCCTCCGTCATATGACCTTAGATGTTGCGAAGGAGGTTAAACAACCCCAATAATAATAATAATGATAATATATATATATATATATATATATAACGTAAAGAACGACGCTTGTATAGGAGAATATTCCGCGCAAGATGAGAGAGAGAGAACGAAACAAATGAAAAAATGAGGTAACCACCCGGGAATCGAACACGGGATCTTCCGATTGCCGGTCAGATATGATAACCATTACACCACGGGCCTCACTCAATCAAATGCCGTAATTCCTCTACATACGCGCAGAAACCAATGCCCCAAGGGGGCACTTACCGCATGCCGTACATTATATACATTTAAACTGCAAACATGCAGTATAATTAACGTAAAGAACGACGCTTGTATAGGAGAATATTCCGCGCAAGATGAGAGAGAGAGAACGAAACAAATGAAAAAATGAGGTAACCACCCGGGAATCGAACCCGGGATCTTCCGATTGCCGGTCAGATATGATAACCATTACACCACGGGCCTCACAATCAAATGTTTCGTTCTCTCTCTCTCTCTCATCTTGCGCGGAATATTCTCCTATACAAGCGTCGTTCTTTACGTTAATTATACTGCGTGTTTGCAGTTTAAATGTATATAATGTACGGCATGCGTGGGTGCCCCCTTGGGGCATTGGTTTCTGCGCGTATGTAGAGGAATTACGGCATTTGATTGAGTGAGGCCCGTGGTGTAATGGTTATCATATCTGTCCGGCAATCGGAAGATCCCGGGTTCGATTCCCGGGTGGTTACCTCATTTTTTTCATTTGTTTCGTTCTCTCTCTTTCATCTTGCGCGGAATATTCTCCTATACAAGCGTCGTTCTTTACGTTAATTATACTGCGTGTTTGCAGTTTAAATGTATATAATGTACGGCATGCGGGAGGTGCCCCCTTGGGGCATTGGTTTCTGCGCGTATGTAGAGGAATTACGGCATTTGATTGAGTGAGGCCCGTGGTATAATGGTTATCATATCTGTCCGGCAATCGGAAGATCCCGGGTTCGATTCCCGGGTGTTTACCTCATTTTTTCATTTGTTTCGTTCTCTCTCTTTCATCTTGCGCGGAATATTCTCCTATACAAGCGTCGTTCTTTATGTTAATTATACTGCGTGTTTGCAGTTTAAATGTATATAATGTACGGCATGCGGGAGGTGCCCCCTTGGGGCATTGGTTTCTGCGCGTATGTAGAGGAATTACGGCATTTGATTGAGTGAGGCCCGTGGTGTAATGGTTATCATATCTGACCGGCAATCGGAAGGTCTCGGGTTCGATTCCCGGGTGGTTACCTCATTTTTTCATTTGTTTCGTTCTCTCTCTCTCATCTTGCGCGGAATATTCTCCTATACAAGCGTCGTTCTTTACGTTAATTATACTGCATATATATATATATATATATATATATATATATATATATATATATATATATATATATATATATTATATGGTATAGGGTGTCCGAAAATGAATATATCAAAAATAAAGTTGAATAACATTTTGTTATTTGAGATAGCAACATAAATTGAAGATAAATACATGCAGTAGACTTATACGTTTTGTTTTGTTGTATATATTAATTTTTGTTTTCTTTTTGTTTCTGAAGAAACCCAATTTTTAATAAAATGACAACTCTTCAAGTGAAGGCAAAAATTGTGAAATTTTTACATGAAAATGATTCAATCATTAAAGCCCAAAGGCGTTTCCAACGTGAGATGAACAAACCAGCGCCTGAAAGACACAGCATACGAAGATGGGTAGACCAATTTAAGGTTAGTGGATCTGTACTAAAGGGGAAATCTACCTGAAGGCCAAGGAAGTCTCAGGCAAGGGCGAATGCAATTAGGGAAGCATTTGCCAGAAGCTCTAAAAAGTCAATCAGGAGAGCATCAACTGGGTTAAACATCCCGATCAGTTCTGTCCATGAGATCTTTCATAAAGAATTGAGGATCAAATGTTATAAAATGCAGGTAGTTCATCAACTTTTAGAAGAGGATTATGAGACCAGAGTAAATGTTTGTCAAGAATTAATTGAAAGGGTAGAATCGGATGAACACATTTTATGAAACCTCCTTTTTAGTAATGAGGTTACATTTTACATATCAGGCAAAGTTAATCGTCATAATTGCAGGATATAGGGTGAAGAAAATCCTCATAAATTGTATGAACACGAAATGGATTCCCTAAAGTAAACGTCCGGTGTGCCATGTCACATTCCCGTATCTATGGACCATATTTTTTTGTTGAACGAACTGTCACCAGCAATTCGTACCTCAACATGCTACGAGTGTTTTTTATTCCATAACTCCAAGAAAATCCAGGTTTGTTACAAAGAGCTTTCTTCCAACAGGATGGAGCACCACCCAACTTTGCTCGAATTGTAAAGGTGTTTTAAAACCAAACTTTTCCAGAGCGTTGGATTGGTCGGGGAGGACCTCTAAAACGGCCCGCTCGTTCGCCTGATTTAACACCTTTATATTTTTATCTCTGGGGTTTCTTGAAAACTAAAGTCTATCATAACAAACCAAGGGACAGTGAAGAACTGAAACATCGTATTTGTGATGCTCTCTCATCCATCTCTACAGCTGTGTTGGAAAATGTTTTCTCAGAATTTGAACGAAGAATTAGATTGATTATAGCGAATGATGGACGACATGTAGTTCTTTAATTAATCAAACTGAGGTGACGTATATATATATATATATATATATATATATATATATATATATACAGTGGAACCTCGGTGTTCGAACGAACCGGACCTCGAACAAACCGGAGTCCGAACAATTTTGTTCAGAAAAAATTGACCCGGTCTTTGAACGTTTTCTGGAGTCCGAACACTTGGAGGAAGTTGTTGCCTGACTCTGTGGCAAGCAGAGACTTTGAGGCAGAGCCAGTGGTTCCGGAAATCATCTCCCTAGGTGGGTCTATGGGATTAGAGGTGAACCAGGAGGATGTGGAGGAGTTGATAGATGACCACAGCAGGGAACTCAAGACAGAAGAACTTCAAGATCTTCTCAAGGAGCAGGAAGAGGAACTGGCAGAGGAATTTTCTTCACCGGATGATGAGGAGGAGGTTCGCACTGCCAAAATTTCCACTGATGAACTTAAAGAGTTTTTTTTTATTGGTCAAAAACGCAGAGCATAGTGGAGAAATGGCACCCTGACATTGCTCTGGTGAGCCACAACTTCAATTCCTTCAGTGATAATGTGGTTGAACACTTTAGGAAGATTATGAGGGGTAGGCAGACACAGACGACATTGGACAGATTCCTTTTAAAACAGAAAAAATGATTACAGTATATTGTGGGCTGTTTTTTGGGGGTAACTTTTCGTGGCCCAGAACGAATTAATTACATTTACATGTATTTTAATGGGAAATACTGTTTCGGACATCGAACCTTTCGCAGTTCGAACACCACCTAGGAACCAATTAAGTTCAAACACCGAGGTTCCACTATATATATATATATATATATATATATATTATATATATATATATATATATATATATATATATATACTGTATATATATAGTCTAAAAGTCATTAAAGGGAAAAGTCACTCAAAGAAAGCTGAATGGCTTCACAAAAAGATAAACAGCGGGACGCTGTCTGTTCGTTTATTGAGCTGAACTAAACAGCATGTATTTTTGTATCGGCAGGAATCGTTGTTTCTAAGTTTAATTTGCTGACGCTTCGAAAATGACTAATGTGAAAGGCGTTTAAGTTATCTAATTATTATGTCAGTTAGGGGTAATGTCTATAGCTTCTAAATTAGAGAATAGGAATATATTGGGTCGAGGTTAGCTGGCACAAATTGGTAGGCCCTAAAGAAGCTCTAAATCAAAGCACCTGTAAGTACCTTTTATGTCTATTTGATAACCTAATACCTAACGGGGTCTAACACCCCCCACGTTATTTCACAAACCAATGTAAATGATATCTTACCAAAATTAAATAACCTAATTCTTACAGGCCTGTTGCATGTATTTATGAGTATATTGAAGTTATGTTGTTATCTCGAAGAAAAATAAAGTTATTCAATTTTATTTTTGGTATATTCATTTTCGGACACACTGTACTTGCTTTCCTTTAAGGAGGAAAACAGTTTCACCCAAAAGTGTCGCAACTCCGTGGATCACTCCAGGAATTATCACTTGAATAAAGAACAGAGATAAATTAGTCAAATTGCAATTACAAAGGATTTCTAGATTGCAGGAGAACAATTTATTGGCATCCGACACATACTTCGCTTGGTACAGAAATCGTAAAGAAGGTAAATATATTTTGTTTCTTTCAGTTATTTTTTTATTCTTTCATAAACAAGCAATATGCTTGTCCAAGAGCTAGGAGCTATTTAATTCTGCTTTAATTAGGTTTTACTCTATCACCTAAAGATTTCGTGCTACAAGGGGTGTTGTAATACCTCATCTGTCCCCAAATGTTAACCACCCATTAATGGGAGGGGAGAGAGTATTTTGCTGGGAACGGGACTGGTTGTTATATATATTTACCCTACATTATTATGTAAGCGTTACTGTAGTCTATAACAACAAAATTTATGGTTTAGCATGTGCAATCCAATGTTGGTCTCGATAAGATGGTTCACATTTGGGGATAAATGGGGGATTTATGACACACCCTGTAGTAAGAAAACCATACGTGATAGGGAAAAACTAACTATATTTTTGAGATCAGCGCACTCAAATTATATAGAATCACCAACTAGTTTGTAAAAATCGATCGACAAGTTTTCAAATGTGTACTGGTGTTATTAATTTCTCGTGTGTAATCTAGTATTAAAAACACATTCTTGGAATTGTTCAGTTCTTATCTCTCATGTATAATATTGGTTTCTTTGTATGGTATTAGGGTGTGTCAATTTTCTTAAAGTCAACAATTCAAAAACTACTAATGCTCAAATGATGTCATATCTAGCAAACTTAGAAATATCTTTAATGTTGTTTAAAAAAGCCATTTACCTACTTATATTTGACCATAAAGGTTTGAAATATAACCTAAATATGACTGTAGCATCGTATATCAATGTGTCAATTGTGTCATTGATATGTGTGGTCAACTTTGGTTATTTTTGATGTGCAGTATGGTTTCTAAGTTTCACATAGTCACAAATGCTGGAGTTTTGATTGTGAATGCATGTTTTTTCCCTCCTTTTTGACAATTTTGATTACTTCGTAATGTAAATATTGTGTAATTCAAATTATTCGAAATGTTATGTGTGACCCAAACTTTCTGTATATTTTGATATGATAGATATATGAAATTGTCATTACTTTGAATAATTAAGTCTTATACCTATAACAACACAACCTTTTTTCTGAACTTATAGAAGATATTAAGAATTTCAATTAACTTAATTTTATGGAATCATAACACTGGGCAACAAAATGAAACTTTTTTTCTCATCACAAACATGATCACACTTTTCTTAATGCATCTTTCGCGCTGATTCCGAATCTGGTTTTATTATTTTTCTAGCACGTATAGTTATAGAGATACACTGGTTTTGATATTTTTAAGTTTTTGATATTGCTATAAGAAAATTTATGGATGTATAGATCACACTTAGGAATGCTAAACAACAAATACATCATATACCTTATTCAATGTACTTATAAATAAAGAATATATACATTATTTTATTAAAAGCGCTGTGAGTGTGATTTCCTTTTGTAAATTTGGCCTGGATTGTCACGATACAGCATCCAACAATGGTCCGCCATCATGCTTTCATTCCAATATCCTTGGTAGCGCTTCTCCATCATCTGAATATCTTGATGGAAGCGATCTCCTTGCTCGTCACTCACTGCACCAAGGTTTTCAGGAAAGAAATCTAAGTGGGAATGCAGGAAGTGAATTTTTAACGACATTCGACACTCCATTTCTTTGAAGGCATCAAGGAGGTTCTTGACTCCATCCTTATACGCAGATGACTTGTTGCTTCCAAGAAAGTTTTCACATATCCATTTGAACGCCAGCCAAGCCTTCAATTCCAGCGGACTTAGGACTTTTTCAAATTCAGTGTCATTCAAAACCTCCCTTATTTGTGGCCCAACAAAAATTCCTTCCTTCAATTTTGCTGCAGTAACCTTCGGAAATTTCCTTGAAAGGTATTGGAACCCTTCAGAATTGACTTTACCCATTGCTTTAACAAAATTCTTCATTAAACCAAGTTTAATGTGAAGAGGTGGCAGATAGATCTTTTGGGGATCCACTAAAGGGACAGACTGGACATTGCTTATCCCTGGGACATATGTATACCTAAGTGGCCAGTCACTTTTGGTGTAATGTTCTATAGTGGCGCGACTGTCCCACAGGCAAAGGAAACAACAAAATTTTGTGAATCCTGACTGCATACCCATAAGCATTCCTATAACTTTTAGATCTCCACAAACATTCCATTGATGACTGTCGTATTTGATTGCCTTAAGTAGTATATCCATATTGTCATATGTCTCTTTTAGATGGACGGAATGGGCAATGGGGATGGATGGCATTATATTACCATTATGCAAAAGAACTGCTTTCAGGTTTCTCTGCGACGAATCAATAAAGAGGCGCCACTCAGATGCCACATACGTCTGAGATATGGCTGTAAATAGTCCATTGATGTCATGGCAATAACAGAGAGGACCGTCTACTCAAAAGAATGCTGTTAATTCAAAATTCCACTTTCGGTAGTAACTAATACGTACGAACATTGTTCTCAAGTAAATTGTTCTCCTTTAGTCTTGAGGCGAGAAGCTCTGATTTCTCTTTAGACAGCGATAAGTCTCTAACAAGATCATTCAACTGTCCTTGGGTTTAACTTTTTAGGCTCTAAATGTCTACCTTCAAAAGTGTACTCTGGTTCTGTAGATGGTCCGGAAACGCCAGTTGCACCTTCATCACTTTCCATGTCATCTATGATAGAATCTAGCCTATCACTTGGGGGAATTGGAATGGGCAATGTTTCATCATGTTTTACTGGTCTACGTGCTGAATCCAAGTTTGGATATACAATCTGGTGTTTGTTCTTGGCAGAAAACCCCATTAAGTTCACACTACAAAAATAACAGTCTTCATGATGATCTCTCGGCACCCTCCATATCATGGGTATGGCAAATGGCATTGAAGCTTTCTTTTTGTTAAGCCAATCACGTAATCCATTTGAACAGCCAGAACAGATTTGATGTGGCGCCCATGGTTTATCTTGGTCACCTAGATGGCAACCAAAGTATAGCTTGTATATTTTCTTAATGTCGGTTGTAATACTTCGTCGCTGTGTTTTAGTTGTCAACTGGCCGCATAAATAAGATGAATAAACTAAAAAAACACAATAAAATAAACACAATCAAATGTTGAAATATTAGTATTTTGCCTATTTAAAATGGTTAAATCTGTGTAGTTATATATATGCCTTCATCTTGAAAACTATACGTGCTAGAAAACATCTGAATGCAGTTTTGGAATCAGCGTGAAAAATGCTATCCAGCCACCACAAATGTTACTCTGATGAAAAATCTTTGTTGACCAGTGTAATCAGTAGGCCTATTCAAATTTCAATGACATTTCTTTTGTTCACAGGTCCACAGGATGAGTCAATTGAGTCAGAAAGAAATCAGAACCCGAAACAAATCAAGTTGTCACCTAAGTCATTTGGTGGGGACTGGGAGGGAACTTCTCCCTGCTCAGCTGCCCACAGCCAGAGATCTGCTGAGGTATGGTTTGTTGAGGAGAGAGATGAGTGAGGAAGACAGGAGAAATTACCCAGTTAATGACCTGATTAACAAGGCATTGTTCCAGGGCTACTGGCTCAGTGGAGAAATGCCAACGCTCTATTCACAGGACCTGTAATCGACACTGAGGTCAGGATCAGGGCTAAAGTGAAGGCACTGTGGGATGAGGCAGTGAAGGTGTCCATCGGCAATGTGAAGCTAGAGGTCAAAGATAGGTTCATGATGAAACTGGACAAATTGGTGGACATCCTGACCTGTCACCATGTGATCAGGAGCTGCAGTGAGCTTGGGTGCAACCCTGTCTGCAACAGTGAGGTTCACATTGACTGCAGCTGCAGGAGCGAGCAGAAGATACCAGTGCAGGAGCTTGCCTTCATTAAAGGTGAGAGAGAAAAGGTGGGCAGTATGGGGGCACACCAGATGGGTCTAGCTGATCACCCTGAGACCAGGAGACAGGAAGCAGTGCTGCAGAGACAGGAGCAGAGAAGGAAGGCCGAGGAGAAGAGGAGGAGGAAGGCAGAGGAGTCAGCCAAGAAAGAAGAGGAGTTGAGGGAGGAGTCACTGCTGGAGATGGGGTTGGAGAAGACTGGAGATCACAACACTGTGATTGACTACAACAAGGTGAGGAGGGCTCAGGAGAGACTGACTAAGGAGCTGGTCAAGAAGTTTGATGAAGAGATTAGGGAAAATGGCATCACCTGTATCTTCTTTGATGGGAAAAGAGATGACACCAAAGTGATGATGGAAGCTGAGGGCAGTGACAGGCAGTTTCCTGGCCTCATTAAGGAAGAACACTACACAGTGTGCAATGAACCAGGTGGGAAATATTTGTGGCATTTTGTACCAGAGGAAGCTGCAGAGGAGAGAAGTCATGCTGAGGTCATTGCTGATCATCTGGCGAACTGGCTAAGAGAGAGAGGAGCAGACCAGACCCTTTTGGCCGTAAGAAGTGATAGTACTAATGTGAATACTGGCTGGGAGGAAGGAATAATGCATTATGTGGAGGCCAAGCTTAGCAGAAAGCTGGTGTGGATTGTCTGACTTGCACACTGAGGAGCTGAGTCTCAGAAACCTGGTGACTACACTGGATGGCAAGACATTGAGCAACAACAAGTGGTCTGGGCCCCTAGGGAAGATGTTAGACACTGTCACTGAGCTGGAGATCAACCCAAACTTCACGAGGATCACTGTTGGTCCTCCTCTACCCCATGTCAGTCAGGAGGTAGTCAAGGACCTCAGCACAGACCAATCATATGGTTACAGAATCATCACTGCCATCAGATCGGGAGAGGTACCTCAGAGTCTAGCTCTCCTGGAAATTGGGCCAGTCTATCACAGTAGATGGGTCACCACGGCTCTAAGGTTCTGCAGATTGTGGATTTCCAGACATGGGCTGAAGGGTAGGAACCTGAAGAATCTGAGGATAATTGTGGAATCCATAGTGGGAGTCTACATGCCAAACTGGTTCAACATAAAGTTAAATCACAGCTGGGTGGAGGGTCCCAGGCATGTACTGTACCAGCTGGAGCGGCTCAGAAGTCAGAAGGAGGAGGTGATAGGAATAGTGATGCCTACAGTGAAGAGATCAGCCTGGTATGCACACTCTGAGGCTGTGCTCCAGGCAATGCTGTGCAGTGAGGTGGAAAGGAGAGGAGGGAGGCAGTGAAGAGAATACTGGAAATCAGAGGTGAAGGAGATGAGGACACACAGGTAGGAGACTGCAGTGTCAGACCCAGGAAGACTCCTGACATCAACCCAGATGCCACTAAACTCTCGGAGCTTATTGACTGGAACTCTGGCGTGACTGAGCCTCATCTGACCTGCTCCCTCACCACTGCTGCAATCAAGGAGTTTCTGGATAGACCAATGGAAGTTCCTGCATGGCCCTCACACACACAGTCAGTAGAGAGGTGTGTAAGGATGACAACTGAAACAGCACAACATGTTTACTCACAAGAGAAGAGGGAGGCGTACATCAGTGGCCAGGTGGCCAGTAGGGAGCTCATGTCCAGGAACAAGACCAAGGCAGACATGGCATCCTTGGCAAAGTTCAAGAAACCTATCTATATTTCTAAGTTTTAATATTGAAATACAATCAAAATGTCTTTAATTGTATGTATGTAAAATGCAGTTATATATGGCATCCTTGGCAAAGTTCAAGAAACCTATCTATATTTCTAAGTTTTAACATTGAAATACAATCAAAATGTCTTTAATTGTATGTAATGTATTTAAAATGTAGTTATATACAATAAAAAAAATACTTGCAAAAATTGCTGATTTTTCGCAAAATTCAACTTCAAATGTAAGTAGCTAGGAGTGCTCAAATCTGGATTCTAAAGCCATATTTCGATTTAGCACATAAAAATGCATCATTTGGTCACTTGTAGTCTTTGAAAATCTAACGATTTCACTTTGCTCCCTAAAATTGACACACCCTAGTATGGTATTGGTATAATGAATGCCTTCATTGGTGACCTTGCATTTGTCATGTCAGTAGTGATAATTTAAGATTAATACAGGCTTTAACTATTGATAATACTTATTTACTCATTTATTTATTTATTTATTAATTAAAACAACTAGCTGTTTATTTTTAATAAGAGCCCAGTAAAGCCTAAAGCTTAAGGGCCAAATTAAATAAAATAAATAATCGAGCTTCAGAATTATTCATCATTGTAAATTGAAACGATTGTATTTATTTTATTATTAATAAAGGTTATTCAATTCAATTCAAAAAATATAACGTACCCCTTGTTTGGGGAAACTCCTCCAACAACGCGTTAAACGGTATCTTTGTTATCCAAAACAGAACAATAAGGTTATTATCTGATGCTCATTTCCTTGATCACTCGAGTGCATTATTTAAAGAGCTAAAACTACTAAAGCTGAATGATGTAATCAAACGGGCACATTTTATTTTTATTTACAAGTGTAAGAACAAAATCATTAGCTTACAATGGGTAAATAGATATTTTGTAACTCATTAAGAAATCCACTCGTATCAGACCAGAAATAGATCAAAGCATGTTATACCTCAATTTAGATTGTCTTCATCTCAAAAACTACCTATTTTCATTGGATTGAAATTATGGAATGATTTAAATGCTGATATAAAAAATATTGTGAATGTAAATTCGTTTAAAACCAAGTTGAAATCCCGATTAATAATGGCATACTAATAAAAATCTAGGATTAATGTACATTACTATTGTTACTAGCGGATTTACAGGGGGGCGCGCCCCTTTGGTAAATTTGGCGCCCCTTTTGGTCAATCTTGGCGCCCCTTCCAAATGCTTTATTTTTATAATAAATTTTTTAATTTCTAAAAAACAAAAAAGTACATACTTTTTTAAATTATAAAAATAACACCACCCTTGTAAATACTTGACAACTTACCTTTCAATTTTATTTTTAGAAACTGTATAAAAATAATTATTTCTTATGTAATAACAATATACATAAAATTGTCAGATAATTTATCAAACAGTATGCCAGTATGCTAGGTTAAGTGGCTATGTTGGCCTTATTTTTGTATTAAGTTTATAATACGTAAGATTGTACTTGTATGTTAGGTTAAGTGGCTATGGATTGTAAATGATCCGCAACAATGATTTTATTTAATTTGGCTTAAGGGCCAAATAAATAAATATTCCAGCTTCACAATTATTTATGTCATTGTAAATTGTGAAACCAGTGTATTTATTTTATTATCAATAAAAGTTATTCAATTCAATTCAATTAAAAAAAAGCCTGAATCAAACCACGCAAATTTGTATTTAAATACCAAATACATTACTGTAAACTGGAATGTAATTAAATACTAAGAACATTACTTAAAAAATTTATTTAAATACAATCTAAATACATCTTAAATACATTCTATTTCTTCAGTGTTTATTATTGTTTTAGTAGTTTGAGGCTTCGTATCCGTAACAAAGGCAATCCAAAGAGAGGCAACAGAAAGAAGGGACTATATAAATCATAATAAACATAACACAGTACAGTTTGGAACAGTTGAACAGTTACAGGAAAAATAATTAAATTCTCGATTTACAAAAAAATATGATACTAAAATGCTCCCAATAATGGAAAAAAATCCATGTTTTCGCAAATATATTTGAAAATATGTATTTCTAATTACAAAATACATCAATAATAATGTATTTAAATACGCATTTAAATACTCTGGAAAAAATTTATTTATAAATAGTATTTATCAAATACATTCTGCCCATCTGAGTGTGTGTGTGTGTGTGTGTATATATATATATATATATATATATATATATATATTTTTTTTGTATTGGGGCGTTTACCGCCACTTCCCGCTATATATATATTATATATATATATATATATATGTCATCCAGGTGAAGATGAAAGTTACTATATACACATACATATACTCGTATGTTATATTTATTTATGCATATTATATTTATTTGTATTATGTTAAGTGAGGTGACACACTATAACTCATAATAGTTCAATAATTAATTAAACCAGTATTGTTCGCAGTGAAATTACATCTGATTGACTTTACATCCTAACGACATGTACTTTATTTATTATTTATATATTTCGTATGATAAATTACAAATATTTCCAATAACATTAAATAATGTATTTATGAAAATTATTATACCGTACATTAATTACATTCACCCAATAATTTTGCAAACTTTTTAAATGTTAAGTGACCATGGAGTAAAAGATTCTTTTTCAGCTGGTTTAATCTGAAAAAAACAAAACAAAAAAAGTGATTTTCGGCAAATAGTTAAGCTTACTTAAAATAGTCAGCGTCCGTAGCTCAATGGGTAACACTGTTTCCCTGTAAGCGAAGTAAAGATACTGAGGTCAGGGGTTTGAATCCTAATGGTGCTGCTAATAAGAATCCAATCCATGAGTTAGAGCAATGGGCCTCATTAGTTGGCTTGAACGCTGTGCCAATTTCTGGGACTAATTATTTATTATTATTGTTTAAAAACTGATTTAAGTTTTAATGTATGTTGCTATATTACCCAATACCAGAGTACGGCATTTGCACAAGTCATGGTATATTCTAGATCAGTAGTTCCCAACCTTTTTTTGCTGCGACCCTAAATCGGCCACCAACAGGACCTCCCGACCCTCAGGCTTATGATAAAATTTAAATATGTATATAAACATAAATTGAGTTAAGAAATAGTGAATATAGTGACCTTTCGCGACCCTACTTGAGGACTTCCGCGACCCTGATTTGGGTTGGGAACCACTGTTCTAGATGTTTGACTTATTGCAGTTTCTATTCAGAGAATAAGATAACAATAAGAAGAATTTTTTTCTCTCTATTTGTTTTACACACGTTTCTATCCTTATTTGCCCTCTACCTAACTTAGTTCCCTTTTAGTCTTACTGTACCTTCTTCGAGTTGTAGAATCAGTGAAATTTGGGACTTCTTTTCAGCTCCGAGATAAATCTTTCCTTCCGAACAATGCAACATGATTTCGACTAATGAATGTAACTTAGCTATATTGTAATAAACTCGAAATTGATTCCAAGTAATGTATGTTAGTAGACTTACGAATGCTTCTGTATGTGAAACTTAAAGCTTTATGTGATTTACCTGGTCAGTGATGTGATCCTTGCAAGCCATTCGAATGCGCTCTGACGTAGCAGGAGAAGTGAAATGGAAGGGTTCTCCACCGTTGTTGTCACAAGCGGCTTTTACAGCTTCTCTTATGGCGAAGAAAACTGAAGCAGCACTAAAAAGAGGAGGTTCTCCAACGGCCTAGAAAAAAAACTCCAATAAAAGTTTCTTGAAATTATAATATATGAAAGCTTACGGTCTTTATATATGTTTTTGTACATTTTTAAAGCGACACTGTCTCGAATCTTTTGGTAACTAACCTTTGAGGAAAAGATAGCACGAGGATTAGACGATCCCCTCAGCAAAGAAACATGGAATTCACGAGGAATATCTTGAATACCTTAACAAACAATGAAAAGTAATTAATTAGTCGCGAGTACTTGTTTGAAATAAATGTCCATTACAAAGCTAAATAGTTTAACTAATAAAAACTTGTAAGGAGAATGGCTCCTCGGTCACGTTAGTAGTTTTGTTTATTGGGTCTCTACAAGCAGATTAAATACTTCTAGTTTCTAACAATTCACCGAACGACTTAGTTCTATAGAATTAGACAACCCAATTTGTCCATGAAACTAAATTAATGTTATGTTATGTTAGTGAATTGTCTATATCCTTAAGGGTCTGACTTACAGTATATCAATCACTGTTCATAAAATCTCACTTGGAATTTTGTAAGCTCCAGGTCCTTTTGTGAGAAGAGCCCCCGAGGAAGAGAAGACGAGCTGTTCGATGGTAAAGAGTCCGTAACCTTGCATGAAGGCACCTTCTATCTGTCCAATGTCGATGGCGGGATTTAGAGAGTTACCAATGTCCATCACAATGTCCGTCCTTAAAACCTTCAGAAGAAAGAGTTTTTACAACCCTCCCCAAAAATTGTAATCATTACAAGGTACAGATACTGTTTAACTAGTATTGGAAATTGTAAACTACCACTTAAAAATACTAGGTCATATACTAGGCTGGTACCAGTATGAAAAGTTAGGCAGAAGTGACAAATGGGTTACATTCATTAATGAAAATCAGACAATTCTCTTTTTAATTAATTTTTTATTTCATGAAATGTCTTTGCCTTCAATTTAATGTTTACGCAAAAATATTACACCTAGATAATAATATACACATAACAAGTAAATTAATCCATTGAGTTTTAATAATTTTTGAAAGTGGAGCATAATTAATCATACTGTAATTTAAAACTGTGCTTACATTCAAGATAAATGACAAGTGGGATTGGGATCAATTTAACATTTTAAAGTAAATGACGGTATAAACTTAAACGAAGTGTTAAGCCCATACCATACGACCGTTTGTTGTCGTTTTTCACCGCTGAATCGTGCACAGTTTAAAACCAATTGAGACGTTTATGTATTTATCGGCAACAGTCTGGGTTTGAAAATTTAAAAAATCTTGTCGCTAAAAAGCGATTAATACATTCGATACATTTTCAAACCCCGACTTCCGTTTTTTTGTCACGCTTTCTGACTTAACAACTGATCGGATTTTCATGAAATTTTGAACAAATAGTACCGCTGTGGGGTTCTAATAAATGTAGCCTAACGGGCTTACTTGCCCAAGTTTTGACCATAGGTCAGTGTATCATCTCCAAAAATAATGCCCGTAGGAGCAAGAGTGATAGAAGTAAAAATGTTGAGAGAGGGTTGTTGTTCTGATTCATTATCATTTCGGAAAAATTCCTCAATATACCTAATCAAGGCATCCCATCAAAGTGCAATAAACATTACCAAAGATCGCAGGGTGCTGGTTAAGTGTGCGGTCTACCTAGCTTCGAGCAGTCTACCACAATTAAGATTCTTTATACTGTACGGCATTGACGATTGGTTAGGTTAAGTCGTGATAGTTTGGTTAAATAAATTTCTTAAATAAATTTCTTATTTTAATTCCTTTCCTTAAATACATTTATAAAAGTGTAATTTAAGATGATGTAGACCGCACACTTAACCAGAACTCAGATGGTAGACCGCATACTTAACCAGCACCGATCGCAGATCAAAAAATCTCAAAATGTTTTCAAAATAGATTTTTCGTATGCTCCTCTACTTTCCAAAAATTCATATGGTATGTTTTGGCTATGCGCAGTTTATGACGCATTTCTTTTTAAAGGGGACCCCACACATTACCAATTTTCTAAATATTCATCGGATGTTCAGGAACCTTGGAAGGAATATTAACAATGTAGGGCTCAATGGAATATGCCCGAAAGGGCTTATTCCATCGATGGAATAAGTTTTGACCATAGATCAGTGTATCATCTGCAAAAATATCTCGCGTATCAGCAAAAGTGATAGAAGTTGAAATATTCCCCTCTAAACATAAGCTAATAATCTTAAAAAATTTATATTACTAATAGTATTAGCAGTATTAGTGATAATTTTTAAAATCATGACTTTTCATCCTATCATGATGGAACTCAGCAAGACTTCAGAATATGCCCTAATGGGCTTATTTCCACAAGTTTTGACCATACCAGCAAAAGTGTTAGGATTCAAAATATTCTTTTCTAAACATAAGCTAATAATATTATCTTAAAAAATTGCTCGTACTAATAATATTATCGGTATTAGTGATTATTTCTAATTATTTTTTCCTCCATTTTTTTTTTTTGGTCACGATTTCCACTTTTACTACTAGTCAGATCTTCATAAAATGTGGAACTAATATTAACACGTTTGACTATGTAGGTAGTGCGGAAATAATTTCAACGACATTTTTTAAATAAGAAATTTCAAGATTGGAGATTCGGGGCAGAAATTCTTGCATTTTCGCTTGCAGCAAAAATAATTAAAAAGTTTGATATTTTAGGGATGAAATAATCTCTCTCTCTCTCTCTCTCTCTCTCTCTCTCTCTCTCTCTCTCTCTCTGTAGGCATATATGTACAAATCGAGCATGTCGATGCTGCGGAAATAAATTCGACGAAATTTTTTAAATAATTTAAAATTTAAGTTCGGTAGCAGAAATTCTTGCATTTTCGCTGCTTGCAGCAAAAATAATTAAAAAATTTGATTGTTGAGGGATTTGAAATTAGGTACCTTCTACGCAGCTGTAAGAACAAGAACATCTCTGACCTGGAGGAGCTGCGCAGATTTTACGTTTCTCTATAGTAAGAATTGGAGTATTAAGTGGTCGGAGCACAAATGTTGACCATTTTCAGTTCGAGGAAAAATATTTTGAAAGGTTTATATGTGGAGAGAATTGCACATTAGTTATCTATTAAGCAAAAGTAACATTAAAGAAGGCAGTAGAGTGTTTGCCCGAGCGAAACACGAGCACTGAACAAAATTCTCGCATGCTTCAACTCGCCCAATTTTTCTTTCAGATGGACAGGAGAATTACTCTCACTGGAAATGTCGTGAGTTACTTACCAGTGGACACGCAGCTTTAGACATCGTCTTCATATGATTCCCAATTTCCAATTACTGTGTAGGGAGTTTATTGTGGTATGGTGTTCACTACTTTTATGACACTTGAAATGGTTGACATCCCCCGCTTTAAGGGACTCGTTATTTTAAGTGTAGTACATTATATACTCATTTATATAACATACTCACTGTATGATCGCCCGTCAAGCAGTTGATTTCTACTTCTGATATAGCTGCTCCAAAACAAAAATAATTATAACGTTTTCCTTTACTTCGGTCCAGTCCTGGAGTCCTAAAAAATAAAAACATAAATTGTAAAAATTTATCTTTATTCATACAATACCAAAGTTTAATAATAAAAAATAATGTAATACCTTTACAATTTTGGGTGTTGTATTAACCTAGAGAAAAAGTATTTTCAGTTTCCTCGATTTCATTTATTACGAGCTGAGGTACCCGGTATTTCCCGGATTTAAGAAAAAACACCCTGTTAAAATATCACATAACTGAATTGAATGCCCGGTTAATAATTCAGATATATGAATGCCAGGTTAGGTCAACTGTACGTCCTTGACGATTGGCTAGGTTAATCGTGATATTTTCGTTAGTATTAACGAAAATATCACGCCTTAACCTAACCAATTGTCATGGGCGTACAGTTGACCTAACTGAGCATTCACTTAACCTAACCTGGCATTCAAAATTTTGATAGCCTATGTTACGCGCAGGGTAACGTATAGTAACTTAGTAAGTCAGCCAAGTTTGGGCGGGATCCGTCCAGCGGGAGCTGAGAAAGTTCGGGACAGACAGACAGACAGGCAGACATCGTCCATTTCGCTCTTATTTATATAGATGTAACATAATTTATAAAATTAAAAAAAAAAAAAGATTTATGGATTTTAAGTAATAAAAATGCAGTATTTTTAATAAGTGAGAAAAATGTAGTAATTTTAATTACATATATTTAAAAAGCTTTAAGGGACCGTTCAAAAACTACGTAACGCTAGTTTTGCTAAAACTTGACACCCCCTCACCCCCTTATAACGTTCGGTATTGCTAGACCAGACACCTCCTATTAAGGTTTACATAACATCTTAGTGGATGTCTGGTCTAGCGTTATGGCACGTTACAAAGGGGTGGGGGTGTCAAGTTCTAGCAAAGATAGCGTTACATAATTTTTGAACGGCTCCTAAGTAAAATAAAACGGATTTCTGCCAATATTACTTTTGTTAATTTAAGGTACAATTAACCAAAAATCAGTTCATATAAATAATAGTACGTCGTTGGTATTGTACTGTTGCCACAAATATATCAAATATATGTACAAATGTGCACGACGCATCTTTAACTTAAAACATGAAATTATCTGTAGCAAATTCATATTGTTGTGAGAAGCATTACTGATTTAGGCTTCGTTGCTTGAACATGCAGATCCATTACTTTTATGCCTTTCTTTAACGTAAGATTTGAAAATGAAAATGAAAAGGTTTATTGGCAGACTATAGTCCATATGACAAATATTATTAATACAATGAGAGTTCATATACTAAGGATAGAAATATATACAAATGATTAGAAATAATACTGTAATGTCGAAGTTAAGTGGAGCTACAGACACGTTTTCGTACCAAGAATTCCATAGCTTAGAGGATAAATGGCAGGGCTCATGGATAGCTTGGATGATCGGGTTGGTTGATTTTTTAATTTTTTGCATTAGACTGTATTGAGCACGTCTTGTTACCTCCAGGAAGCTCGGAACATTGCGGGTAGCAAACATTTGCGAAGCTGAGCATCTCGGGAGTAATTTATATGAGTCTAAAAGACCTGTTGTACAGCAAATTTAGGGTTCTGCCAGAACTTTTTTTATAATTCACCCAGAGTTGCTGTCCGTATATATTACTGCAGAAAGTACGAAAGAGAGTGTCTTTAGTTTCACTTGTACAGAATCGAAAGTTCCTTATGGTCATATTCGCTTTAGCACACAGGCTTCGAGATTGTTTCTTTATATCCGAGTCATCACTCAAGGAGCTGGTAATAGTTTGACCCAAATACTTAAACTCTTGTACTTCCTCAATTACCTCACTCACCATTCATTTTAAACCTTATATCAGCTGGCTGATTACACCTTTTAGGATGAAATTGCATAACCTTAGTTTTTGTAACATTAAAAAGAATATCATGTTTCTGCGAATACTCTTCGCAGACTTTTAGTAGCCGATCCAGACCTTTAACAGGGACTTATTAACACCATATCATCGGCATAAACTAAGTTATTTATCCTTGTGTTATCTATACAACATCCCACTGTTGCCTCGTTAAGTGAAGCAATTAATCCGTCAATATATACATTAAACAGCATAGGGGAGAGCAAGGAGCCTTGTCTCACCCCGCAAGAGGAGCCAAAACACTCGGATAGTACATTGCCCCACCTAACAGTGAAAGATTGGTGGGAATACCAAAATTTAAATAAATTTAATATGTACATGGGAACCTTCCTGTTTTCTAGTTTTGCAAATAAAATATTGTGGTTCACCCTATCATATACCTTACTTATATCTAGGAAACAGCTATAAATAGTTGAATTACTGTCAATGTATTTAGATATTGTTTCTTTAAGTACATAGATCATTGATGCAGATGTTCATTACTTTTGTTCATTACAAATGACAAATGTAATGAACATTACTTGTAATCATAGTGACTGTTTGTACTCGTTTCCTTAAATTAAAAGGAATAATATTTTTAATTTTTTTGTAATTTCGATGTGACGTCAAGAGCATCGACCTTGCAACGTCGAGATTAATCTCAAGTTCCCAACCACTCCCAGTCACTAAGGCAAATTAGTAACGGTAGTTTACAATATACTAACGCACATAGGCGTATGGGATGGCAATTTACTGAGGGGGGGGTGAAAAACTTGGGAGCTATTGAAGAATAGGGACCCCAGCCTTCTTTAGTTAGGCTTATAAGGCTAACTAACAAAAATATCACGACCTAACCTAACCAATCGTTAGGTTAACTGTATGCCCTTGACGATTGGTTAGGTTAGGTCATGATATTTTCGTTAGTTAGCCTTATAAAGCTAACTAAAGAAGGCTGGGGTCCCTATTCTTCAATAGCTCCAAAATTTGCCCTGAAAATTTGCACATATGCACTTTGTGTAGCATAAAATAACACAAAAGTTAGAGTATGAGTAACATATATTAAAGCCTTTTTTATATAAAAAACATTACAATTTATGAAAATGAGATAAAATTTTGTTACAACATTTCTAAATGACAAGCAAAACTACGGCATTGCAGTTGATATAAAATTCAGTAAGTCCTCAACTTACGTTTTAATTATTAACTGCAAGTATAGTAGCAAGTAATCAATTCACCTCAAGAAGTAAAAAAAACAAAGGAATGTCAGGAAAAATCTGCCCTGAAAATTTCAGTATTTGCCCTGAAAATGCTCAATATTTGCCCTGAAAATGCTCAATTCCCTAGTCCTGGGGGGAGGCTGCCCCCCAGAGCCCCCGCCTCATACGCCTATGCTAACGCATAAGAAATATACTTCTCACTTTTGTTGTAGCTTTGATAGAGTTTTGAAATTTAGTTTGGGAGTGCAAATGGGCGAAATTTTGTTACGGGCTGTATCAGTGGCGTAGAGTGGTCTTTTCTCAGGGGGAGGGGGGGGGAGGGGCAAATGTGTTATAAATTCTCAACTGGACAAATTTGGCACCTTTTCCGTGATTAATATATGTTTTTCAAGCCACTACGTCACAGGCTTAGCCACGCTATAATATAATGTATTATTATGAGAAGCTGAATTTAAAATTGCCCACAGGGAAATGTATCTCTCTGTCTCTGTCTCTCTTCTTTATTGCCAAAATTTTTTTACAACCGGTTCTAAATTTCCGACTGGGCCCGATATTTTTCCATCACGGGTGGCAGTCGCCCCCTCAGCCCCCACCCACCCCAAGTTACGCCACTGGGCTGTATAGCTTAGGTAAAATCTGTGTGTGTTGAATAATTCAAATTTTAAAATGCATTAGACGATAAGTAAAACTTATATTTAGTAAATATGAACTTATAAGTTTTGGATATTTTTTAGTTTAGCGTCGGAAACTCGATGATACGATGCTCTATTACGATGCTTTATTGATGTTTCCTAAAGATATATGGTTATTTTCTTAAATAAACTTCTGCTTGTCACATTTTTAGTTTCCGACGCTGAACTCAAACCTAACCTAACCTAACCGGATATTTCTTAGTTTAGCATCGGAAAGTATAGATTAATTTTCAATGTTTGAGTTTAGTTTAGGTTATGTTAGGTTTGGTTTGGTTTAGCGTTGGAAACTAAAAATGTGACAAGCAAGAGTTTATTTAAGAAAATATCCCATATATCTTTAGGAAGCACCAACGGAGCATTGTATTATTGAGTTTTCGATGCTAAACTAAAAAGTATCCTAAGTTTAAATAGTTTAATATTTGATATACGATGTCGCTGAAAATTAGATTGTCCTCGATAGGCATTTGGTAATTAATCTGGCCGTTCCCGAAGCCAGAAAGACAAGGCCTTTAAGCCCTTTGTTGGCTTAGTGTACCAGGCATTTGACCCATGACCCTGAACCAATGTTGCATTTTTTTATGAATTACAGATTTCGAGAATTGTGTATAGGCCCTACATAATTAAATACACGAATTATGCCTAGCTTAGACTTTCGCGAGTCTTAGTTTATCAAGGATAATACAAGATTGGTCCAATCAATCAATCAGGTAATGCGCTATATTGATAAAATGAAAAAAGTGGAGGTAATGCGCTATATTGGTAAAATGAAAATGCGTAAATCACCGGGGCCGGATTCCATATATCCCATACAACTAAAAGAATTAAAAGAAAGCATTGTTGTGCCGCTAACAAAGATTTTTAATGCGTCTATTTCTGAGGGGTGCATACCAGATAATTTCAAGTTAGCAAACGTAACACCTCTCTTTAAGAAAGGCGATAAAGGTGCGGCGGGAAATTATAGGCCAATCAGTTTAACGTCTGTTGTAGGTAAGCTACTGGAATCAATAATTAGGGATCGTATAGTCGAACACTTAGAATTGCATAACTTGGTTAGAAATACGCAGCACGGTTTGAGGCGAAACAAATCTTGCTTAACTAATCTTTTAGAATTTTTCCAAAGCGTGGTTGAAGTTTACGATAGTCATCGGGCGGTTGATGTAGTGTATTTAGATTTTCAAAAAGCGTTTGACACCGTACCGCACAAAAGACTCATTGAAAAAACTAAGGCTCATGGAATCAGGGGTGTAGTAATAAATTGGATAGAAGAGTGGTTGCGAGGTAGGAAACAGAGGGTGGTCGTTGATGGAGCGGAGTCGTCTTGGGCTAATGTAGCGAGCGGCGTTTCTCAGGGTTCTGTATTAGGCCCCTTGCTTTTTCTTATATATATTAACGATTTAGATGTCAGCCTAGTCAGTACAGTTTCAAAGTTTGCGGATGACACGAAGTTGGGTGGTAGGGCGATTAATGACGAAGATAGAGATAAAATCCAGGAAGATCTGAATAAAATCGTTGATTGGTCAGTCACATGGCAAATGAGATTTAACGTCGATAAGTGCAAAATTTTACATATAGGTTCGCGTAACGGTAATTTTGCGTATAGTATGTCAGGGAAGGAGTTAACAAGCGTAGAGCAGGAAAAAGATTTAGGAGTTATAGTCACTGGTGATTTAAAAGTAACGAAACAAAGTACAGCGGCGGTCAATAAAGCGAACAAAGTGTTAGGTTTTTTCGCTCGGAATTTTGAGTACAAATCGCGCGATATTATAGTTCCTCTTTATAAATCATTAGTTAGACCTCATTTGGAGTACGCGATCCAATTATGGAATCCGCATATGCGAAAAGATATAGACAAACTCGAAAGAGTTCAAAGACGAGCAACTAAGATGATTCCGTTGCTTAGGTCGAAATCGTACGAGGATAGGCTTAAGGAGTTAAAATTTACTACACTCGAGACTAGGAGGCTAAGGGGTGATCTAATCCAGGTTTTCAAAATTATGAATGGGTTCGATAACGTAGATAGAGATAGCTTTTTCGAAATATCTCAATAGGACTAGAAATAACGGGTGCAAGTTGACAAGTAGAAGGTTCGAGACAGCCAGTGATGGGCAGTATCTAGATACATGTATCGCCGATACGTATCGATCGATACTTTTGTATCGGTATCGGTATCGCTTTAGCTACTTGATAAAAGTATCGATTTATCGGTATAGCTAAGGTCAATTTCCTTAAATGTATCGAAAAAAATCGATACTTCGATACATCGATACATTAATAAGAATTTTTAAATATTTAAATAGATGTTATAATATGACACTACTGAGTTATATTTATGAATATACATAAATAATAATATTATTAAATATTTATTTAATGACAGTACTACTCTACTGGTCACGTCACACAGTACGGCGCAACGTTTAAACACGTTTGTACTTGTGTTATTGAGATTAATTAACCATAATATAGAAACATTGTTAGCTGTAGAGAAGAAGCTAGAGCGTTTGAATTCGGAGGCATTGCGTCATTGTCAGCCACTTCTCAATGCAGTCACAGTAGGGTTCACTAAGCGGTTTGAAAAGTTTCTGTGCCTTGATGCGTCGCATGAGTGTAAAGCAGCAATACTGGCATCGTCTTCAAATCCTCTGTTCAAGTTAAAGTGGATGACAATAAAAGGCAAATTTAATACTAACATTGTCAAAAAGAGAGTTCAAGAAATGTTGGTTAATGCTGTTAAGAGCCTCAGCGAGCAGACCCCCTAGCAACAACTAAGTGATGCTGCATCTGACGGGAGTGCAGATGATTTCTTCTGTTATGAGTCTGCTTCCACTAATGTCTCTGCAACCCAAGATTCCACCGAGATGGAAGTTTTACAGTATCTGGGTGACGGAAGTCATTCTCTCCAATCTCTGAGGCAGTACCCAGGAATTCTACGGGTCTTCCTGAAGTATAACACACCACTACCATCCTCTGCTCCTGTAGAACGGTTGTTTAGTTTGGCTGGTCACATTCACGTTCCAAAAAGGAATAGACTGTCTGACCAGATGTTTAGCCAGCTGGTATTTTTGAAGGGTAATAGTAATTATTTTTAATTGTTAGTGTAATATTTTCAGTCATTCATGTATCCTACAAAATTAAAACATACTTTCATTAAATAAAGCAATTGTTTTTATTTACATCTATAAAACCCATTAAAATGTCGTTGATTTTACTTACAGTGCGTAAAAATTACTAGTATAAACAATAATATCTAATACCTACATATTAAATGAATAATTATAAAAATGTACCGGCGATACATGTATCGGCGATGCATGTATCGGTATCGGTATCGCTTAAGACATCTAGAAAGTATCGGCGTATCGGTATCGCCTAAGACGTTCTTCATGTATCGATGTATCGGTATCGCTTTAGCGATTTTCATGTATCGATGCCCATCACTGGAGACAGCAGTTGCCAAAAACTTTTTTACACATAGAATAGTAAATAGCTGGAATAGTTTGCCGGTAGAAGTAATTAGTAGCACGTCTATAAACATGTTTAAAAATCGATTAGACGCATATGTTGATAGATTGGGTATAGTTTAAGGTAGTAAAATTAAGGCTTTGTGGTTCGGAACCCACGTAAAATTGTAGGTCTCCTCCGCCACCATGGAGGACATGCACGATACACAATTACGAACAGTTAGGTAGACCAGCCATGAGTGGATCCTAGGGTCTTTGTTAGTCTGAAACATTATAACATTATATATATGTATATATGTAGAGCGGGCAGACAAAGAAATTCCTTTCCCCGCCATTCTCTAACATCATGGAATCAAAACAAAGGCTATACACGTGGGCATGAAACAGGCCCACACAAGAAACACAGATTCTGTGGTATTTCCCGAAGCGACCACCAGAGGACGTCACCAAGACCTATAAAATGTAGCTTCTTCCTCAAATCATTCTCACTCCTCACTTCTCGCTTGCCATTTTCTCGTCCTGTTCGTCACGTCTCACTCTCAGCACCTTCGTCAAGCCACCCGCTCCCCGGCCTTCGCCGGAGAGAGGCCCGCTGTTCCTCCAAGGATCCGGTCGAGCCTACACGAAGTCTATCATCAAGTAAGGCTCTCTACAATCTCACTCCGTTAGTTACTGCCTCCTCGTGAATCTACTCTCTCTACGTAACGCAATCACGACCTCAGCCGGCCTCAGTCCCAAGTCACACTTCAACTATACAGAACGAAGTAACACTTGAGGCAACTCTACAATTCCTTCCTGCAAGAAAGAACATCAGTGCTGTAGGCGTCGGCCTCTAACCAGTTCTCTACTGGATGTCAACTTTCATCCTCTCGCCGGCAAGGCCAACCTGACTAGAGAAGCACCTTTCGAGGCCCAGGTCCATAAACCTCCTATTAAGCTACAAGCCACAAACCCATTTCGCTCGTTGCTCATCCTCCACCACAATTCGATCGGCGCCCGTTCAACAAGTATTTCAACAGACTTCCCTACCGTCTTCAAGGTCATTTTCGACGCGCAAAACGCAATACGGTCAAACCTCACCTAGGTCTACAGTCTCCAAGGTCAGCAAGGACGAACGCAATACGGTCAACCTTCAAGCAGCTCTTCAATCTCCAAGGTATTCAATATTTCGGTAAGTCTACCTTCGCCTTCGTGTTAAACAATTCACGCGAAGCCTACACAGTGTAATCGTGCGTCGCGTTTAGGTTATATCCAAGTGTACGCAAGCAAGCGAAAACTAACACTCTCATTAAGACCGCAATAGGCCTATTCGAGTGTCGTACCAATATCGTAATTTTGTATCACCCTGTTATTGTGATCATTCATATAATTTACTTATCGTGCATTTTATTGTTTAGGTTAATATGTTTTAAATGACATGGGCTGGAACTGTAAATCAAAATAACTTTTTATGAGGTAGTTTTAGTCGCTTTATTCAAATTTGTCACTCATTTTTTGTGCAAACTATTGTAAAAAATAATAATAATATATATATAATGTATTTGTAGTCGGGGGTGGTATGACGTCATGTTACTCTGCGACTTAATTAGTTTGTTGGTTTCTGTTCTGGCTATTTTTTTTTCTAATTGGATTCAGTTTGGTGGTGTTTGTGATAGAATTATGACGTGCCGTTCGTGTGGTTTCGACTTTGAGAACTTGATTCGTCATGTGCCCTAGATGAAGACAAAGCATTGGATGTTTTCATCAATTACGGCGTTATTCTCTCATCCTTAACTTGCCCGAAATGTGACAGTGAGTGCCTAATACGAAAAGATCAGAAGATATTTAGGTGAAATAACCAATATTAACCTGTTAGGTTAAAATGCCCGGTTAGGTCAACTGAATGCCTGGTTAGGTTAATTGAATGCCCGGCTAGGTCAACTGTACGCCCTTGATGATTGGTTAGGTTAAGTCGTGATATTTTCGTTAGTTTAAACAAAAATGACGAGAGCAAACTTTTCTGATTAATTTTGAAGTAAACATGTTAGGTTATGCTTTATTGTATAAAATGTAGTAAAAAATATATTTTTCAAGTGTATTTTCGTGTGCTTTGTTCGAATATGACCTTCATTTCTTGTGCAAATGAACAGAAATACAGTTGTCATTGCATGGCCCAAACACGTAGTTCTGTTCGTTTGCACAAGAAATGAAGGTCATATTTGAACAGAGCACACCAAAATACACCTGAAAAATATATATTTGATTTCAACTTCAGGCCATGTCATTTGCGATATAATTACCATTGTTTATGTGCTCTTTTATGCATTTCATTCTTGACGGCCTAATCCATTTACTGTACCAACCGTACGGGTATTATTTCCCTTATTTCTGTTCAATAGGCTTCGTTATTTATTCTGTGTTCACTCAGCATGTCATTAGCCTACCTAAATTAGTGTTTATCATCATTGTACTTGACAATTAGACTGTATAGCATTTCTTATTGCTAATACTCAGTCATCTTTAGCAGAATATAAATGCCGTTATATCATTGTTATTCATTATAAATACCTTTATTGAACTGTTAATCGCTGTGAACAAATAGCTGATTTATTTTCCTAATTAAACACAAAACAACAAGGGAATTTTTCTCTCCTATTTAAATATTGTTTATTTGGGCAGTAGGCCCCAAATTGGTGACCCTAGTTTCATCATTTTGTTCAATAATTATAGTAAGTCTACTTTCTTAGCCACATCAAATCGGTTAACCGTAGGCTACTATAAATTGGTGACCCTGGAGTGACTATAAATTGGTGACTCCAGCCTTATCATCAACAATCAATCATTATCAGTTAATTAACCATTAATTATCATTATTATAGTGCCAACTTTACGCTATAAACAGGTAACATTAAATTGGTTAAGATTAGGTTACTATATATATGTTATAATATTATATGAAATATCATGCATGAACACGCACGATTTTTCATGATGAAAACATTGGCCCCACCAGGGTTCAAACCGACCATCTCTTGAATAGAAGCTGAGGGCACTAGCCACTACACCTGATGCGCAGTGCAGACACGGAAGTCGGCTGTTCGGGCCCCGGTGATGCTAGTAATAATAATCTATAATAATCCTGGAGTTAGTGCAGTGGGCCACATTGGTTGGCCTGAACTGTGCCAGTTTCTGGCCCTCCTGATTGGTTATCATCATCGTGATTCGAACCCTCAACCTCGGTGTCTTCATTTCGCTTATAGGGAAACTGTATTATCCACTGAGCTATGGACGTTGGCCCGTC
The DNA here is from genome assembly GCA_023014485.1 of Bathynomus jamesi. Classification (NCBI taxonomy): domain Eukaryota; kingdom Metazoa; phylum Arthropoda; class Malacostraca; order Isopoda; family Cirolanidae; genus Bathynomus; species Bathynomus jamesi. Next base: position 792,956 of record JAJOZX010000528.1, read on the forward strand.
GTAGTGTAGTTGCGTTATGGTAGATTTCAAATTATTTAACGATGACGTACGAGGCCAAAATGAAGTTATTGATTCAGTACAAATGTTGATGAATATTAGAATATAACTTTTCAGATAAGGCTGAATATTCAAAACTGAACACCACAATCCCCTCCCTACGGCTTTGGCTAGATGGTACCACCTTCATTCCTCAAAGATGATACTTAGAAAAGGCTGGTGACAAAAAATGCATGGTACGTCGATCTGAAAAACTTCGGACTCCTTATTCTAGACTACTGGTAAGACGCCAATTAAAATTAGACTGTATGGTAGGCCTAGGTGGTGGTAACTACATCATCCGTACTCCAACTTAAGCTTATAAAGCTAGCCCTTTATACAGTAGGACTAACGTGATCTGCATTTGAACTATGACCCTGAAATGGCAGTATTAACAAACAAAATAATTTTTTAATGACGTCATAGGCGGTATATAAATATAAAATTTACACCGTTGAGAAACTTACGACGAACTTAACTGATCGTAATCAAACATAAGTTAGTTATGTTTAATTAATTTTACTGGGTTGACCTGAAACTAATAAGAGTTCAGTGTATCTAAGATTAATTCTAGATAAGCCCAATCGGTGCTACTGTAGTATGCGGTCTACCTACGATTGGTTAGGTTTAATCATGATATTTTCGTTAAAACTAACGAAAATATCATGACTAAACCTAACCAATCGTCAAGGGCGATTGACAATGGGATGTAAACAAACAATTAGGAAACAAGATAAGAAGCTATAATTAAAAGGTAGACGGCCGAATCGTAGGTAGACCGCATACTACAGTAGCACCGCCCAATCTACAGTCGCGGTCAAGATTCCTGAAGCACATTTTGTCTTGCTATAACTATATGGCAACTCCTTTTTTTATTTCATGGTAAACTCGTAGCAGAGGGTATATATATATATATATATATCTTGGTTACACTTCCACCCGAATTGTTCATTCTGACGAAAGTACAGAATACACCGATATTATACTCGTACAAAAGGCTACAGTCAGAGGGTGAATTAGTTCAAAAAAAGGGTTCTAAAATAAATGTTGAAAACCAAATAAAAAATGAAACTGGGATCACTAATGATAAGAGCAGATTTGAAAGATAAATTATATGACCTGTATGAAGGAAATTACTAATTTCCTTCATACAGGTCATTTAATTTCAGCAGATATTAACATATTTAATATCTGCTGATATTAAATATTAGAAAACTAGGCTACTAAGACTCACATAAATCCAGCACCTGCCTTGCTGCAGAACTGCAGGAAAATAGTGGTGGTAAAGTTCACTCATCTACAGCTAGACGTAAATTATGTCAGTAAGTGCTGAAAGGGTGTTCGGCAGTAAATAAACCCTTATTATCCATAGAGAAAACAAACGAAAAAAATGCACATGATTCAGGAAAGACTCGAACCCCCATTGCTCATATGTAATCGAACACATGGCCTAACAAGGCATTTAGTTTGACAAGAGAAATTTCTCTTATCAGGAATGAATTTACTGCTTAATTAATGTCTTTACATGAGTCAGAGACAATGGCTTTGATACCTTGCAACGCGGTACGAGTCCCAGTAGCCCCTGGCCATTTTTCAATGTGTTTTTTCACATTTTTCCATTCTAAAAAAGTGTGGTTATTGTTCTTAAAAGTATTCATACTCCCTTACTTGTAAAAACCACTCGCAGCAAGTGAAACCCTGTCATAATACGCAGCTTTCACCCAATCTTTCCATTGTCCTTCTGGTATTTTCTTTTTGTAGGGTTCCAATCTTTTTAAAATTTGTTCGCAGCCATTCTTAAAAGATATGAATCACTTTAGTCTTTAAGTCTATTTCATTTAAAATTAATATGTGCAGTGCAATTAAGTACTGCTGATTAATTTACTTTCTAGAACTATATTTAAAAAAATTAAATTTTTTTTTTAAATAATTTAACTTATTTTTTTTAAGTTGTTTTAAGTTGTTATAAAAAAATAAAAATTAAAAAAAAACTTCTGTAAAAATAAGAGTGAATATTAAAAATAAAATTTTAACTTATAACATTAAGAAAGTCATGTTTTGAGAGCCTTCCCGTTCTAAAAGAAATTGCTGATAATATTAAATTATATTATTCATTTATTTTTGGAAGGGTACTTAAGGTATACTGTAGAACTTGTCCTTTATATGATTACAGAAGCAAATCTTGCGTTAGTTCGAATTGTATTATTAGTGTGTATAAGTGTGTAAGTTTGTAAAGTTATTGTGGAAAGTCCAATCTTGAATTAAATTTCAAGCAAAATACCTTCTAAGCCGAGAGTAAGCAACCTTTATGTTGATGGAGACTGAATACTTGTAGCAGAAACCTAGGGCCTATCGGCCACTGGACAAGAATTAGTTACTAAATTTTTATCAAGGTGCGAAACCTGTGCTCTTTCCCTGCCCATTTTATTAATGTTAATTTGTAATGATCAAACGTCGTTCATTCATACACACAACATCAAGCAGGTGTTGGTGGAACATTCGAAAGCAAAACTTTGACTTGTTAATATTTTGAATGAGGAATGCGTAGGTGCTTCCAAAAACAATAACATTTATTTGCAGAGTTTCATAAATGTGGAAATTGAGTGACACTGACGAATGACCATTTGGCCAAAGCAAGTAAAAGTTTAATAACATTCTTTATATAATTTGTCTTTCAAAAATCATGCACAGAGTTCAACTAATTTCATCCTATGATAAATTAGAACATCCTCTACACTTGCATTAAAAGGATTTTCAAATACCCTTTGCGGACGGACACTGGCCCGTTACAGCACAGCTATTCTTTAAAACCTGTATTTTGCAATAGGAACACTAACTTCCAAATTTTGAAGTGTCTCACAGCAAGTTAAGTGAAAAAGTATGGGTTTAATCTTTTCTAGTTGTCAGCGTAAAAGCTTCAACATGAGAGTACCATTCATTTCACATATTTATAAATTTTCCCTATATCTGGAGAATGGTGTTCATCTCGTTGAAATGAAATATAATTACAATATTTAGTCATAATTGCTAAATCGCAAAGCCAGTTTTCATTCGAAAGTTCAGGAGCAGACAGATTTTTTTCAGTTATGAAGATATCTATTCCGTGACAAAGATTGAGAAATGTTTGATTAAGGACATTACCACAATTCAACCATCGTTCTTCCCTAGGGTCAGGGCCGTTTCTAACATTTTTGGAGCCCTAGACAAAATTTATTTTGGGGGCCCCCAACCCCATTAGCTGATCATTTGCCAGATATGCATCAAAACATCTGCCTATATATATATATATATATATATATATATATGGAAAGCCCCACGTGCCATGCACAAAGTCCTTAACTTTTCCATCTATGAGACAGCGCGATCATGCTGGGTTTTTGTATATATATATATATATATATATAGGCTGACCATACGTACCGTTTTGAACGGGACAGTACCGTTTTTTTTATATTTCCTGGCCGTCCCGTCGTTTTAATAAAAATGTCAATTTTGTCCCGGTTTATGTACTTACTTTTTCATGAATACAGAATATTACATAACCCCCGTCCCTTTTTTGCCATCCTAATGTCCCGTTTTTGTCTCAAGGAAATATGGTCAGCCTATATATATATGTGTGTGTGTGTGAGAGAGAGAGAGAGAGAGAGAGAGAGAGAGAGAGAGAGAGAGAGAGAGAGAGAGAGAGAGGCATAAATAGAACAGAAAGCTAAATGGTTACTAACTTTTATAATTTATTTTAAAGAATATGCCTATAATTAGCATTGCACACAATAAGCCAAATTTGCATTGCAAAAATGAAAATTTTCATTGAAAGTTAGTGTTTCTTTTGTTGTAATTTTTAAACATAATTAACACTGCACACTTTGAACAAAAACATTTTCACATTTTTAAAAACATTTCACTCAAATACAAAGATTGTTTCGAGTCAATCCCTTATCGTATCCTTCAGAAATTTTGCCTCCTACACTCCTGACATTAAATTTAAAAAATATAAATAAATTATAAATTAATATAATAAATAAATTATTAAATTATAAATAACTTTAGACATAAAATGCGAAGGCTGATGGGGCACCTTAGCCGCCACGGGGCCCTAGGCAGTCGCCTATTTCGCCTATTGGAGGAAACAGCCCTGCCTAGGGTACAGCAAATATTTATAATTGATTCAATTTAATCAAAACAGTTCCTGAATTGCCTGTTTCATCTCATGACAGCTTATTAAAATTTGTCAACACAACTATTTCATGACATAATCCCTTTTCAGTTCCTTGACACAGACTACCTGTTGATGGATAGGATAATACAATGAAGCTCAATGGTCTTTCTGCTCCAAGTTCATCAGTTTTCTTTTTCATTCCAGTCATATTTCATGCTCCATTTGTAGCTACACTTGACAGTTGATCCTAAAACAGACCTAACTCATTTAGCAGAGCTGGGCACTTGCGGCATATTTTGCGGTACTGCGGTACTACCAAACTACCAAACCGGTACCGCATAACGCAGTACCGCAAAGGATCGCTGAAAGTACCGCAGTACCGCTACCGCATTCAAATTTCCGCGTACCGGTTTGGTACCGGTTTGGTAGTACCGCAGTACCGCAGTACCGCAAAATATGCCGCAAGTGCCCAGCTCTGTCATTTAGTATTGCAGTTAATTTTTGAAACAGATCGTTTCTCGCTGTTTCTTCTTGTAGTGTTTGGAGGGAGGTTAAGTCCCCCATAATCTCACTTTTCATTCCCAAGAATGAAATTGAGTGATTGAGCATTGTCAATAATGTTAATATTTTCATCCAGTGTCATAGGAAAATGTTCAAAAGTCTTAGCTTTTTTTTTAACTCATAAAATATCCTATTTTTACTCTTGTAATCATTCTTTTCAAAACAAAGTCGCTGTCTAATATACTTTTTTTTTGTCAGAACACATTTCTTGGATGAGGCCATAATAAAAAATAAAAAATCTGCATCGAAGTTGTTGTTGTTGTTTAGCCGATCAGCCCACCCTGATCGAGCAAGCCGGCGGCACGCAGGTAACCGATCGCCCTCTCCGGAGTGGACCAGAGGTTCAGCGCACTAGTGATGTTGTGTTGTGTTCGTTGTTGTGCTAGAGCGGTACAGTCCGTCATAATGTGTTCAATTGTTTGTGGTGTGTCTTGGCACAGGTGGCAGGTGTCGTCTATGGAGTTGTCTAGTCTGTGTTTATATGTCCGCAAGTTGGGGTGATGTCCACATCGGAATCGTGCTAAGTTAACTCGATCCGATCTGCTCAGGCTGATCTCTGACCTGTTAATGGGTGGCGGCTTCGCACCTAGGACCGCATTCGGACCGAGTCGTGTCAGTGCTTTGTGGGTTAGGTGTGTGTGTATGTGTTTTCTGTACTGTGTGATGTCTGTGGGGCGTGGTATGGAATGGAGTATTTGGTTATAATGTCTCTCTGGTGTTACCTTAATGGTGCGAGGTGTTGGTGCATGATTGTACATGTAGTGGCAAGCAGAGCTGGGCATTTGCGGCATATTTTGCGGTACTGCGGTACTTGCGGTACCACCGCACTACCACCCCGGGCCCCCATAACGCAGTACCGCAAAGGATCGCTGAAAGTACCGCAGTACCGCTACCGCATTCAAATTTCCGCGTACCGGTTTGGTACCGGTTTGGTAGTGCAGCAGTACCGCAATATGCCGCAAGTGCCCAGCTCTGGTGGCAAGGGTGTTGTGGGTTAGTTGTCGCTGCTGCCATGAATTGTGTTCCCCTCATGTCTAAATGTTCCCTAACTTTTAGTATTTTTGTTTCTGTGTGCAGGTGTTCTATTGGTGTTTGAGTGCATCCTGTAATGATACGAAGTGCGTTGTTTTGTATTGTTTGTAAGGTGTTTATGTGTGTGTTTGAGATAATGTGTGCCCAGCATGGGCTGGCATAGTCCATAACTGAGCGAATATATTGTTTGTATCTATGAGTGATATTGTTTCCTGCTGGTGTCCAAAGTTTGTGCCTGTTAGTACCCTAAGCGTGTTAAGTCTTGACGTACATTTGGTTTTAATGTCCTGAATGTGGTTTGCAAAAGATAATGATGTGTTGTATGTGACACCAAGTATTTTGGTTCTGTGAGTGTGTGGAATGTTGATGTTGTTTAGTGTAAGCTGTGGAATTACCTGGTGTTCTTTTGTGTTGCTTGTAAGCAAGGTGATGGTTGATTTTGTGGGCACTACTTTGAGTCTATTGTGTGTGAGCGAGTCTTGTATACTGTTTATGTATGTTTGTAGGTTATTTGTAGCGGTGTCGATGTTGTTGTGGGTGGATGTTAGAGTGATATCATCTGCATATGATAAGATAAGCTTGTTATCTATGGGTGTTGGAATGTCATGCATGTATAAGTTGAAGAGTGTTGGTGAGAGAACAGAGCCTTGAGGGACCGCGTTCGGAAAAAGCTTGTTTTTGGATGACTTGCCATTAAATGTGACGTGTGAGTATCTTCCTGAGAGATAGTTGCTCAGCCACCTTTTGGTGTTATTGTGCATGTTTGTGTTGAGTATTTTGTTTATGAGAGGGAAGCGTGGGATAGCATCAAATGCTTTACTAATGTCTATTGTTGCTAATAGTGTACGTTGAGCTGGTCTTCTGGAGTTGATGCCATGCATGATGTGCTGCGTGAGGTTAGTGAGTAATGTCGTGGTTGAGTGGTGAGGTCTGAATCCATGTTGAGTAGGCGATAGTGGTATGTGTGGGTTGGTGATTTGTAAGATTAGTCTTTCTGTTACTTTGGAAGGTGTGCATAGTAAAGTAATGGGTCTATAGGAAGCTGGTTATGTTGGATTTTTGTTTGGTTTGAGTAGTGTAATAATTTTACCTTGTTTCCGTATGTCAGGAATAATACAGTGTTGGTATGAATATGTGCTGATATTTGTGAGAGCTAGTATTCCTTGTGGGCCCAAGTGTTTAAGGTGTATGTTAGATATGTTGTCTTGTCCAGTAGCCTTCGAATTCTTAATGTTTTTGATGATCTTGGTGGTCTGGTCTGTATTGAAGGGTGTAATGGTCGTGTCAAGTCTGTAGGTTTTCTTGTGTCTGGCTGTTTGTCTGTCTGCGTGTTTCTGGTTGTTGTCTCTCTTTAAGTGACTTATCTTTGCGTAGTGATTAACTAGAATGTTAGCTTGTTGTGTGTATGTTGGGATATTATTTTGGCTGCGACAGATAGCCGCGTGTGAGGTGTGAATGCCGCTGTTAGAGTGGGTAATGCTGTTTATAGTCTTGTATAGCCTGTATGTATATGTAGAGTGGTTTAGTGTTGTAACTCCCTGAATGTTTCTGTTTGTTTTTCTTTGAGTTTGTTGTTTATTTCTGTGTTGAGCTGTTGTATCTGCTGTTTTATGGCTTCTGTGTGTGGTGTTTGTGTGTTATATTTGAGGTTGTTACGTTGCTTTATGAGGTGGGCTATTTCTCTAGTGTAATTTGGGTTGTATTTCCTAATGTTGCCCTTGGGTATATGTTTGCATTATTGATAATCTGATTAAATGTCTTGAGTGTTGTATCGATGTTTATGATGGGTGTGCTGTTTAATGTGGTGAATTGTTCCTCAGTCTGTATTTTGAACTGTTCCCAATCAGCTTTCTTGTAATTTCTGTAAATGTGCCTAAGGCTGTTGGGGCAGAGTGTAGAATGTGTTGTAATGATGCATCGAAGTTGTTAAAAAGTATAGTTTCTTCTAACTGAAATTTGTACTTAGCTTTACGCTTTTACACTACACCTTATCACCAATAAGCACCATACGTTAATTCTTAACTGTTTTTGCACGTTACAAGAATACTTTTATATAATAGCTACAGTTCACTTTCTTAAACGTTTTGAACTTCAGTTCTGACCATTGGAAAATATTCTTAAAATATACAGATCAAACACTTTCACTCCAAAATTTCCAAAATATTTTATAGAAAATATTGCTATGAAGTATTATATTTTTAGCAAATGAAGCACTATCCTTCCTATGCATCGCAAACTTGTCAGTTGCTCTGACCATGTTCTGAACTGCAAGTTGCTATCTGGATACATGTGTGCTCATAGCATGGGCGCAAATCGCTATAAAAAAATAGGGCTTACATTTGGATATTAAAATTAATGGATGTTTAATACATGTAGCCTACAGTATTTAAAATATCTTAAAAAAATGAAATGATAATATCGCTGTGGATCACGTGAGCCCCACCTAATGAGAACAAGTGAAACTAATAACAAGCAATATTATTGCTTGTTATTAGTTTCTTGGGACTTGACTTGCTTGGGACGTCCATTCTCATGATTGGTGGCCATAACCGCACAGAAATTGAAATATTCATCTCGGAAATCGTCTCGAAAATAAACACTGCATACTGGTCATGGGTCTCAATGAGATATGATATAATAACAAATAATAATATTTATTCATGTATTATAATTCTTCTTATTACTTTGGAATACTGTTATCCTACTAAGAGTTCCTAATAGTTCCCATATAGTGGGGGCTACAATTGATACTTTGTCCACAGCCTTCAAAAAGTAGTGGGTACACCGTACATGTACCTCTTGTCCCATAGCGATTTGCGACTATGGCTCATAGAACAAACACCTCAGTAATTTTATATTTCGAACTGTTTTATGAAGAAATCTTTCGCGCTGAAATTTTGTTTAATAAACTTCTCTTTCTATGTTTTCAGTAGTTCTGTTTCCTCTATCAGATACTTATAATGAGACATACGCATTTAAACTGCGAAAACTCGCCCACTGGTACTCTGTTATAGAGAAGTTCAGTCGTACTGAAGTTGTTCATAACCAGCGGTGTAGTGGAGCAGGTGTAACGTTGAAAAATGAGGTATACCTCATTTTTCAACGTTGAATAATGAGGTGCACCTCAATTTTCAACGTTGAAAAATGAGACACTTCGTTGGAATGGAGTTGAAGTAGGCTATAAGTTAGCGTAGCCCCTCACAGCTTGGCCGTTCAAGGCTCAGCTGGGATTCTGAACCCAATCGAAATAAATAAAACTAGCGGAGCGACCCGGCGTGGCCCGAGTGGAAGTTGAACGTTATATATATATATATATATATATATATATATATACAGGGTGTCCCAGAAGGCTTGGAGGGGTTTTATTTGGCTATAACTTTTTCCTTTTTTGATTAATTTATTTATTTTTATTTTTCAATTAAAGTATCCTTGCTGCGATTAATGAAAATGTAATCCTGGTATGGAAAAACTATACATACTTACAATATGGTACCTTTATTTCTTAATTAAATATAAATTATTAATTCATTGAATTAAATATCTACAAAATTGCCTCGGGATTGGCGACATAGCCTATTAGGAATGGAACTTAATTGCCATACATAGAACCCCATATGTAGGCATTGGGTCAGCGTGACAACAAGAAAACCAAACGAATTATTTCGTCTCAAAGTTTTCCATTGCTGACTCATGAAAATTACTTCAAGAGAAGAGTCAACGAACTTTGAAAAATCGGCGAATTCCAAAGCGAACGATTTATATTCTTGCGGCACTGAGAGCTGCTCATTGTTAAGCCCTGTTTTTAAGCAAGGAAGATGTATTTTATCTTCCTATAAGTTCTGAGTGAATAACAAGTAATATAAACCTAATAACTCAAAAGGATAGGCCTATACCTTCAGGAATTTAAATATAGTGATTGCCTATATTAATTAAATCAAATAAACTCGTTGTGTAAACTCCATCGTACCACGGCCCTACATCGAAAAAGATCGTCGCGCCCTACAACCAAAAGCGAGGCCCAACGAAATAATAAGGTAAGGTAATTTCTTTCTTTACCATTAGGCAGCGCTAAAATACCAAAGGCAAATAAATTTAACATTAACCACTAAAAACAATACATAAAGAGGTCCTTTGAAGACCTTCACATACATAACTCTTTAACGAAAAACGTAGGGTTTTTGTCATTAACTCTCTACTGAAATCTGCTGGAAATTTCCAACGTATGAGGGTAACAGGCAATCAACTCATAGCTCTATATAGTTTTTCAAACCTGGACAGTGCAACAAAGAGTGGCTATTGTGGAACTTTATTTGACAAACAACTCTTCTATCGTTGCCGCTCAAAGAGCTTTGCCATTAAAATCCAACACACGTTCTGCTCCTTCTAATCGAGCTATTCGACAGTACGTCGCTAAATTTCGTATGGGAAAGGGTCAGGGAAACGAGCCACGGACTGGGCGTCCTCAAACAAGCCGAAGTCCAACTCTGGTTGAGATGGTTCGTGAAAGCGTTGAGGAAAATCCACATCAGTCCGACGACGCAGCCAGGAATTAAACATTTCAAGAAGTTCCTTACAACAAATTTTAAGAGAGGATACCAATCTTTACCCGTACAAAATTCAAATTGCTCAAGAAATTAAACCACATGATCATCAAAGTCGGATAACGTACGCTAATGCGATTTTAGATTTACGCAATGAAAATGAAGATTTCACCAGATATTACATTTGTAATTAAAATCGCAATAAATATATTTTTAAGTGTTACAAACCTCTTTTTTATTTGATCCCCCAAACAAAAAAGTTATAGCCAAATAAAACCCCTCCAAGACTTCTGGGACACACACCCTTTATATATATATATATTATATATATATTATATATATATATATATATATATATACACCCGGTTACGTTAATTGAATGCCCGGTTAGGTCAACTGAGTGCCCGATTAGATTAATTGAATGCCCGATTAGATTAATTGAATGCCCGATTAGATTAATTGAATGCCTAGTTAGGTTAACTGAATGCCCTGTTAGATTAAAGTTTTAACGAAAATATCACGACTTAACCTAACCAATCGTCAAGGACGTACAGTTGACCTAACCGAGCATTCAAGTAACCTAACCGAGCAATATATATATATATACAAAGGTGGGCAGGACCGAGTTCCAAAAGGACCGAACTCCAGGAACTCGGTCCTTTTTAAGGACGTGAGCGGGAAAGTCGGTCCTTTTCTCAGTGAGGACCGAAATGAGGAGCGACGGTCCATTTTTAAGCAATTCCGGACGGTCTTTTTTAGTGATTTTAGTGTGTTTAGTGATTATTTGAAGTTCTAAAGAAGATGGATCGTTTCCTCCAGAAGACTCAGAAAGAGACGTCCTCAAGGAAGGAAGGACGTCCTCAAGCCGAAAAGGTCAGGGCTCAGTGACAGCCATTTTGAAATGCTAGTCTTCTTGAAGGGAAACTCAAGCATTTAACTTAATAACTTTTTTTCATCATTTATGTATTGTATTAATTATAATTTACGTTAATAAAATTAAAGATTTCCGGTGTCTTTAATTTCATTTTTCATTTTAATCAAATTTTTCACTTATATTATATATAAGGACCGAGGACCGAGTCGTTCCTAGGTCCTATCTTCAGAAAGGACCGTGACCGGGACCGTCGGTCTAGTTTGAGGCACGGACCGGGACCGGGACCGTCGGTCCAGTTTGAGGCACGGACCGGGACCGGGACCGGGTCGTTCCGCTAGTTTTATTTATTTTGATTGGGTTCAGAATCCCAGATGAGCCTTGAACGGCCAAGCTCTGAGGGGCTACTTTAACTTTAGCCTATTTCAGCTCAATTTTCAACAAAGTGTCTTATTTTTCAACAATGTACTTCATTTTTCAACGTTGAAAAATGAGGTGCACCTCATTATTCATCGTTGAAAAATGAGGTGCACCGTGCACCTCATTATTCAATGTTGAATAATGAGGTGTACCTCATTTTTCAACGACCTCATTTTTCAACGTTACACCGGTGCTAATTTATCACTACACCCCTTGTTCATAACTTGCAGATATGTACGTCCAAAATCTAATAGGCCACGCTGGCCTTCCAAGGATAACATGCCTTTGTTTCCACTGTCTTGCAGATTTACTTCCAAAAAACTAATTGGGCTATTACTTTCTGTTGCATATTTCCTCCATACAGGTAATTTTCAATATAAAGTGATAAATGTGGGGCGGACTGAATAAAATAGCTTTACAGGCCACACGTTTCGCACCCGACTTTCAAGTAAACTCACAAATATGTTAAATTTAAATTAAACCAATGACTATTCTGTGAGGTATATTCAAAATATGAAGGAATAAATAGGAAACTTCATGGCTTCTTCATCCATCCACTCAATCCCATTCTGTCCATAAGGTTGAATGGAAATGTTTTAATTTTGGTAATGGAAAACCTATATTCATTTTAGTTTAGAGGCAAATCGTAGAAGGTTCATTCAGTTTTTTATACACACAATAAATAATGAAAATTCAAAGTACCAGAACAGCCATTCCATTCAGATCTGTACCAGATGAGGCAGCGGTAGGCGAAGTATTCGGCACCTTATCCGATGATGTGTCTGCTATGTAAATGGTTTCCAATGGCACTTTGAGAACCCTTGATGCTACCTGAATCATTTTTGTGTGAATTCCTTGTCCCATTTCCATTCCTCCATGAGATATGAGAACGGAGCCGTCCTTATAGACGAGAATCAATGCTCCTGATTGGTTTAAGAAGGTTGTCCCATACGCAATAAAAAATTTACTTGGAATAAGGCTGAGACCTCGTTTCATGTAACGATTTTTGCTGCAATAATTATAAACTTTTGTTAAACAATCCACATTCTGAACAATATTATCAGAGTTCGAATCTCAAAAGGTAGTTTATAACAGAAAATTGATGACCTTTACCTGTTAAATTCCTTTATTTCTTTTTCTCTGTTTTCATAATCACCAGTTTCAATAACTTGTTCCCAACATTTCCTTATAGTGCAGTCGTCAATAATTTGTTTGTAGGGAGTTAAAGAGCCAGATTCATAGAAGTTCTTTTCACGAACCTATAAATATAAGTAGTTATAACAGTGTGCATACTAATAATTTGTTTATACCAGAAGTACCAAAAAATGTAAGAACAATTTTATATCTTATTACTGTTGTAGGATGTTCTTGAAGATTTTCTGACACTTTTGAAATAATGTCTTCCATAATGTAGCATCCTTGTGGCGATCCAAATCCTCTAAAAGCTGTGTTTGATGGTAAGTTTGTTCTACAGGTGTAACCGCTTATTTTCATATTTTCTATTCTTCATGGGTGTATGAGATAAAAAATATTGATTACCCCCAAAAAATATTAGTGTACAATAAACACAAATAATTTAAATATATAAGATCTTAATAGTATTAAGAAAATAAACATGACTATTTAATGGAAATTACGCGGTCGAAGGGTGGTTTCTGTTAAGTCATTAAATAGTGAGGTACTCGCTAATCTAGCCTAACTTAACCTAATCAGGAGCAACATATCTTTTTGTCCAACCGTAAAAGTATTTCTAGTTTTTTTAACATAATTTTTTAATGTTCCAAGGTGTGTTACCTCACCAAAAATTTTTTATTCCCCTACATCTGTGAATTATCATACACACACACACACACACACACACACACACACACACACAACACTTTTTTTGATACATCATGCAGTTAGTGAACTTATTTCTTACTTGTAAACATTATCAACAGAAGAAATGGCTTTTTCCATCACGTCACCTGACAGTTCGAGAAAATACCCAGCATTAAGATAGATTTGAAGGTCCAAAGCGACTAATTTACCATCTTTGCTGAAGCCAACTTTCCATCGAGCCAAGACCGGATTCCGACCGCCAGTTATGAGCATGTCTTCGTCTCGATCCACCACTATCCGTATTGGCCGTGTCGTTCTGGAACACAAAAAAACGTGTGTGTGTGTGTGTATATATATATATATATATATATAAGCAGAGCCTTCGGCTCTCTGCCCTACGGGCGGGGCTTGTGCGTCGCAAACTCGTCACGGCGAGGGCACGTTAGGGTTATCCCTTTGGGGGAAGGTCATTCTCCCTCTCTCCCCAAAAAACCCCTCACCCCCTTTATACAACTTGGGGGGCTAAACCCCACCCCTTCCCCCTCCCCCATTACCTCCACCTCCCTTTGTTTTGTTGGTTGAAACATTGTGGGTCATTATTTAAACAGGAAATGGATGGAAACAGGAAATGGAAGGAATTGTAGGTTTTTTAATAGTGTAAGGATATATATATATATATATATATATATATATATATATATATATATATATATACTGTATATATATATATATATACAGGGCGTCCCAAAAAAATGTATACACACTTTAACAGCTGATAGCTCAATTGATGTTTCTTTCTTTCCAAGTTAAACCCATTAGAATTAATAATGGCAGTCAGACTAAGCTTTGAACAAAGAAAATTCATTCTAAAATGCTACTGGAAGTGTGAAAACGCAGTTGAAGTGCAAAGACAGTTTAGGAGGGAGTTTCAAACAGATCCACCAACGCGACTTACCATCACTCGAATTAGAGATAAGTTTGAAGCCGATGGAACTGTTCAGAATGTCCACAAGAAGCGTTCCGGAAGACCACGGACATCGACAAGCCCCACAAAGCAAGAAAGAGTACTGGAAACGTATCACCAAAGTCCAAGAAAATCTGTGCGGCAAGCGAGTCGTGAGGTAGGAATTTCAGAATCGTCTGTCCAACGCATTTTGAAGCGCTGTCAATGGAAAAGTTACATTCCAAGATTAGTCCATGCTATTAATGAAGATGATGATGATCCGGACCGAAGAGTGGAGTATTGCGAGTGGTACTTGGCACGATGTGGATGTGGATTGGACGAAGGGGTTTCGTAGAATACCCTCCGCGTTCACCAGACCTCACACCACTAGACTTTTTTTTATGGGGATACTTAAAAGACAAAGTCTACGCTATAAAACCTGCAACAGTCGCTGAATTGAGAGCAGCCATTGAACGAGAATGCACACAAATACCAAACGAAATGTTTCGTGATGTTTGCGATTCCATTGCTTCGCGTTATCAGCAGTGCCTGGACCAGAACGGACGTCAGTTTGAAAACAGGCGTTGACAAAACAATTATATATATATATATATATATATATATATATATATATATGGTGTCCGGAACAATTTTAGTAAAGTCAACAATTCAAAAACTACTAATGTTCAAATGATGTCATATTATCTAGCAAATTTAGAAATATCTTTAGTGTTGTTTAAAAAAGCCATTTACCTACTTATATTTTACCATAAAGGTTTGAAATATAACCGAAATATGACTGTAGCATCGTATATCAATGTGCCATTGATATGTGTGGTCAACTTTGGTTATTTTTGGTGTGCAGTATGGTTTCTAAGTTTCACATAATCACAAATGCTGGAGTTTTGATTGTGAATGCATGTGTTTTCCCTCCTTTTTGACAATTTTGATTACTTCTTAATGTAAATATTGTGTAATTCAAATTATTCGAAATGTTATGTGTGAGGCTGAGCTAGGGTTGCCAGACGTCCTTTATTTCAAAGGACAGTCCTTTATTTCGATCTCTTGTCCTTGTCCTTTATTGAAGCGTCAAAGGACGGCATATGTCCTTTATTTATATTTTTATGTCTATTTCAAACTCATAAATAATAAATCCTTTAAGAAATTTATTATAATTACATAGGTATTTTTTTGCGTTTTGTTCCTTGACAGAGTAGGTAACCATTATCATTGCATCGTTAAGGCTTAATAAGTTAATAACAGTGTAGGCTCATTGATTTCTATGTAGCCGCAATAGATAATTCTGTGAGCTCTACTGCAATAAGCGGAGTGCCCCCACAAATGTGTACGGCAACTTATTTTTCCATACGCTGCGTCGCTGAAAGATACAGTAGTGGTACTGCTCTCGTCTATATTCAAGAACATTTTAAATATAGTAAAAATCAAAGATGTTGAAATAAATATTTATCCTATAACATTTAAAAAATTTTTTGGGAGCATCTCTCTCTCTCTCTCTCTCTATATATATATATATATATATATATATAGAAATTTGAGAATCTGGGAGCGGCAGCTTGAAAACGTTTTGAGTGTCCTTTAATCCGGTCATCAAAATCTGGCAACCCTATATAATAATAAATAAAAATAATAATAACAGTGTGACCCAAACTCTCTGTATATTTTGATATGATAGATATATGAAATTGTCATCACTGAATAATTAAGTCTTGACTGTCTTGTACCTATAACAACACAACCTTTTGACTGAGCTTATAGGAAGATATTAAGAATTTCAATTAACTTAATTTTATGTAATCATAATCAGTAGGCCTATCCAAATTTCAATGACATTTCTTTTGTTCACAGGTCCACAGGATGAGTCAGAAAGAAATCAGAACCCGAAACAAATCAAGTTGTCACCTAAGTCATTTGGTGGGGACTGGGAGGGAACTTCTCCCTGCTGAGCTGCCCACAGTCAGAGATCTGCTGAGGTATGGTTTGTTGAGGAGATGAGTGAGGAAGACAGGAGAAATTACCCAGTTAATGACCTGATTAACAAGGCATTGTTCCAGGGCTACTGGCTCAGTGGAGAAATGCCAACGCTCTATTCACAGGACCTGTAATCGACACTGAGGTCAGAATCAGGGCTAAAGTGAAGGCACTGTGGGATGAGGCAGTGAAGGTGTCCATCGGCAATGTGAAGCTAGAGGTCAAAGATAGGTTCATGATGAAACTGGACAAATTGGTGGACATCCTGACCTGTCACTGTGTGATCAGGAGCTGCAGTGAGCTTGGGTGCAACCCTGTCTGCAACAGTGAGGTTCACATTGACTGCAGCTGCAGAAGCGAGCAGAAGATACCAGTGCAGGAGCTTGCCTTCATTAAAGGTGAAAGAGAAAAGGTGGACAATGTGGGGGCACACCAGATGGGTCTAGCTGATCACCCTGAGATCAGGAGACAGAAAGCAGTGCTGCAGAGACAAGCAGAGAAGGAAGGCTGAAGAGAAGAGGAGAAGGAAGGCAGAGGAGTCAGTCAAGAAAGAAGAGGAGTTGAGGGAGGAGTCACTGCTGGAGATGGGGTTGGAGAAGACGAGATATACTGGAGGAGGCAGGGAGGAGAGAGGAGGACGAAGACTTCATACCAGAGGCTGCAACAACTTCTTCCTTGCCTGTGGCTAAGAAGAAGAAATACAACACCGAAGATATCACCAACATAGCTCTGGCTAGCTTGAGACATCACACTGGGTTGAGAGAGAGTGCAGAGATTGCCACTGCTGCCTGGATTGATGCTAGTCTTATCACAGAGTTTGACACAGCACTGGTGATTGACCACAACAAGGTGAAGAGGGCTCAGGAGAGACTGACTAAGGAGCTGGTCAAGAAGTTTGATGAAGAGATTAGAGAAAATGGCATCACCTGTATCTTCTTTGATGGGAAAAGAGATGACACCAAAGTGATGATGGAAGCTGAGGGCAGTGACAGGCAGTTTCCTGGCCTCATTAAGGAAGAACACTACAGTGTGCAATGAACCAGGTGGGAAATATTTGTGGCATTTTGTACCAGAGGAAACTGCAGAGGAGAGAAGTCATGCTGAGGTCATTGCTGATCATCTGGTGAACTGGCTAAGAGAGAGAGGAGCAGACCAAACCCTTTTGGTCAGAGGAGGTGACAGTACTAATGTGGATACTGGCTGGGAGGGAGGAGTAATGTATTATGTGGACGTCAAGCTTAGCAGGAAGTTGGTGTCGATTGTCTGTGACTTGCACACTGGGGAGCTGAGTCTCAGACACCTGGTAACTGCACTGGATGGCAAGACATTGAGCAACAACAAGTGGTCTGGGCCCCTAGGGAAGATGTTAGACACTGCCACTGAGCTGGAGATCAACCCAAACTTCACGAGGATCACTGATGGTCCTCCTCTACCCCATCTCAGTCAGGAGGTAGTTAAGGACCTCAGCACAGACCAATCATATGGCTACAGAATCATCACTGCCATCAGATCGGGAGAGATACCTCAGAGTCTAGCTCTCCTGGAGATTGGGCCAGTCTGTCACATTAGGTGGCTCACCACGGCTCTAAGGTTCTGCAGATTGTGGATTTCCAAACATGGTCTGAAGGGTAGGAACCTGAAGAATCTGAGGATAATTGTGGAATTCATAATGTGAGTCTACATGCCAAACTGGTTCAACATCAAGTTAAATCACAGTGGGTGGAGGGTTCCAGGCATGTACTGTACCAGCTGGAGCTGTTCAGAAGTCAGAAGAAAGTGATAGGAATATTGATGCCTACAGTGAAAAGATCAGCCTGGTATGCACACTCTGAGGCTGTGCTCCAGGCCATTCTGTGCAGTGAGGTGGAGGAGGAGAGGAGGGAGGCAGTGAAGAGGATACTGGAAATCAGAGGTGAAGGAGATGAGGACACACAGGTAGGAGACTGCAGTGTCAGACCCAGGAAGACCCCTGACATCAACCCAGATGCCATCAAACTCTCGGAGCTTATTAACTGGAAATCTGGCGTGACTGAGCCTCCTCCTCCTCTGACCTGCTCCCTCACCACTGCTGCAATCAAGGAGTTTCTGGATAGACCAATGGAAGTTCCTGCATGGCCCTCACACACACAGTCAGTAGAGAGGTGTGTAAGGATGACAATTGAAACAGCACAACATGTTTACTCACAAGAGAGGAGGGAGGCGTACATCAGTGGCCAGGTGGCCAGTAGGGAGCTCATGTCCAGGAACAAGAGCAAGGCAGACATGGCATCCTTGGCAAAGTTCAAGAAACCTATCTATATTTCTAAGTTTTAATATTGAAATACAATCAAAATGTATTTAATTGTATGTAATGTATTTAAAATGTAGTTATATACAATAAAAAAAATACTTGCAAAAATTGCTGATTTTTCGCAAACTTCAACTTCAAATATAAGTAGTTAGGAGTGGTCAAATCTGGATTTTAAAGCCATATTTCGATTTAGCACATAAAAATGCATCATTTGGTCACTAGTAGTCTTTGAAAATCTAAAGATTTCACTTTGCTCCCTAAAATTGACACACCCTACTACACTACCCATGCAAAATACTGGAATGAACTAAATACTAAATGGAGAGTAACACTTAGTTTTATTCGTAAATTTCTACATGGGCTCCTTTTGTAGCACGACAGATGTCTAGACTCTACCCATAACCAATTTCAGTCCAAACACGACTCAGCATATCTTGAGTTATGGTTTCTATGGCTGCAATAATCTGTTGTTTCAGATTGCCCACACTGTCCACCATTCCGGTATATCCATATACAACATTTTCTATATAACCCCAAAAGAAAAAGTCGAGGGGTGTCAAATCTGGTGATCTAGGAGGCCATGGGATCGGACCTCCCCTCCAAATCCAGCTATCCGGAAACTTCTCATTCAGTGTAGCGCGAACAATATTACTGAAATGAGGTGGTGCACCATCTTGTTGAAAGACACTGCCATCTTCTTCCAGCTGTAGGAAGACAAATTCCTGAAGTATGTGAAGGTAATTCGTGTGCGTGACGCTAGGCTCATCCAAAAAGAAAGGTCCTATGACTTTGTTATGCAGTAGGCCACACCAAACATTAACTGTTGGAGAATCACGCACGTGTTCGATGACTTCGTGTGGATTTTCAGATCCACCAAACTCTGCAATTATATCTATTAACAACTCCATTTGTGTGGAATGTGGCTTCGTCTGAAAAACAAATTTTACTTAGAAAACCTTCATTTTTTTCTAGCTGATCCAGAACATGAGCAGCAAACTCAAAAAGTTTCTTTTTATCATTTGGATGAACCTTTTGAAAAGGTTGCAGTTTGTAAGCATGAAGTTTTAAACGTTTGTGTAACACATCATGTACAGTTGATTTGGGTAGATTCCACTGTTGACTGCAGAGTAGCGTGTAGCGTCATGAGCGATCTGGAGGCACATTTCAGGTTTTGTACAATCAACCTTGCTGATTTCAGAAAAGAAATCAAAAATTTTCTGCAACAAGCAGAACACCTCCTTTTTCGCATGTAAAAAATACAAAATTCTTATTAATTACAGTTGGCAACACTGACTGACATGGTACTTCTGGCAGCTTTCTAATTATTCTCAGTGAGTCATTCCCTGGAATTTCTTAATTCTACGCTAGCTCGCTTGAGAGAAACAAGTGTTTTTTCTGTGGATGGGGTGTCCAAAAATCCCAAGGTACTAACGAAAGGTGCGTTTTGTGAATATATACATTATACACATTTCTTTGTTTTGTTGTGTTTTACATTGTTTATAAGTTTGTTATATGTCTTAGGGTGTATATATAGACCTATGGATATTTATATACATAATACATATGTCTGTGTGTGCAGTATATTTATATATATATATATATATTGGTAAACTTATTGTTTACCAATAAACCAAGCCTTATATATATATATACTCATAATCATATATATTTTTTATTTATACGTTTGTGTTTTTGTTTCAGTGTTCCTGTGTGATACTCGTTGTGTTTTGCTGGTACAATGAGCACGCAAAGAACACGGGGATCTGTCAGCCACATTGTCTTTGGTTCTCCACTATCAGTGCTTCCTCTGTCTGAACTTCCAACCCGTATACAAGTTGCAAGGCATTTCCTCTTCTTGAAGGAGAACAAGTACACCAGCAACAGGGAGATTCTTCCGGAGGTATGCCAAACACTCATTAATCATTGGAATCGTGCTAACATTCCATCACAGCCAATCAAGAATGTGAAGACCAAGCTGCTCCGATTGATGGAAAAAGGCTCACGAGCATCGAAGCAAGGCAAGCAGGCCACAAAAACCAAGTTCGAGGAAAGCCTGAATCAATTGTTTGACATAGCTGTCTGCCAATGCGATGATCTGTCTGCATGCCACTGTGAAAAAGAAATGAAAGTTCCACGACGAGAGCATGCCTTTCTGATCGACCAGAGAACCACGCGGATCATGCAGATCAGTCGGGTGGATACGAATGTGACTCAGATGATGGAGAGAAGGAAGTCAAGAGAGGATCGGATGCAAGAAAGACAAGAAGAAGAGAATAGAAGAAAAACGGAACGGCAAGAGGTAGCATCCTGTGCAGATGTGGTCGAATCAGCTCAAGCAGAAGCAGACTCCAGTGGTGAAGTGTTGGTGATGAGTTGATGGGTGATAGTGCCCAGGAGGACAGGAACATCACACCGATTCCCACTGTTGCTTTGGAAGCTGACCGGAATGGTGTATCGAACAGGGCTGCTGCAGCTATCAGCACTGCAACATTGGTTGACTATGGCATCATTAGTTCTGATGATCAGATAAACATAATTGACCACCACAAAGTATGGAGAGCACGGCAGAAGGTACGGAGGGATCTGAAGGAAGCAGTAACTTACCACGATGTGGAAGTCACTGCTTTATTTTTTGATGGGCGGAAAGACATGACACTTGTCAAAGAGAAAAAGGGGAACAAATGGTACAGCACAAAGAAAGTTGAGGACCACTATGTGCTGTTCGGAGAGCCTGGAACCTTCTATCTAAGCCATCTGACACTGGAACGAGGAACTGGCACTGTCATTGCGGATGGACTTCAAAATGCGATTGAAGAAATGGGTATTGCAGACAAGATAATTGCAGTGGGAGCCGACAGCACAGCCATAAACACAGGGCACAGAAGTGGAGCAATACACCTGCTAGAGTGCCGCCTGGGTCGCCCTTTGCACTGGTTCATCTGTAGTCTGCATTTAAATGAACTCCCACTGCGTCACTTGTGCAAGGAACTCATCGGCCCAACAGAATCTGCAACTCAATGGAAAGGACCAATTGGCAAAGCTTTGGCCACATGTGAAAGTTTGCCACTTTCCTCTAGAGGAATTCAGTGTCTACCTCTACAGAATGATGAAAGCGATAAGGACTGGTGTCATTAATGAAGATCTTCTACGAGAGAAGCCTGGACCAATCTCCCATGCAAGATGGGTTACAACTGCCAGCAGAATTTGTCGGCTATATGTAGCGATGGCGCAGCCAAGTGATGAACTGTATTCACTCACACAGTTTGTCGTGTGCCACTATGGACCCATGTGGTTTAGCATCAAGTGCCATCCAAGGTGTACAGATGGCCCAAAACATTTCCTGGAGCAAATCAAGCTGCTACGATTACTGCCACCAGCTAGCAAGACTGTCACATGGCCTGTGATCCAAAGAAATGCATATTGGGCTCACCCTGAAAATGTTCTAGTGGCAATGCTTGCAGATGCAGATCAAGCAAACCGGAAATTGGCCATCGATGTAATCAAGACCATTCGACGAGCTCCCAAACCTGCTTAACAGCAAGTCAGAGAATTTCGGCCACCAAAGATCAAACAAAGTGCTCAGAATTTGAAAGATTTACTTCCACCAGTGGAGGAGTGCACAATGGAACCACCACTCACGAAGCAGTTCTCTGTCGAACAACTCGATAAGATCACTGAAGAGCCCCTTGTTGTCCGGATACCATGTCACTCCCAAGGTGTAGAACGCTGTGTTAGGATGGTAACTGAAGCGTCTGGGGCAGTGTATGGAAAGGATTCAAGAGATGGTTACATTAGAGCAGTACTTAAATCCCGTGACTTTATGCTGTCATTCAAAACTAAACAAGATTTTAATGTATCATTTACTAAATAAAACTACCTAGTCTACCTACCTACCTACAGTGTATATGTTTATTCCAAAAATAAATTTTTCTATTTTTCCTGAAAAGCAGTACATTGTAAGGGGTCAAATGATAGCTCAAACCCTAGGAAAGCAAGTGTCCAAAAGTTATGGCTAACCAGCAATTTTCACGATTTTCACATGCGAAAAAGGAGGTGTTGCACTTGTCACAAAAAAAATTTTGTTTTCATTTTTGAATTTAGGCAGGTCAATTGTACAAAACCCGAAATGTGCCTCTTGATCCGTTACACTTTGCCCAATGACGCTACACGCTACTGCAGAGTCTTACAGACTTCTTTGGACTGTGTAAAAACGACTGCCTAATGAGTTCAATATTGTCTTCTGAAGTGCGCTGCCGACCTGTTGTTTTGTCAGGTAAAACACTTCCTGCATCTTTAAATTTCTTGTGCCACTTCTGGATAGCATTACCACTAGGTGGATCTCCACCATATGTTCGTTGGAATGCTCTCTGTACTCTGATAACTGATTTGAATTCAGCAAACCATAGCACACACTGTGCTTTCACTTGTGGGTTTTCCATTCTTTTGACGCAACCACTCACACCAACAACTCTGAATGCATTAACGCGCCTAGGACAATAACCACCAGTTACGCTGTTGCGCGTCAAAGGGTGCGCAGAAACATCACACATATACAAACAAAAATTGTAAGTGTTATTTTCCATTTTAGTATTTAGTTCATTCCAGTATTTTGCATAGGTTGTAAATATAGTCTCATGAAATGTATACCACCTTTTCTGGCGGTAAATTAAAGAAAGCAATATATATATATATATATATATATATATATATATATATATATATATATAATATATATATATATATATATATATATATATATATATATCCAAAGGTGGGCAGGACCGAGTTCCAAAAGGACCGAATTCCAGGAACTCGGTCCTTTTTAAGGACCGTGAGCGGGAAAGTCGGTCCTTTTCTCAGTGAGGACCGAAATGAGGAGCGACGGTCCATTTTTAAGCAATTCCGGACGGTCTTTTTTAGTGATTTTAGTGTGTTTAGTGATTATTTGAAGTTCTAAAGAACATGGATCGTTTCCTCCAGAAGACTCAGAAAGAGACTGAGACTGAACTGAAACTTGTTTCAACACCTGGAGGAGACGAAGAATCTACTGATGTTAGTGCTTCAACTTCAAGTCAAGCAACTGGAGCTCCTAGCGGAAGAACTGAACCCGGCAATCCCTGGCCGTACCTGGACAAATACTTTGAATACCTGGGCCCCAAGGGTGAGCAGAACCTGGAGTACAAGTGCTTCATCAAGTTTAACACGCCTATCCCATCCAGTGCCGCCGTGGAGAGGCTCTTCTCTTTGGGGAAGGACGCCCTCAAGCCGAAAAGGTCAGGGCTCAGTGACAGCCATTTTGAAATGCGTCTTCTTGAAGGGAAACTCAAGCATTTAACTTAATAACTTTTTTTCATCATTTATGTATTGTATTAATTATAATTTACGTTAATAAAATTAAAGATTTCCGGTGTCTTTAATTTCATTTTTCATTTTAATCAAATTTTTCACTTATATTATATATAAGGACCGAGGACCGAGTCGTTCCTAGGTCCTATCTTCAGAAAGGACCGGGACCGTCGGTCCAGTTTGAGGCAAGGACCGGGACCGGGACCGTCGGTCCTTTTTGAGGCCCGGGTGCCCACCTTTGTATATATCATAACTAATGGAACACTACAACAACATTATTGATTCACTTGAAAGTAATGAAAACTATGGTGTACTATATACAGACTTTGCTAAAGCGTTCGACAAGTGTGACCACGGAATCATAATACATAAACTGAAATATATGAGAATAACAGGAAAAGTAGGGAAATGGATATATAATTTCCTTAGTGAGCGGCGGCAAGTCGTTACAGTACAAGGAGTATCTTCATCAGAATCAGAGGTCCTCAGCTCGGTACCACAAGGAACAGTATTAGCTCCACTACTCTTCATAATCATGCTACCTGACATAGATGAGGACGTTACCAGAGACAGCACAGTAACATCCTTTGCGGATAACACAAAGATCAGTAGAAAAATAAGAAACCCAGAAGACATAGGATCTCTACAAACCGACATAAACAGAATCTACAAGTGGACGGAAGACAACAATATGAAGTTTAACACCGAGAAATTTCAGCTATTACAGTACGGAAAAAGAGAAGACCTAAAATCCATGGAATATTATACCCCAAATGGACAGGAAATTCAGAGAAATTCCAGAGCAAAAGATTTAGGGGTTGTAATGACAGATGATGCGAAATTTGAAACACAAAATAAGATAGCAGTAAAGAGAGCAAAGAAAATAACGGGTCAGATATTGAGAACCTTTAAACGAAGGGATAGGAATGTAATGATTCCTCTACTGAAAACCCTGATAATACCCAAATTGGAATACTGCTCGGTCCTAACATCCCCATATAAAAAAGAAGACATTAGACAGCTGGAAGGGATTAGATCCAGAGAAGCTTCACAGCCAAGATCAATGGGTGCAAAGAACTAAATTACTGGGAAAGGTTACGAGAACTAGACATATATTCACTGGAAAGGAGAAGAGAGAGATACATCATTATTTACACTTGGAAAATAATGAAGAAACTAGTCCCTAATCTTACTCTGAATCCTATAACTCCCCAAACATCGGTGGAAAGTAGAAGCGGTAGACTGTGTCGTATTCCCAAATTGAAGGCAAGACAGGGAACATCCTTAACCCTGAAAAAAAATAGTTTTGTAGTGAGAGGACCAAAACTGTTTAATCAGTTGCCCAAAGACCTAAGAAACACGAAGGGAGTTGCAGTGGAAATCTTCAAAAGAAACTAGACGCCTGGTTCAGAACAATCCCCGATGAGCCGGGCGTACCTGGCTATGTGAGGTGGAGAGCGCAAGAATCCAACTCACTACTTCACCAGGCCAACTCGAGAGGAGGGGCGACAAGCTTGACCTTTGCGAAATAAGAAATCATCGCGCGAAACCTTTGTAAGGTAAGGTATACACAAACACACAGTATATATATCTCAGCAATGGAACTTTACGTTCATTTCTACACGTATGGGTACTAAAATTCCCCTACCTATACCTATCACGCATGAATTTAAAATAGAACGGATAGATGTTTATCAAAGAAGTCATACAGAAAGTTTTGTTGATCGGATCAGTCTCATTATCAACAATTATCATGGAAGACTATCTAAACTATATGGACTAGTTTCACTGTTTCAGGCATTTTTATATTATTTGCCCCTACTTTACTAATAGATTATCATGGAAAATCAAATGCACCACAAATATTGGACAAGATATATGGAGAGGAGATAGTCGGTTTAGAAAGTTCTGTTGTGAAACTTCATGTTAATACTGGTAAGAAACATGAAATTTTGCGACAGGACCCTTTTAACCGACTGTACGTATTTCAGAGGCAAATTATATTCTTAAGTTTAATAGGAATTACTTACACATAGTTAGCGGTGGAGTTATGGAATAATTTAACAAATTAATTAAAATCACTTAATAGAAATAAAACCACAATAAGAAACTGATTCGCAGCTGAAGTCCGAAATTTCCTTCCTCGCTCGTAACATAAATGTTTCACGGTGACAAAATGGTGCAGTTCAATAACAAAGGTGAGCAGATTACAGTGAGAGAGTTAGAGTTACAGGCTAACAAAGATCCTAAAATCTACTCGAAGCTAGCCCAAGAAGGAAGTAGAAAAGTTAGAAATAGCAATGAAAATAAAGAAAACTAAAAACTTATACCATGCTTACACTTGCAGACGTGTAAAGCTTTGACACAGGAATAGTAGTAATAGTAAAGTATAGAACAGACAAGGCTGCTCCCTCCCTTCTCCGCCAGCCACTGATGACAAAAAATAGTGGTGAAAGGATTTATAGGAAATTAGGAAAAAGTATAATGAAGAGTTCAGAGTTCATTCACACCATGCGTACACTTATCTCATTGTAACATTGTAACACTATTGTAACAGATCTAATACAATCATTAAAAGAGAGAAATAGGACGGCTATTACTAAAAGTTTAGCGAAAAAACTCCAACTCCACTGCGAAATACTTTAAGAAAAGGACAAAAGGAATTCCATATCCTCTCTTACACGTTTGACGAAAATATTTAGTGATCTCAAAGACATACAACTTAATTAAATTCTTTATTTTCCAATATTGGTACCAATCAGGCATGGGGTAATAGTAATAGACTACTACAGGATTTTTCAAGTAATAGTAATAGTAATAGATCATAATATTTTGGCTTTAATAATAATAGTAATAGTAAGAGAAGTCAAAGTAATAGATAATAGTCTATTACTTTTCTATTACAGTGGCAATGGACATATTGTGTGAACAAAGAACTGAAAAATGAACTAAATCTACTCTAAACTAAAATAAACATGTATGTGAATTAATACTGTGGCAAATTTTTCCTTCAATAAAGTAAAATTTATCAAGACCTAGTCTTTGAAATTGTAATGATTTAGTTGAAACAAATATTTGTTATTTGGCTGCCGCTCAGCCTCATCCTGGATCCATGAGTGCAGAGCCCTCTGCTTCTCAGTCTTATCCTGGATCCCTGAATCCAGACACTGCTACATCGCCAGCTCAATACCATTTCATACGGGGTACCCCCCAAGGGGCCTTGGTGAATCGGATGCTGGGAATGCAGTCGGGGGTAATGATGAGGAAGCATCTTGGACAATGGTGGTAAGGAGGGGCCGGAAGCGAGCGACCCCTCCGAGAACTGCAACCACTGCAGTAGCTAATGGTGGTGGTCCTTCAAGGGGGTCTGGTCCCACTCATGCACCGGCTAGAGGGAGTCAGCCTATGGCAAAGGCTGACAGAGACATCATGCGTCGTACTGTGGAGGAAAATCCAGCTGGGTCTAATGTTGTAACTGCTGTGCCTGGTATAAGTGGAATTCAACATGTAGAGATGGCTGGCAGAACTCCTGCATCTTCCTAATTGCAACATTCAAGGTAATCTCTTATAATTGTAGAGGCCTAAGCTTAGGCAATAACAGCAAACACAGGCGGATCATAATTGATAAGCTGTTAGAGGATGCTGCTATTCTCTGTCTGCAGGAAACATGGCTATGGAAACAGGACTTAAAGGACCTGAATAGCCTGTCCAGTAACTTTCATGGGATAGGAGAGGCCACCAGAGATAAACAAGAGGGTCTCCTTGCAGGCCACCCACCTGGTGGGGTAGCTATTCTATGGAGGTTGGGGTATGGGAAATATATTAGTGAATTAAAACTTGGTTTGAATTGGCTAACTGGAATAGAAATTTGTGTAGACAATAAAAAATTTGTAATTCTGTGTATCTATATATGCCTTTTCAGGCAGTTGATAATGAAGAAGATTACCTCATTAAATTGGGGCAGGTCAGCAGTATTATTGATGAGTTGGATACATGTGTAGCTATTATTGGTGACTTTAATGCTAATGTGCTTAATGATAATTCTTTGTTTAGCAACCACTTAAAAGCTTCTGTGAAGATAATAACTTGACCCTTTCACCCATGTGTAGTCTTTCTGGTGATAGCTTTACTTATATTAGTGATAGTTGGCACACCACCTCATGGATGGATTATTGTATTTGTATGTTCATTATACACAGTGATTCACTGGCCTACTTAGTCAGTGCTCCAGACAACTATCTCTTAATCTTCTATGGACCTCTTGTATCATATAATGTTTGTACCTGTTGAGTCTGAAATAAAGTGTTTGTTTGTTTGTTTGTTACCACACTGCTTCTAATTGCATTCAAATAGACATAAAGATCCTTTTCAAATGAGTGAAGTACCCCACATACAAAAGCAATAGTAATAGATGACCAAGTAAAAGTAATAGTAATAGATGAAAATTAAAGTAATGTTATAATGTTTCAGACCAACAAAAACCCTAGGATCCACTCATGGCTGGTCTACCTAACTGTGTTCGTAATTATGTATTGTGTATGTCCTCCGCAGTGGCGGAGGGGACCTACAATTTTACGTGGGTTCCGAACCACAAGAACATAAGAAATTTATGTAAAAACTGCCTGTACATTGGCAACGACCAATTTTTACAAAACTAAATAATTATCAATTTAAAACTAATTAATTATCGATTTAAAACTAAAGATAGAATTTCTGGATCCAGAGGATCAAGTCATAATAGACTACTATCCACAAATATGTTACACTCTATATCTATTTATAACTGACATGCAAATATATCAGATCCAAAGCATCCAGTCAATTTCATTACGGTATCCATCAATACTAGTACCTTGCCAACCAAAAATAAGTCACGGTCCATATTTACCACCATATACATTACAATATATATACTTAGGAGGAAAAGTGTAGGTGTGGCTGTAAAGACTGTACAGTAATGTAGAAATGTGTGTGCACCCATTTTGGGTCTCTCATTTCAAGGTGTTTGTGGGGCAAGTGAAGATCATGAGTTTTTCAATACCTCACAGTACTATGGGGGGCACCGCTCGGCAGAGGAATCTCTTTAAATAGGGTGTGTAAGGACAGAGAGTATCCCCTAACCCAAGATGCTGCCTCCCTATATCCCACAACACTTGTGTTGAGCTGTGGGATCTATCACCACAAAGCCTTAATTTTACTACCTTAAACTATACCCAATCTATCAACATATGCGTCTAATCGATTTTTAAACATGTTTATAGACGTGCTACTAATTACTTTTACCGGCAAACTATTCCAGCTATTTACTATTCTATGCGTAAAAAAGTTTTGGCAACTGCTGTCTCGAACCTTCTACTTGTCAACTTACACCCGTTATTTCTAGTCCTATTATATTGAGATATTTCGAAAAAGCTGTCTCTATCTACGTTATCGAACCCATTCATAACTTGAAAACCTGGATTAGATCACCCCTTAGCCTCCTAGTCTCGAGTGTAATCAATTTTAACTCCTTAAGTCTATCCTCGTACGACTTTGACCTAAGCGACGGAATCATCTTAGTTGCTCGTCTTTGAACGCTTTCGATTTTGTCTATATCTTTGCGCATATGCGGATTCCAAAATTGGACCGCGTACTCCAAATGGGGTCTAACTAATGATTTATAAAGAGGAACTATAATAATAGTAATAGTAATAGAAGGAATCAAAAGTAATAGTAATAAAAACCCAGTAATTGACCCCATGTCTGGTACCAATAAGACAGCATCCATTCCAAATACGGACTAATTGCTTCTAAATTGTATGTAATGCAAATTAGACAATTATATCCATGAATGTACTGTTGCACTCTATATAATGTGTACTGTTTTTCTTAAATAACTCTTTTGAAATTTAACTTACTTAGCCGCTGCTATAGCAATTGGTACGGAGAAAGCCGTGGTACGCGTTTCTTTGCCTCCAAATCCTCCTCCAATCCGCTTGACTTTGCAAGTTATAAGATTGCTTGAAATCCCCAAAGCCTTAGCGACTGCTTCTTGGGATCCAGTGACATTTTGTGTTGAACTGAATACATTAAGGAAATATAAACCATTATTTTTTTATTATACGAGCAGAGCCTTCGGCTCACTACCCTACGGGCACTGCTTGTGCTTCGCAAACCTTCGGTGCCTGGGTTACCCCTTTGGGTTAACCTCCCCCATTGCCCCCACCCCTCACATTACCCTCTCCCCCATTTACCCCCACTATTCCCCCATTAACCCCCAGGGGGGAAGGGGGCTGGCACCTTGCAACAATTGATCAACATTGCGGGGTGCCTGCTCCGCCCCAATTACTGGCGAGTCAATCATTCGATCAGTAAAACTATAGAAAAGAACGCAACCACGAAACTTCCGGACAGTGTGGCAACTTTTTTTTTATATAATTTTTTTCACTTTTTATTTTTTAAATTCTTTCCACTTTTTCAAGTATTTTTTTATTGGTATAGGAAAATTATTTGACGTTAGACCTACATCTTTTGAATATTTATGAATCAGATTTTATCTAAAGAATAAGATTAAGAATGTTATTTTCAGCGAAATATTCCCTAATGCATTATTTTTATTAAATACATAATACTGTTTTGTGTTGATGTACTTTTTAAATCTTTTGGGCTACGTCGTAGCCATGTCTCAACACCGCTTCTCTAGATCAACGAAGTTGAGCGACATTGGATATGGGTAGTAGTTGGATGGGTGGGTTCCCGTCCTTTGCACCCAGATGATATAGCGACCCGTGGTTCGAATCCCACGTAAAGGTGTAGGTCCCCTCCGTCATATGACCTTTGTTGTAACAAAGTAGGTTAAACAAACTCCCTCAAAATATATTTTGAATGAGAATTACATTTTTAAAATGAAGTTCAATCATCTAGTACAGTACTTTCGTAAGATAAATTTTGTGTTTGACTGAGGACTTCGTGTCTGATGAATGACTTTAAGCGGAAGTGCGCTTTACTGTCCCATATTTACTGTATAGAGATGATAATTTTGGGGTTTAATCTTCTTCGGAACTGTAAAGGTTATGCAATGTAGGGGATCTACACCGTTGCGTTGGATCCGAACCACGAGATGCTACGTACATCATCTGAATACAGAGGACGGTTACCCATCCAACTACTAAACAAACCGGACGGTCACCCATCCAACTACTAAACAAACCGGACGGTCACCCATCCAACTACTAAACAAACCGGACGGTCACCCATCCAACTACTAAACAAACCGGACGGTCACCCATCCAACTACTAAACAAACCGGACGGTCACCCATCCAACTACTAAACAAACCGGACGGTCACCCATCCAACTACTAAACAAACCGGACGGTCACCCATCCAACTACTAAAAAACCGGACGGTCACCCATCCAACTACTAAACAACCGGACGGTCACCCATCCAACTACTAAACAAACCGGA
This sequence comes from Bathynomus jamesi, assembly GCA_023014485.1. NCBI lineage: Eukaryota > Metazoa > Arthropoda > Malacostraca > Isopoda > Cirolanidae > Bathynomus > Bathynomus jamesi. Next base: position 824,409 of record JAJOZX010000528.1, read on the forward strand.
CGGTCACCCATCCAACTACTAAACAAACCGGACGGTCACCCATCCAACTACTAAACAAATCCAACGGTTCGTATACTGCATTCTTGTATGATGTCAGGATATAAAATATACCTTATTAACTCCATTTCATCTTCTTCATGGGGAATAGCAATATGGACATTCGTTTCCATATAAAAGTGTTCCTGACCGCCGATGTACGACTCTCCTTTCATGAGGAAATCTGATTTTCTGAAACCGCTTTGTACATCGCCTGTTTCGATTGTTGACTCTCCCAATAGAGAGTTTGCCTCAATTGCTTCCTGCGTAGACATGGCACTATCGTTAATATAAATCGAGAATTCAACGCTGCAATGTATCTAGAGTTGAGTTATTTCGATAATATTGGGGATTCAGTACTTACTTCAATTGTGAAAATTGGGTTAGGGAGGTCTTCGTACGATACTTTCACCATCTTAGCGGCTCTCTGAGCCAAAAGTTGGTCTTTGGCTACAATTACGCCTATTATTTGGCCGAAATAATGAACTTCTGTTGATGCAAAAACTTCGTCGTCTTCTATAACAGGACCGGATTTATTTTCACCTGACAGAAGGAATCGGATTGCTTTATAAGTAATATATGTATATATGTACAGTATATAACTTTATAAGTAATATCAAGAGATCCTGCCTTACTGAACTTATAGACCATTGCAATACAATCCTACAATATTTGGGAGAAAACCACAATGTTAATTTCATCTATCTAGACTTTGCAAAAGCTCTTGACAAGGTTGACCATGGTATATTATTCCATAAACTAAAAGAACTTGGTATTTGTGGAAAAATAGGAAAATGGATCCATGTCTTTCTCTCTGACAGAAAACAAATAACAATTGTAAATGGGGCAAGATCTATAGAAAAAGAAGTGATTAGTGGAGTGCCGCAAGGTACAGTACTGGGACCAATTCTATTCATTATAATGCTAAACAATATAAACTGTAACCTAGGAAGCTCTCTCCTGTCATTCGCAGATGATACCAGAATACTAAGACCAATTACAGAAAAAGAAGACTGTGTAGAGCTACAAAAAGATCTACAAACTATATATGCATGGGCAGATGCAAACAATATGGCCTTCAATGAAGACAAATTTGACCTAATTAAGTATGGACCAAATAAATACCTGAAAGAACAATTCAACTACACTGGACCCACAAAAAAAGATATTGTACAAACTGATCATGTCAGGGATCTAGGGATTATATTATCTGAAGATGCAACATTCAACAGGCACATTGACAAAGTAACCTCATCATGCAAACAACTAATAGGATATATACTGAGGACATTCAAAACTAGGGACAGTATGACCATGCTTACCCTGTGGAAATCACTTGTCCTTCCACGCATTGACTACTGCTCTCAATTATGGTTTCCCCACAAACAGAATGAATTGCAAAAAATTGAGGGCCTACAAAGAACCTTTACCTCGTATATTAAACAACCTGATGGGCAACAGGTGAGTAAAAACAAATTAAACTACTGGAATAGGCTCAGAGGCCTCAACCTTTATTCCATAGAAAGAAGGTTTGAGAGATACATCCTAATCTACACCTGGAAAATTCTAGAAGGGCTTTTAGTTGCCCCCAATACTGAACCAATTGTGCCCACCTTAACAAGAACTGGCAGAATGTGTAAAAAATATCACCTCCCACCAAACAGTCTGAGAAGGATTCAAACCCTTCAATATAATAGTATCTCTAGGCAGGGTTCTCGCCTGTTTAACTCCTTGCCTCAGTACCTTAGATATATAAGTGCAGTCCCAGTAGATACTTTTAAAAAACACTTGGACATGTTTCTAGCCAACATACCCACCAACCCACAGTGCCAGGGTATTCCTCTGCCAGACCAGCCCCCACAAATTCAATAGGGGACCAAATCGTATGGCAGGAGCAAGAGAAAAGAAGTGTGGCGACCCCGTCGTGGCCCGTCCTCAGGAGGCGCTGAGCGGACTTCGTGGGAGCAGCGCACCCTTGAGGCAGAAGCGCTTTAAGGTAAATTTTAAGGTAAATCCCTAATGATGCTCTAGCTTGTCAGGATGTAAACTGTAGAATTCAAACACATATTTTGGAATTTAAAGACATGTATGAACAAATTGTTTCCTCTCTCAATAATGCTAGCCTAGATTTAAATATCTTTAGGAGAAAAAATTATACATGTAGACCTGGCTGGAGCGATTATGAGGCTGAACTTCATAATGCATCCAGAAATGCTGTTTTAGTGTGGTGTGAGCAAAGGAAGCCAAGGCAAGGCTCTGTATTACAACAAAAACAAAGGGCTAATGCCAGGTTCAAGTATGCATTAAGGTATATAAAAAATCATGAGGATGAGTTAAGCAGGGATGCTCTGGCTAGAAAGCTTGCCAGTAAGAATCGAAGAAACTTTTGGGAAGAATTAAAAATAATGAATAATAGTGCAATGTCTCTCCCTGCTAATATTGAAAATGTAACTGGGACTGAGAATATAGTCAAATTATGGAAGGAACACTACAGTGAGTTATTCAACTCTGTATATAAGAACAATAATGTTAAGTGTGATGCTACCTATAGCCCAGATATAAGAGTTAGTGTATTTGAGACTAAACAGGCCATAAAATGTTTAGATTTGTAACAAATCATGTGGTATTGATGGTATTTCTGCTGAGCATCTGAAATTTAGTAGTGACAGATTAGTGCCTCTGTTAGCTTTTGCTTCAGGCTACAGGTATACTGATACATGGTGTTTTGCCGGATACAATGTTATCCGTTGTTTTGGTGCCAGTACTAAAAGATAAAAAGGGTAAAATCAACAGTAAAGATAACTATAGACCAATAGTCTTGACCAGTATTATGTCTAAGGTGTTTGAATATATACTCATTAATAGACTTCAATGTTACCTGTATACTAGTGATAACCAATTTGGTTTCATAAAGAAACATAGTACTGATATGTGTGTGTATGCCTTGAAGGAAATAGTCTGTAAATACCAAACTCCAGATGCAATGTATTTTTGTGTTTCCTAAATGCCTCTAAGGCATTTGATTGTGTTAATCATGACAAATTATTCATGAAACTTGTAAATCGTAATGTACCTGGTTACTTGGTCCGTATATTAATATTCTGGTATAATCACCAGACAATGATTGTAAGATGGGGTGGGGTTAATTCAGAGCCATTCTCTGTGACCAATGGTGTCAGGCAGGGAGGGATATTACCCCCTTACTTATTCAATGTGTATATGGAATCATGGATAATCTATCTGTTGCGTTGAATACCGTAAAATAGGCTGCTATATTGGTACAATGACTGTTAATCATCTGATTTATGCAAATGATCTAGTTCTTATTTCTCCATCTGTAAAAGGGCTCAGCACAGTTTTGAAGGTGTGTGAAAGGTATGGGAAGGATAACGACATAAAATATAATCCTGCTAAAAGTCATGTTATGATTATGAGGACCAAGGCCTACAAATATATAAAATTTCCTGAATTTAAATTGAATGGTATGGTACTGTCAGAAGAACTCAGACTAAGTATCTTGGCCACATACTGACTGATAGTCTTTCAGATGACTGTGATATTTTAAAGCAATGTAGACAATTATATGCTCAGGGAAATACTTTGGTTAGAAAATTTCATATGTGTACATTAGATGTTAAGTTGATTATGTTCAAAACTTTTTGTACTCCAATGTATACAGCTCATTTGTGGTAGAACTACAGGATGTATAATTTAAGAAAATTATATGTTGTATATAATAATATTTTTAGGAGTTTATTAAGAACTCCAAGATTTATAAATGGTGCTCCTTCTAGTGCCAGTATGCTGTTTGTAGTCAATAAGTGCCTAACTGCGCCAGTGTCTTCGCAATTTTGTACTTAGAGTTATCACTATGCTTGGTGAATCAGTCAGTAAAATAATAGAATCCATGGTTAGTGTACTGGTCTCTGATATATTTTATAAATCTCAAATCTGGAAGTATTGGCGTAGGCAGCTGTATGTTCATTATGCACAGTGATTCACTGGCCTACTTAGTCAGTGCTCCAGACAACTATCTCTTAATCTTCTATGGACCACTTGTATAATGTTTGTACCTGTTGAGTCTGAAATAAAGTTTTTGTTTGTTTGTTATACAGGACTTTTCTTTTCACCAGCACATAATCTATCATACTTCTCTCACCAAGTATATCGTTTGTTCTATACCAGGTATAATTACGTACTCCCGTATGTTCGAAAAATGTATTCGTTACACAGTTTTTCTCTCACTTCATAACTCTTTTAGCCTACACCCATTATCATTCACTCCTGGTACATCATGCTTCCCCAACACCTCGTCCTCCGAACCGATACAAACTTTCCCATTCATGTTTCCTATCACAAACTTTTTGTAACATTCAGGCACCCTTCCGATCACACTATCAAGCTCTCTCCAAAAGCTTTCTTTCTCATCCTTGCTTATTATCACACGGCACGTACGCAACTACTGCTGCCACTTTTATTCTCACAAATTTAAATTTCACTCACACAGTCCAAGAACTGACATACGAGAAGACTCTCATTGCTTCATACCATTCATCAACAGGATCACCCATCCTCTACCTCTTGCCCTCTTGCTCACAGCCACCGTCACACACTTAACCCCACATTCACACTCTACCACCTTTCATCTTTGTTTCACACAATATATATATATATATATATATATATATATATATATACAGTGGCGTACTAAGGGGGGTGCGATGGGGGCGGTCCGCCCCGGGTGACAGCCAGGAGGGGGGTGCCATCGGGAGAGTTGAAATACCAGTACAAGTTTTCAAACCAAATGAAAAATTCGCCAAAGTAAGAAAAAAATTTACAAATGTTCAAACTATTACAACAGCTTAATGTTAATTTCCACTATAAAATAAATTTTTATTTTTATTGACAATACAAAATTTACAAACGAAAAATTAAATATTTGATAAAAATTACATCGAAAGACGAACGTTTGTTGACGTTTTAGTCATCAGTTTGTTGAGCATAGCCAGCTGGCTGCAACTGACATTCCAAGTCTTGTTCACTTGACACTGTGACTCCACATACATGAGGTATGTTTCATTAAATAATTATGATAAAGCATAAAATGCTGGTGTTTATAACAATATCGTGGTACTTATACCAGTGTCCAGTAATTTTTAACAATGTGGTATCACAGTGATGTTTAAGTGTTTATAAATGCATCGTCGTGATGTTATAATACATCAACAAATACAGTGCTATTCTATATTGAATTAGTACTAATGCTTATTGGCTTAGTCAAGTTCAACAATTTTACAATGTCCAGTGTAGTATCATTGTATATTTAATTTGTTAATGCTTACTGCTTATTAAATAATGATATCAATTATAATAGCTAGCGTTATACCATACTATATTGAATTAGTGTTAATGCATTGGCATTGATTATAATTAATTGTCTCTGCTTGTCTGGGTTGATAATTTGATAACTCAATGGGTATCAATTGAAATTGATAAAAAATTTCTTTCGCTCGACCATGAGTCAGACAAGATTGACAAATCTGGCTTTACTTTGAATTGAACATGAATATGTAAAGAAGGTGAATTTTGATGAGGTCATTGATCAATTTGCAGAAATTAAGGCTCGAAAGCAGACTGTGAATCCTCTCTAGTTACCTTTGAAGAATAGGCTGAGCGTTGAGACTGGATTTCTTGTGTTTTTATATAAAATAAAATGCAGTATTACCTGTTCACTGAATTTTTAATGTCCTGCATTTTTCTTATTTCCAATTTGCTTATGACAGTACTGTACTGTTCAAAAATCTACTTGCAAACATAGTATATTTTTCTGTGTGCTTAAATTTTAAAATTATTTATGGGGGGGGGGGGGGAAGCCAAAGGAAGGATCCGCCCCGGGTGCCAAATACTTTAGGTACGCCCCTGTATATATATATATATATATATGGTTCCCGAAAAGTTTCTGCACGCCCTTCAAAAAAAACAACTAATGGTTGGAGGTAAATAAAAATGGGTACAATAAGCATTCAGGCCTATTCTGTTCAAAGTACTTCCCGTTTACGAGAAACAGGGAGTACTTTGAGTATTTCCTTCAATCCAGATGTGTGGCATCTGGATGGGAGGGAGTAGCCTCCTTTCGGTCGAAGGCGATTATGTGGTAGTCCAATTCGTCCAAAATTTATTCCACAGTACCATAGGCGTATGAGGCCTGAGGGGGGGCGAGAGCCCCCCAGTAGTATAGCCGAAAAAGGGGAGAGTGCAAGAATGTTGCAAGTGATTAAGCAATGTTGCAAAGGGGGGTGGAGGTTGTTGCAAAGGGGGGTGGGGTGTTGCAAAAAAAATCCCCCAAAGGGGGGATGCTGCAGGTGCAACAAGGAAAACTTGGAGGCGGCGTTATCCCCCAAGAGAAAGGAGAGAAAGGAGGAGAGGTGTTCACCTGGCAGGAGCCAAGTGCATATTAAGACTTCAGCCGAGTAGGCGTTGTTTTATAGGCTCCTAATCAGCCAGTTGGCTTAGAAGGCGTAAATGGCTTGAGTTGCCAGATAGCGCCATGTATTCATTTAATTCTAATCGATGACTGAGTTGCCAGATACCACTTTTTAGCATTATTATTGTATACACTATTATAGACTCCTAATCAGCCAGTTGGCTTAGAAGGCGTAAATGTTGCCAGATACCACTTTTTAGCGATACCATTGTATACATTATTATATTTCTTAAAAGTTGGTTTAGAATACCGGTAGTAGGTTTAGAAGGCGTAACATGATATAATTAAGTAAAACAACATTGCATCATTCTGTTTATTATAAATATATAGAAAATAAATATACATTTCAATTGAGGAATATGCATATAATCATAACAGTACAGGAAATATATACAAACAATTATGGATATATATAAAATAAATATACATTTCAAATAGAAATAAATATACATTTCAATAATAATAGAAATATGCATATAATCGTACAGGGGAAATATCACGCAAAATATATATAAATACAATTCAATAATAATAGAAATATGCATATATCGTACAGGAGAAATATCAAGCAAAATATATATAAATACATTTCACTTTTTTTTCAAAATACTAAACTCGGTCTTAATCGAGTTTACAATTACATCATTATTGCTCTGCATTACGCAGTATATGCGGCTTAATAATATTTCACCGCTTAAAGTATAGGGAAACCTGTATTCGATATGAAGGGCTTTCATATCGCTCAGTACTATTTTTGTTCCCACTTTACAACCGGTTGGTAAGTCATCTTTAAATACGTCTAGAATACAATCAAAAGCACGCACAAAGAGTTCATCGTAAGCTACATTATTAAACACAAGTTTATAAGCACGCTTTTCCAATCGAGGGCTTATTTCTACCGACTCGAGCTTTTCAATCGTGAACTCACTCAACATAGCGGCAATTGAAATAATCTTCTAAATCGTTACGACAACTGCGCGTTATATAAAGAAATAGTTCTTCAGGGTGAACGGTGTAGGTGAGCTCAGCCTTGTACCGATCAATTGCTTTGTACCAAAGTTCATGGTATTTCAAAGAGTCTAAACTTTTTAAATAAACATCCAGCACTAGACCATTCTCACCAGCCCTACACTCGGTAAACCCATCGAGCAGAGCGGTGTAGGCGTATTCAAGTACTGTATCAAAATAAAGCATGTCCGTAACACGCGCGTCTAATATAGGTTTCAGCTTGCGGAATCCGACGATTTCAAACATTCTGTCGAGGATGAAACGGTTTCGCGTAGGAACAAGAGCGTTATTATCAGAAGCATTCTTCCACATCAGCCGTATATCAATGCACGGCCGATCGTTATTTATACACAACGTACATACAACGGCGTATGAGGGTGCGTCACTAATCTGCTCTCTTCTTGTACCTACGTTAGCAGGTATTTTATAACGATCTTCACTCCACTTCTCAACTATCACGAAGATTCTATTCATCCCTCGACACTTAAATAAACCCGTTTGTTTGTTTGTCTACATTCCGTTTCCAGTACATAGCTAATGGTACCGGAATTACGCCTGAACACGCGCAACGATTTCGTCACGGACACATCGTACAAGGCGTTGAGAATGCTGCTCAAAGGAAGTTCCATCGTATTCGAGGAGCGCACGTCCACTCGGTTCAAGCTCTGAGATAACTATGAGCCGTGTGAGGCACGCAGGTAGGCAGGAATGGTTCGTCGGGCGGCTGACTCGATAATACGTGAATGGGCTTGTTAGTATGATCCGCGAGTCGAAATGTTGTACATATTTCGGTACAAGAATTAATTTCATCACTACCAGCCTACGCACCAGACATTTACCTCAGGATAAGAACTAGAAACATTTTATGTTTTGAGACAAAAGAGTCGGCGTATGCGTTGTCCCCATACTCATCCTTGATCTCATCAGTGAGCTCGCCGAGGAACTCCCCAATAGCGGGCATGTATTCACCCTCCCTCTCTGTGAATATCACGCTATCTGTATCGGCATACAATACTCTCCGCCCAAGAGAATGCAATAGACCCCAAAGTTTTATACGGGCGTAGGCTGTTGTGAAGCTGGCCACAGGTATGTTTGTAACCCTTGAGGTATCTGTGGCAAATTCAGTGTTGTTGTACTTTATTACGTAAGTATTACCTACATTTACGATCTCCATGACCTCTTTATCGGGGGCATTGGCATAATCCCAGACATCGCTATAACTTTGTGCCAAATGAATGCTCCCTCTGCCGGTATTCTGCGCAAATTTTCCCCATAGACTGTTTAGACACAACTTTGCACTAAAGCGCTTGCCAGGATTCTTTACAATTTGGACACGATCAAGTTGTATACCTTCGCGGTCGCGGTAACGTTGAATATAGGCAGACTTTTCATCTTCGGTATCAACTCCTCGCGGATACCCTGATGCCTCAACCTTATCCTTCAAAAAGGTGTTTATATATGGTGTGAAAAGGTTGGGTAGCTTCTGAAACCTCCACACCTCATGTATCTTCAGTATTCTATAACCATGGCGTACGGCTAGGGCCAACTCAGGATTTGTATATACGCCTCTGATCTTACGCTGGTGGGGTATATGGTTACATTCGCCGTTATCCTCTTCCGCGCACTTCACGCACAGGGGAAACATGAGCTTGTCGTCGATAACGACAGGTAAGATCGGCATCCATAAATTGCGTGGGGGGAGTACGTCTACGAAAGAAAGCCAAAGTAACGATCATTCAAATTTTTTGAAAATTCATTGACGGAGAGTAGGCTAGGTCCCACCAGTTTCTCAGGAGCGCCCACGGGGTACGGATTGCTCTTCATCACGTATGGGTATAAAGAACAGAAATCGTAGTAATGGAGCTTCACGCCCTCCGTAGGTGGAAAGTATAGTCTGAAAGGATTTGTACGTCCTCCAAACAAGCTATCACCACATTTGAGAGGATCCAGCACCATTGAACGCTTGATCGTTTTTATTTCCTCACGGTACACCTCGTCTGTCTCCATCCGTGCATCATATTCATGCTCCCACAAGACTTTGTGAGTGAACTGTGATCCTATAAGTTGATCGCGGGTGCGGGTTGATGCGAGACAGTCGGCAGGAGGCCTACCGTGGATATCTCCGGTGATTCCGCACTCAGGACGGGGGCATCCATGCCACCAGCAACCGTTAAAGGAGTACACAGTCTTCACACCAGTGACACGGTTTTCACTTAACCCATCAACCCAAAAAACACGTCCATTAATCTTAATGGGTACTTCACCCGTGTTGCGGGCGTGCTTTATGTATACACCTGTCTGTTGCTGTAGGTGTATGAGCCAGTAAATAGCCTTGTGCCCGTAACTGCGGGGGTTGTTTCGGTGAATAATGGCTAAGGTGTCTTTAGGCATGAAGTTATTCTTGAACACCGTAAAATATAATGATGCGATGGTGGTTGCGACTTGCAGTGGATCGCATTTGAAACGGGCTATGTACATCCTTCTAAAGGCCTGGAAACATACTCTAAGCACGCGCACATCATTCACGCAATAACGCTCACATTCATCAGCTATATTATAAGGGTTACTTTCATTAAAACTGTCGTAGTATCGATCAAAGTCTTCACGTTCATCCATACAGTCAAAATAATGTTTGGGGGGTGGTGGGCCTACGTAGTTTAAAGTCTCGCTGGTGAGGAAAGTGTAAGGGAAGTATCCTTTGGAAACTTCAGCTGCTACTCCCCACCTTGGGTAGCTTTGCTAATTTACAAGGTGTGAATAATAAAGTATCTTTAAATTGTACATTGCCTCTTATCTGCATCTGTATTAATTTGTTGCCTCTTTTCAATGGATCACCTGTAAATATCTCAGAGGATTCGTGTTCAAGCAACTCCTTATAAAGGAACTGCGTGTCAAACTTTGCCCCGTTATGGGCGAGAATATACACAGTCATTTTTTTGAACTTGTCGGCTAACTTGACAATATAGGACACAAATAGTTTCACAGGACTATCGCAGACATTCGTTTTAAAAACGTTTGTCCGTTTACCACATTTGGGGCACTCGTCACATTCGATACCCATACACTCATCACAGATGGTCTGGCTCACAAGTAAATGTGGAATTACCTCTTTGGTTTCAGCGTTCGTATATGTTTCTATATCGTAGTATACAGTTATACAAGGGTTATTTTTAGGCTTAGCATCTTTCATATAACATACATGCTTTACTCCATCCGCCTTATATTCCTCCTGGCATGTAGGACAGTGAATTACGTCACACTTGTGCTTAAATTTCCCCCAATTATCCATTGTGTGAAACATACCACATTCACAGATTCTCATTTTCCTGCACGTGCCAATTAATTTATGGAAATCAAAACAGATATTATTGAAAAATGTGCGTCTACACACATCACAGTCTCTCTTCTCAGCTTCAACTACACGGCTTTCACATTTGGTGCTTTTACACTGCTCACATACCATGTGACATTCTTTACAATGTCTCACTATATCATCCGCAAACTCGAGGCACCCCTTACACAAATCATGATGTCTCCCATATTTTCGACTTTTGTCATAACTCGCGTAAAGCCCCCTTATATTACGGATGGGGAGATACGTTGTCCCTGACAATCCTAAAATAAGTAGGGGTCTTGTACGATCTCTCACACAGCTTTTAAAAACATACACAGTCCTACGACGATCATCCAACCCAAACACAACTATGCGGACATTCATTTCCTGTTCTACCCTTCTCAGCTCTTCAGGACCCATATTACAGTCAAATTCAAGTTCACAGTCTACAGCTAGTTTACGGGCACGCTCCACGACTGTAGGCAACCAAATTTTTGAGTTCGTGTATTTTGTACAGTAAACATACGTGCTAAGAGTACTGCTATAAAGCCACAACCACGATCGACGTTTATATGCTTTCGGTAAATAGTCGGAGAATTGAAGTTAAGAGTATACGGTATGGCACTATGACCCGCAACACGGTATACATGGTCAATATTTACCGTGAAGTTGTCCATATTGAAGGCTATACTACTTTGGGCGGCTTGCATTATACGTCCTAATATATATTCTACATCTTCAGCCGCCAAACGTCTAAATGGCACTATCACCCAATAATCGTCTACATCACCGTCATCTGACCCGAATCCAAAGGACAGACTCGTCCTGACTTCACGCTCGTCACGATTCTGAAGAGCAAACTCTATAATATGCTGTACAACCCGGCGTAACCCGCGCTCAATTCCATTGCTATACATGACTCTAGGGTCGACCCTGACTCTATACCGATTTCTAGTCAAGGCTGGGGTGGGGGCTGCGGATCGCACCAATTCGAGCGTTATACCATCCTCAACAGAACGGGGGGCGGCAGATGAATTAGGGGGTATATTAGCGGAAGGTGCTGCTGGGGGGTCTGTTGCGTAGGAGGTTGAGGGTTGGGGCTCTATTATTGTAGACTTAACAGAACGGGGGGCGGCGGATGAATAAGGGGATATATTAGCGGGAGGTGCTGCTGGGGGGCTTGTTGCGTAAGAGGTTGAGGGTTGGGGATCTATTACCGCTGCAACAGGCGCGTATTTCGGGCGCTTTATACCTGACGTGGGGTTCTCATACCTCCGCTTTGGACGCGCTACCGGTATCGCTGGTGAGGGTTCGTTGGCAGGGGAGGAGATCACAACTACACTGTCGTCGAGGTCATCCGTAATGTCAATGATGGGCTGCTCTACCTCATCGTCATTCACGGTTCTGTGGGAGAAGAAATATAAGGAACAGCACTCAAAATTTGTAATATTTTGTAAATGACCCACTTAGGAGTGTGACGTGTTAGAAATGGACTCTGTAGAAAAATTCAGATTCACGAGCCCATCCACATGTATTATATCTGGACCTACAGGATGTGGTAAAACTGTGTTTATGCTTAAAATCATTAAAAAAAAGGGAGAGATGTTCTCGAAATTTGTGCGTAAAGTTATATGGTGCTATTCGACGTATCAATCAGTGTTCAACGAGTACCAAGATGATATTTTGTTCCACAAAGGCGTATATGACGTTAATTCGTTAAAGGGAAATGAACATACAATCATTGTAATTGACGATATCATGTTGGAGATGGATAAAACGTTTGCCGAGACATTTACAGTATTCTCCCACCATCTTAACATAAGCGTGTTCTTCATCAATCAGAATCTATTTTTCAAAAATAGATACATGCGCGATGTGTCGTTAAATACGCAATATCTAGTCTTATTCGCGCAACGTAGAGATGTATCACAAATTGGGGTATTAGCCAATCAAATGTTCCCGAATCAGCGTAAGGAGTTTTTGGAAGTTTATAAAGAAGCTACAAGCACGCGTTACGGATATTTGCTTTGCGACCTTCATCCGCGAAACACGTTTAGAGTGCTTCTGCGAACGAATATATTTCCAAACGAGCCTGAAACGGTGTATATTCCAGAATGACAAAGAGACTAAAGAAATACCGTGAATTAATAAAAATCTATCATCGACTGCCCCGGGCATTGCAGCAGATGTTTATTAAAAATATCGATGCCGACTTTTTAAAATGCATCTGTGAAATCTGTCTTAACGTTATAAATTGCAATGTATCAATGAAAACCCATCAGAAGGCTCGCCTACGCCGCTACAAGAACATAATACGTGCACTCGCTCGTAAAAGCCAAACTGTAGCGAAGAAAAAACGAATTATTGTACAAACAGGAGGGTCATTTCTCCCCATCTTATTTTCAGTTTTGGGTCCTTTACTGACTAGATTAATATAATGAAGAAAGTGGTAGTGATTCCCCACGAGGTGTACGCTTCACTGCAAAGGAATCCAGACACGTATCTAGATCCCCGTAAAAGCAGACTTAAAAGAATGGAAAGCGAATTGTTAGCCCTATTAAACAGTGAAAAAACACCTGATGAGAAAAGAATCTTATACCAAGAAGCTCTGCAAAAATTTCTTCACGAGTACGAAAATTATAAGAGCCCTACAGAGATTCCTGTGGTTATTAGGCACAGCACGGGGGACGATGGACATGGCGACATAGGATCTGAGCCCGACGATACAGCTGACCAACCAAAAAGATTAGCCACACAACATATCGAACATGTATTAAAAAATACCCTCCCACTTACATTGAGGAGTAAAGGCTTAAGTCTTTATAATCTATTGAATGAGGATCCTGCCATACAATGGACTGATACAGGGGAGATCATTGTGGAAGGATCAAAGGTACAGGGATCGAATATCGTAGACATTGTCCATGATCTGGTGAGAAAGTGGGATAGGCCATCACCATCAGGATGGAAGCATATTAAAGCAAGACTACAACAAATAAATGTCCCTAAAACGTTGATAGGAAATCTGAACAGGTTAAAAGACTTGGAGCATGCAACGCCTGTGATACAATTGAAGGCGCCGTCACCCCCGGCGGTAACACCTTTGAAGAGGAGCAAGAAGAGGTTAAACCAACCCTACCCACGTGCCTCTAAAATACGCAAATGGCTAACGTATTAACTAAACGCTATTATGACATTTCTACCCCATCCTCTTACGGCGGCGTAGATAGACTGTACAGAAGTGTTTACGGAGTAGGAAAAAAAGATGTTGAAAGATTTTTGAGGGAGCAGGACGCTTATACGCTTCATAAGCCTGTGAGAAAAAGGTTTAAAACAGCCAAGACAACGGCTTCCTCGATTGATTCTATTTGGCAAGCAGATTTAACAGACATGCAAAGATATTCTGTGTATAACGATGGTTACCGCTACATTCTATTCATAATAGACGTATTCTATTCTCTAGATATCTGTGGCTAGTTCCTCTGAAAAATAAATCACCTGAAACAGTTGCTAAAGCCACCAAAACGCTAATGTTAAAAGAAAACAGGGTTCCTGGCTATTTTTGTACGGATATGGGGAAGGAATTTATAGGCCGTGCTTTTCAGAGCATGTTGACAGAGTTTAATATCAGCTATTACACAACCAATTCTATACATAAGGCTTCTTTAGCTGAAAGAGTTCAGCGCACCATAAAGGAACGCATGCACCGTTATTTTACACATAAAAACACATACAGATTTCTAGACATTCTGGAATCATTGGCATCATCCTACAACCGCTCGCACCATCGCACGATTGGGACAACACCTAACGAAGTTTTAGAAAGAGGTACGCTCCCGAGAAGAGATGGATCACCACCACCACCACCACACGCGAGATTTTTAAAGTTAGGGCTGTGAGACCTAAAGGTGAGATAATGATGTATTACATTGAAGATTTGAATGGGGAAGAAATCTCAGGAGGTTTTTACCGCGAGGAGTTGCAGAAAGTTGCGTTTAATTTAAAAAAAATGTGTTTAAAATTGAGAAAATTTTAGGAAGCAAAGGTTCAGGAAAGAGAAAAATGTACCTGGTGAAATGGCTAGGGTACCCAGAAAGCTTCAACACCTATATAAAAGCTGATGCAATAATGAAGCTTAAATAGTATGCAACATGGCTCCTAACCATTTCTACGTCACACTCCCGTCCTCCTCGTCCCTGTCTGTACACCCTAACAACACACTAGCCAACTTTGTAACAGAGCTCCACGGGCACATTGAATTGGGTCGTGATTCGTATGAGGTGGGGATATGTGAAATTCAGCTGGACACCGTCTTTTTAAATATTGAACATAAAGAAACCGTTTTTACGATTCTTAGAGACATTGACGAGTGTGAAAAAGCTGGGGTAGCTATGGATGAGACTATGCGTATCGCTCGGACTAAGGTTGCACGGTATTACAGTACAGAAGTAAGACTAGGACCGGGTCAATATGGCTCGGCCGAGGATGTTATGAGAGGCTTAAACGTAAGTTTAAGAAGCTCAAACCTTACGAATGATTTAGTATACGAAATCGTAAACAGCCCTGCACATACACTAATCCTAAAATCAAAGACTAACAGACGTATTAAAGACCATAGAAAGTTCCAAATTCTAGCCAATGGCCGATATAGCGCAGCCTTCCAAAGAGACACATTTCACGAGACACAGCATGACTTGTCCAGATTAATGTATCAATTGAAGATGGAGAAATTGGCTGAAAGGTCCCCAGACATGTGCTATATTTACAGTAATATAGTGGAGCACCAGTTTGTTGGGGATACCCAGGCACGCCTGCTGCAGCATTGCTCACATCCCCAACCATAGAGGAAGGAGTTTGAGTATTACATATGACAGACCCCATTATGTGAATGTCGCAACTAATTTAATAACCAATATCTCAATATATATAAGAACGATTGAGGGTGAAAACTTCCCATTCGGTAACGGGAGCTTAACAGTGAAGCTACACTTTCGACGCACTGAGTTATAATGGATAGAAAGCCTTTCACCGTCTATCGAGGGGTGCGATACCAGCGCGGTAGTGGACTTGGGTCCATTTTTTCATCCATACTACGTACGGCTGTTCCTTTGCTGAAGAGGGGTGCCAGATACCTTGGAAGGAAAGCGCTACAATCAGGTATTAACACTGCAGAAGACATATTGGCCGGGACTAAACCTAAAGAGGCTCTAAAAAAACATTTAAAGCGTACACGGGACGAAATCATCAAAGAGGCAAAGAGAAAAATGCGTGGTGGCGGGAAGAAGCGGGCTGCCCGGAAGAAGGGGTCACGTGGTATTAAACGTAAAAGGCTATCAAAAAAGAAGTGCTGTAAGCGAATGAAACCTATGGTTGACCACTTTTTTGACTGATATAAGCTAAGGACATTGATTTCATGAATCATAGTTTGTTTACCACTTGCCGAGAGAGGAGTCACTATTTCGCTATGGCACGCTTCATCCACCCATGTAGTTCACAATGCTGTAAATCGGAGCTGTCCCTTTTTGAGCTACCTCCAACCCAAGTTTCTATTGAGCACAGTGACTTTATTACAATTAACCCTTTAAACACAATTAGTTCCCCGAGTGCACCTATAGAATTCGTGATACCCAGCTCAGGCCCTTACTTTTTTGATCCAAGCTGTGTGCACATGTACGCTAAGCTACGTATAGCCCATTCTGATGGAACGGTCTGCGATGACAAATATGCTGTATACCCTGAAACAAACTTTCTGCACTCCATATTCAACCAGTGTGACGTATATTTAAATCAGACCAACATATCGGCAGGCACGGGGTACTATCATCTACGAGCCTATCTGGAAAATGTCCTCAACTTTTCCAAAGAAGCGAAGGCTACCTTTTTAAGTGCCGAGGGATATTATCAAACTAAAGATGAAAATAGTATAAAGGACAAATTTAAAAATTCTAAAAAGAAAATATACGAGTGTTTTGGACGGTTGCACACAGATTTCACTTTCCAGGAGAAGTTGCTTGTCAACGGGGTGGATATGAAAATAAAGCTCACCCGCACGAGTCCTGAGATCTGCTTAAATCTGGCTGCTGATCAAGAGGAGGGTGCAAAGCCCGTTGTGGTTCACATTATGGACACATACCTCCGCGTACGGCGAGTGAAATTAAGTTCACCAAAACAACTAGAAATTGAGAAAAATTTACTAAACGCTACAGTGAAATATCCTATTAACAGAGTGCAAATCAAACTATATACGGTTCCTGCAGGGTTGGCATCGAAGCAGATAGAAAACATTGCCCTGGGAAATCTTCCTAAAAGGATATTAATCGGCATGCAGGACCATGCTTCGGTGAATGGGAAATATAAAAAGAGTGCCTTTAAATTCGAGAATTTCGGACTTAAAAATATAACTCTATACGTTAATGGCACTGCTTTGGGTGGAACAATGGGTACGGACTATTCATCAGACGCTGTGTTACCTCTTTGTGCCAGAGCCTATAGTAATCTCACCCATATTGCAGGTGATTGTGATGAGCTTGGTAATGGGGTAACGCAGGAAGAATTCATTGATCAATTTAACCTTTATCCGTTTGACATTACACTGACTTATCTGCTAGCGTAAATACCCATTTAACCCCACAGCAGAGCGGAAACATCTCAGTGCGGCTGGAATTCGCCAAGCCTATAGACGCTCCTATTAGTGTACTAGTATATCTCGAATCGCAAGCCCTAATAGAAGTAGATAGATTTAGGAGCGTTATCATTGACTTTTAAAATGGATGCTAATACACTTCAGAAAGTAATGGAACGAGTTACACGTTCCAAATTTATCGGAGTGTTTGCGAAGAATGAAACATTGAGTTTGCCAAGTACGCGAGAATGCGGTAGTCTTATTGTGAACACAGATGTCATCGGTAATGAAGGGATTCACTGGATCGCTGTCTATTTTAAAAATAGACAGCGCCTGTACTATTTTGATTCACTCGGTACTCAACCCTGGAGTGACCCTATTATTGTAAAATTTCTCGCTCAGTTACATATTCCCGAAGTTGTATGGAACCCATTTCGCATACAAGGATATTTTACTAATGTTTTTGGAATGTACTACGTCTCATTTCTCATGCATATGTCAGGTGATAAAGAATTTATAAATTTTTTAAATTTATTTGACCCGTGTCACACTCGCCGAAACGATGAAATGGTATGCAGACAGATAAAAATCCGTTTTCCAATTGTACGTACTCGTTGTATATTATAATGTTTTTGTTCGTATATTTGTAACGGTATATTCTGTAGTTGTTTATTGTACTGATTTCTTTCATTTAATAAATTTATGAAAATATATTGTCTTCTTATCCCAAAAAGATTGAAAAACACTTACATTATTTCGGTGTGACATTGTTGACTGATCAGTATATCCTCCGTGTTCCGAGATTCTTCAAAAGATTGTATAACACGTGTCAAATCCTCATCGGACCTTAAAGGAAATGTTCATTCTTTTAAAACATATACAGAGTATACAGACAGATCCCCATTATGTGAAGATATCTTTGGTTCGAGGAATAACATTGATTACCATAAAAAATTTCGATTTTTAGCATAATGGGGATAAGAGGTAAAACAAAATAACATTTTGATTGACATAAAAAAATTTTGGTGAGTATCTATTTGACGAGATACTACAACTCTCCATATATATATAAATCGAATTATAGACACTTACATTTCTATGGTAGTCCCCTGCGTCGGATTGTAAGGAGCGTCACTGCAAATATCTTCTACGGTTTGCGTTGGGAATAATTCATCACGGTCAATCGCGTTAAAAAGACTAATTGTCGTTAATGCTGCAGCGTCACTTTCTTCATACAAGTCTGGGGAGACGTACAGGTCCATGGTGGAGGGAATGATTATTCACTGACGCGAAAATAGCTACTGTTACTCCCAACTGAAAAATAGCCCCTTTTATATGCACAATCGCCAAGCTCCGCCCAAAAGGCCAGATGTTCGTAGTGATTGGCTGCCGATGTAGCTGGGTGGAGCTATGACGTGTACCAATCCGCTATAACGGGATCGGACGAGTAACATATATATATTTTCACCAATAGATTTAATGCTCGTATTCTCCTTTGAAAATTATTTGGTGATTCGCATAGAACTTTTGATACTGATTCCAAATATGGTTTCAGAATTTTTCTATCACCCATAGTTTTCGAGAAAATATTTACTCAGAGTTTCCCGCATCATTAGTCACTAAGGTAATCGAGAGGATATAAAGAAATATATCCTAATTATATTTTTAAAAGAACATTCGGTTTCAACGTTAAACTGTGGGTCTAAGGTGGGGTGAAAACCTTCCCAATTCAAATTGCGCTAGGGGACGACGAAAATTATTTGGTGTTTCTTATAGAACTTTTGATACTGAGTCCGGTTTCAGAATTTTCTAATGTTAAACTGTGGGTCTAAGGTGGGGTGAAAACCTTTCCAATTCAAATTGCGCTAGGGGACAACGAAAATTATTTGGTGTTTCTTATAGAACTTTTGATACTGAGTCAGGTTTCAGAATTTTCTAATGTTAAACTGTGGGTCTAAGGTGGGGTGAAAACCTTTCCAATTCAAATTGCGCTAGGGGACAACGAAAATTATTTGGTGTTTCTTATAGAACTTTTGATACTGAGTCAGGTTTCAGAATTTTCTAATGTTAAACTGTGGGTCTAAGGTGGGGGTGAAAACCTTTCCAATTCAAATTGCGCTAGGGGACGATGAAAATTATTTGGTGTTTCTTATAGAACTTTTGATACTGAGTCAGGTTTCAGAATTTTCTAATGTTAAACTGTGGGTCTAAGGTGGGGTGAAAACCTTTCCAATTCAAATTGCGCTAGGGGACAACGAAAATTATTTGGTGTTTCTTATAGAACTTTTGATACTGAGTCAGGTTTCAGAATTTTCTAATGTTAAACTGTGGGTCTAAGGTGGGGTGAAAACCTTTCCAATTCAAATTGCGCTAGGGGACGACGAAAATTATTTGGTGTTTCTTATAGAACTTTTGATACTGAGTCCGGTTTCAGAATTTTCTAATGTTAAACTGTGGGTCTAAGGTGGGGTGAAAACCTTTCCAATTCAAATTGCGCTAGGGGACAACATTGACATTTAATGGGTTAGGAGCGAGAATGATATTGGTAAACAGAAGGTCATAAAACAAGTTCTGAGTTTATGCCTGACGCATTCGTGAAATCTTATGAAAAATGTAAATATAGCTAAGGAGAACAAAGAAATAATGATGTCAATATTTATGGATTTGAGCAAGGTGTTTGATGTAATAGACCATAATATTCTACTTAATAAATTGTATTGTTATGGTTTTAGAAGGGCAATCAGTGATTGAATTAAAAGTTATTTGCCCGATAGATATAATTTTGTTTGGTGATACATTCATAATTAGTTGGGTGTCCCTTATAAAAAATCATTTTCTGTCTAACGATTTATTTATTGGGTAACTTTGTTAATTCTGTTATATTACTAATATATATTGAAAGTTGCTTTTACTTTTATTCATTCCTGTTGATAATTACATTATTACTTTATAACTTGCGATATCACATCAAGAGTGGTCTGGAAGGAAGATCTCTCAACCAGCAGGTGTTCTTCGAAAATATAAAGATGTCATTAGTCGACCGATCCCCGTTATAGAGGATTGTGTTTCGCCTAATTTCAACTTTTAAATGAATTGTTTCGTAAATTTTCGTTATTCGTGACTTAAATATTTATATTAAAAATTAAGTGTGTAAAATATTTTATTTAATAAACAGAATTTAATTGGATTCATCCCAACGTCAGACCATTACTTTGGTCCTATATAATTATTTTAGGAGAATTTAATAAACATAATATTAAAAGTACATTTCTTTCTCATTAAAATGTTCAGGGTCACGCGGCCTGATTTGCCTTTTTTTTGTTTCACTACAGATTTGTTTGTGGGTTCTTTTATTTATTTATTGTAGTACTTGTGTTACCTTATTTCTATACAATAATGTCTTGAAGTGAGTGATACTGACATCGTGTGTAATGATTCATTGAGGCAGTGAAACTCATTTTCTTTTCAGATATGCAAGTTACCCATAAAATTTGAAGCTAAAGTAAGTAAAGAAAACTAATTTTGATGGGAGACTTGTCTTGCTAAGAGGCCTCCAAGACTAAACTTCTCTCTACTTTTTTTTTTTTCCAACGTCAGACCATTACTTTGGTCTTATATAATTATTTTAGGAGAATTTAATAAACATAATATTAAAGTACATTTCTTTCTCATTAAAATGATGCATAATAATATATATCTAGCAGGAACAATCCGATCATTGCAAAAAAAAAAAAAAAACTGGAAAGATATGCAATTCCAGGTTTAATAATAATAAAGATTGAGTGTGTAAAAATTATTTATTTAATAAACAGAATTTAATTGGATTAACTACCGTCATATAAATATATATTGTGGTACACTATTTAAATGGATGATTAATATATGTTTTTTGCTATCTGGGGCACATGGCGCTATCTGGCAACTGAATACATTGCGCTATCTGGCAACTCAGCCAGAATAGAGGTTTATAAAAGACCGAGAGACGACTGACGGAGTCATTCCAGCTCGGCTCCCAGCCGAGCAAGGACCTCTGGTCCTTCTCTTTCTGGCCCTTTGGGAAAACCCCTTAGAGGCCTCTTAGGTTAGGTAAACGAAAATAACTTGGGGGAGAACTCCGCCTCCAAGTTGCATGCCTTGCAATCAAAGGCCACTACTACTCTCTCTCTCTCTCTCCTTCAGGTGTACCCCTCCCCCTTGGCTCAGCCAACTGGCTGATTAGGAGCCTATAAAACAATGCCTACTCGGTTGAAGTCTTAATATGCACTTGGCTCCTGCCAGGTGAACACCTCTCCTCCTTTCTCTCTGACCCTTTGGGGGAAATAGCTTGGGAGAGAACTCCGCCTCCAAGTTGCATGCCCCTTGCAACCTAGGTTGGCAACAAAGGGCCCTTTGGGGTATTTTTTTCTTTTTTCTTTTTTTTAATTTTTTTAAATTTTTTTGCAACCCCCACCCCTTTGCAACATTACGTAATCACTTGCAACATTCTTGCACTCTCCCCTTTTTCGGCTATACTACTCCCCCCCCCCCCCCAGGACTATGGAAATGAGCGGCAAATATTGAGCATTTTCAGGGCAGAATTTTCCTCACATTTCTTTGTTTTTTTTTTACTTCGTAAGGTGAATTAATTACTTGCTACTATACTTGTAGTTAATAATTAAAACGTAGTTGAGGACTTACTGAATTCTCTATTAACTGCAATGCCGTAGTTTTGTTTGTCATTTAGAAATGTTGTAGCAAAATTTGATCTCATTTTTGTAAATTGTAATGTTTTGTATATCAAAAAGACTTTAATATACCGGGTGTCCGAGAATTAATTATCTGTACAATTTTTGGCTGTTATTAAAAGTCAACCATGAAGTGTAGAAATTCCAGTGTTGTCCCATTTTACAGAGAAACTCAACAAGTTTTGACAAGTTTTTCTTTTTTGTACGCGGGTGACAGACATTGATGATTTAAAAGCAAGAATCACAGCTGCTATTGAGCGAATTGATGTGGATATGCTGCAGCGTACATGGCAACATTTGGATTATCGATTGGATGTTTTGCGAATCACTGATGGTGCACATATCGAATGTTTGTAACAACATTACTTTAATAAAAGAAACTTTTGAAAATACAGATTCTAAATAATCTTGTTTAAGAATTTTACGTGTGTTATCAAGAATTTTATTAAAAGATGAAATTGAACAGATAATTTTCGGACACACTGGAATTTCTAAAAAACTTGTCAAAACTTGGTATCAGAAAAACTTAATGAGATTCTCTGTAAAATGGGACAACACTGGAATTTCTACATTTCATGGTTGACTTTTAATAACAGCCAAAACTTGTACAGATAATTCTCGGACACCCTGTATGTTACTCATACTCTAACCTTTGTGTTATTTTATGCTACACATAGTGCTTATGCGAAAATCAGGGCAAATTTTTTCCGCCACCCCCAGTAAAGTGTCATCCCATACGCCTATGCATAGTACCTTTATTTATTCCAACAACGAAGCTTGGTTGGTTGTAACAATTATATGAAAAAATTTAAAATTAAAAAAAATTTAAAATCTTTACCCATAAAAGAATACAAGTGACAGTTTTGCAATTTTTAGATATTTGATACAATATATTCACAGTACTCTAATCTGAATATACCGTTGAAAGCATGGAGCGCTTTTTAGACAAAATTAATGACATTTAGTTTATTTATTACATAAAAAAAAGTTAAAGTAGCAACTTAGCAAGTAATAGTAATAATGATAACACATAATAATAGCAATACTACTACTACTAATAATAATAATACAATATAAAGTTTACGAAATGTTGCATAATTTTAATTAAATGATTTATTATATATTTAGAAGAAAATAAATGATGCTTAAATAAAAAAATATAAAAAAAGAATAAATTACGAAATTTTAAAAGTGTTTAATCAAATTCGGACATTTCAAATATTTTATTATACTCGTAAAATGGTAATTTCGTTACTATGGTAAAAATGGCAGTAATGAACTTGTACATCTGTAGGAGCTAATGCGGTGCTTTTTTAGTGATTTGCGAAATACATTTAGTGATGAAGCCTGCCTGATATGCATGGGAATTGCATTCCATACATCTACTCTTTTGAAAGAGAGTGCATTTCCTGCAGTCTCTATTGTATAGTTAGGTTTGTGTATAAAATCCCTGGGCAGTCTGGTGTTATAACGATGGTGTATTTGATGGGCGGGGTGACTGCGCTTTGAATGGGTAATGATGTTCATTTTTATTGATAACTTTGAACATATTGGTGGCAACATTGAATTTGTACAAGTTATTTAGTTTTAAAATATCATATTTAGTTCTTTAAACATTGGGAAGGGTGACTTTGTCTGCTGTCATTATTCGACAGAGTTCGCAGACATTTTTTTGTGAATTACCTCTAAAGCATGTTGTATATATTTTTTGAGCTACCCCATGTTGCAATGCAGTATAATAAATGTGGATGGATGAAGGAATAATATAGGGTAAGGAGTACGTTTAAATAATATGAATAGAAATCTTGATATTTTGGATTTGATATGTTGTACATGACTTTTGAAATTTAGTTTTTTGTCTAAATGAATGCCAAGTGCTTTAACCTCATTTACCATTGCAAGAGTAGTATTCCTAATTTTTAATTGACAGTTTGTACTAATATGGGATCACCTGAAGATCAGGGCCCCCAGCCTTCTCTAGTTAGTCTTATATTATAAGGCTAACTAACGAAAATATCACGACTTAACCTAACCAATCGTTAGGTCAACTGTACGCCCTTGACGATTGGTTAGGTTAAGTCGTGATATTTTCGTTAGTTAGCCTTATAAAGCTAACTAAAGAAGGCTGGGGTCCCTGATCTTCAGGTGATCCCTAATATGTTTTATGGTAATAATCATATAAGATGACTTTGTCAAGTTCAATGAAAGTTTATTAGCACGCATCCATTTATACACACTTTCTAATTGCTCGTTCATTTCATTAATCAGAAAGTCTGAGTTATGATGGGAAGAAGTAGTTGTGGTATTTTCTGCGTTACTGAACGCAATTTAATGTGATTGAAAGATGAAAATCGTTGACGTGAATTAGAAATAGTAGTGCGTCAAGAATAAACCCTTGTGGAACTCCACTAGTTAGCATCGACTTGTCGGATAAATTATCTTCTAATCTGATGTACTGATAACGATTTGATAGATATGATTCAAACCAATCGACGATAATTCCTCTTATTCCGTGTATGTGAAGTTAATTCAGTAAGATTTCATGCGAAAGTGTGTTAAATGCTTTTAACAAGTCGAGGAAAATCAAGGCAGTGTGTTGTTCGCTGTTTAAGTTTTGATGCACATTTAAGCTTAGCCCTTCCACGACGGGTGTGCGTTTTTCTAAACCATAAAGTATAGGTTTTATTGTTATTCAAAACTAAATATCTTAAAAATTAGTCACTGAAATGATACACATTTTGGGTTCCTTGACCGACAACTGAATGACACCTATATGAACATGTAGAAACATCTATAGAAACAAGGCATTGCGGCACAATTTATATTATTATTTCCGGAGGGACTTTAAAGTACCGTCAGTCGTGAAAGGGTTAAGTTCTGATACTTGTCTACAGCAATCAAATTACTTGCCCGTCAATCTTCTTTAAAGGGTTAGTTGAACCATTAAGTTTGCACCGATCCTGTTATTTTTCTGGTAACAATCATTGCATGGTTGATTTAAATATTTGAATTTTAACTTAAATGTTTTGTTCTCACCATGTTTTACATGGAATATTTAAAGCTCAACTGACGTCACAGTAATTTTATACATACAAATATTGAGAAAAACAGTTTCGAATAGATGCGGAAGGAAGTTACAGACGGCTGTCATGTTTGTCCCAATTTGGCACCATTTTTGGAATGCGTCAACAATATATATATATATATATATATATATATATATATATATATATATATTTATTTATTTATTTATTTTATTTTTACAGCTTTAATGAATGTTTCGTTTATATAAAGCCGAGGATATGCGTATGGGTGATTTTTTTTCCTTCAGAGAATCTCTATATGCGTATATTAATTTTTATATTTTTATATGAAAAAAATCATAACTTTTCTAAATATGAAAGTTTTATTGAAATCAAATTATAATAATGCTACTAACAGGAGTGCAGTGGTTAACACTCGGTAGGCATATATCTGTACATAGTGTGTGTGTTAGGTATAAATAAGGTATAAATAAGGTAGAGTATGTGATAAGTGACAGCTGTAGTGGGGTAAATTTTTTGTCAGGTAACACTCTTGATACCTCAGAATATTAAAATATTTGTATAAAAAATCTAGAAAAATGTTTATTGTGGGAAAACAAATATGTTGGTCCTGATTACGTTACGTTACGTTAGTCAGGCTAGGCTAGATTAGCGAGTACCTCACTATTTAATGATTTAACAGAAACCATCGTCCGAGGCCTCGGTTGCATCCGAAACACTTATCACACCTTTCTTGGTTCGATGGCACTGAGATTAGGTTAGGTCAAATTAAATTAAGTTTGGTTCATTACTATTTTAGATATCCATCCATCCATCGTCTTCTGCCTATCAGGCAGGTCTAACTCGTGTGTCCCGCCAAAGTGTTCTATCCTGAGCTAGCCTTTCCATCTCATAGTAGCTCCTGCCTGCCTTCAAATCATCCAACATTGCTTTCCTTTTCCTTCCCCTCGGCTTTTTACCTTCATATATACCCTCTATCACCTCCTTCAACAATCCTTCTCCTCTCAACACATGTCCGATCCATTTCTTCTATCTTTCTCTTATCACCTTAATGAGTCTTCTTTCCTCCCTCACCTGTTACAGTACTTCCTCATTACTTTGGTGTTCCCTCCAGCTTATCTTTAGCATTCTTCTCCAAATCCACATTTCAAAACTTTCCAAGATTTCTTTTCATTTGTTTTCAGTGTCCATGTTTCTGCTCCATACAGTACCACACTCCATATCAAGCTTTTTACTAACCTTTTCTTCAGCTTCAAGTTGAATTTACCTGTCAGTAGTCTTTTCTGTCTCTCAAAAGCTACCTTACCCATACCAATTCTAAATCTTACTTCCTTATTGCAATCTCCATTGTTGGTTAATAAACTTCCCAGATATTTAAACTGCTCAGCTTCTTCTAAGGTCCGATTTCCTATCGTTAGGTTCAGTTGTGCTCCTTTCCTTCTTGCAATTTTCTTTACCTTTGTCTTGGTCTCATTAATTCTCATTCCGAATTCTTCCGCCGTTGTTGTCAAGCTATTGACCATTCTTTGCAGTTCTTCCTCAGTACTACAAACAAATGCCTTGTCATCTGCAAACCTTACAGATTTGACCAATATACTTCCCACTCTGATTCCCTCTTCCAGATCTGAGCGTGCTTCTATTATCACTGGTCTGCGTCATTTTTGAGGTCAAGGTTTTTTTAGTTGTTCTTTTATAAGTTTTGCATGCTGAATTAAAAAATGTTACTTATTTTGCTCAATCAGGTCAGGTTTTTATACTATCTCAATTTTAAAAAAATTAGATAATCGTTAAGTACAAACATTCACAATTGGATGATATGCGGAGACCTAAAGGTATGTTCGTGTCTACAAAAAAAATACGAATATATATATTTAGGCCCTGATATATATATATATATATATATATATATATATATATATATATAGGTTATAGCCCTAGTGCTGGGTCTACAAGGCGGCTACACCAAATACCCCTGTTTCCTCTGTCTGTGGGACAGCCGAGCAGACAAGCAACACTGCGTACAACGCGACTGGCCAGCAAGACGTGGCCTGGAACCAGGTTCGCACAACGTTCTGTCACACACTCTCGTGAATCCGCAGATGATTCTACTTCCGCCGCTGCACATCAAACTCGGACTTATGAAGAATTTCGTCAGAGCACTCAACAAAGAAAGCCGAGCTTTCGCTTTCCTGAATCAGAAATTTTCACGCGTCAGTGAAGGCAAACTGAAAGCAGGTATTTTTGACGGCCCTCAGATCAGGGAGCTAATGAAAGATGCTCAATTCGACGAAAGTCTGGAGGACAATGAGATCAATGCCTGGCTCGCATTCAAATTCATTGTCACGAATTTTCTGGGCAACCACTGAAGTCCAGAGTACGAACGTGTTGTCGAGGAGCTCCGGCAGAGCTTCCAGGCTCTTGGTGCACGTATGTCCATAAAGATGCATTTTCTCAGCTCGCATTTAGACTACTTTCCGGACAACTGCGGTGATGTCAGCGAGGAGCAAGGAGAGCGCTTCCACCAGGATATTCGAGTGATGGAAGAGAGGTACCAGGGCCGCTGGGATGTGAACATGCTCGCGGACTACTGCTGGTGCCTTAAGAGAGACGTTCCAGCTGTGGAACACAGACGAAAGTCTTTGAGAAAGCTCTTTCGTCCACATTAACTGTACTCGTGTACCATTTTTTATATACTTTGTACATTTTCTGTCAATTTAAGTCCGTTTTAAAAAAATAAACTTGCTAATTTCATAACGATTATTTTCGAATTATCTATTTTTTTAAAATTGAGATAGCATAAAAACCTGACCTGATTGAGCAAAATGAGTTACATTTTTTAATTCAGCATGCAAAAATTATAAAAGAACAACCAAAAAAACCTTGACCTCAGGAAAAAAAATTTCAAACGCAGACCAGTGGATTATCATTGCTTCCGCATAGCTGTTAAATAACACTGGGGACAGGGAGCATCCTTGCCTGACCCCTCTCCCAACCAATCCAGGCTCCGATTCTCCTCCTGCAACTCTAACATTCACAATCTGGCCAAAATATAGATTTTTTATCAGCCTACGGTCCCTCCAGTCAGCATTAATATTCTTTAATATTTCCATTAGTTTCCTCCATTGGATTCTGTGAAACGCTTTTTTAAAGTCAATAAACTAAACATTTCCTGATCATGTTCCAGCATTCTCTCCCATCATTCTCATAATACCAATAGCTTCTCTTGTTCCGCATTTTGACCTAAATCCAAACCGATCCTCTCAAATGTACTGCTCAGCTCTGTTCGTTAGTCTTCTGGTTAGTATCCTTGGCATTATTTTTGATGCATAGCTAACCAAGCTTATGGTTCGAAATTCTGAACACTTGGTGGCTCTCGGTTTCTTGGGGATAGTAATCATAGAGATTCTCATAAAGTCAGCAGGCCAGTCTCCGCTTTCATACATGTTTCTGCACAATACATTCACCTCCTCTCTAACATCACCTTCAAGACTTTTCAGAAGTTCTGCTGGTACATCATCTGGTCCTAGGGCCTTGCCATTTCTTAGGTCTTTTAGAGCCATCTCTACTTCTCTTTCGAATATGTCCGGTCCCATACAATTTACTTCCACCTCATCTGCTTCCTCCATTTCGATGTTATTAGGTTTGTTCTCTTTATCATACAGTTTTTCAATATACTCAATCCCTCTCTTCCTTATATCTTCTGGTCTTTTTAGTTTTTCTCTATTTCTCCCCTCTATTTCTCCCACTCCCAAGCTATTTATTTTCCATCTATTTATGTCCTTAACTTTTTGGTACATTAAATCAGTTCTTCCTTTCCTTTCTAATTCCTCCATTTCCCTACGCTACTCTTCAAGCCACATCTCTCTTGCTTTATTAGTTTCTCTTCTCAGTTCGTTATTCAACTGTCTGTATCGTTGTCTCCCTTCTTCTGTATTTATACTCTTCCATTTTCTTCTTCCTTCCATTTTATCAAGCATCTCTGTAGTGACCCAGGGTTTCCTTGCATCTCTTTTCACATAACCGATATTTTCCTGCGTACTCTCCTTTATTGTATCCCTCAGTCTACACCATCTTTCTTCACTTGTCATATGACTGTGGCCGTCATTTCTTTGCCTCTTTAGATATATGAATTTTAAAAAGTCTGTACCTCGCTTATGCGGATGTGGGTGTGAGTAGGTGAATATGAGATCTGTTGAATATAAACATGCATGAGAATGAATATGAAAGTATCTGCGAATATGACATGTGGTCGTATTTTAAAAGTTTTACTTAACTTGTTTGCGCGTGTAACATAATAAACTGAGTTGTTTTTTTAATAAGGAAACAAGTGACCCGAACGAGAACGGAATTGAATTTTGACACTGAATTATAATTATACTGTAACTGTGAATTTTGATTGACTTTCACGTTCAATTATTTCTTTATCTTCGACCTTGACTTCGAATTTTGTTTTAGTCTGGGCTACATCGTAGCCAGTGTCGTAATACCACTTCCCATCGATCAGCGAAGTTAAACAACATTGGGTTTGGAAAGTAGTTGGATGGGCACCGTCCTCTGCATTCACATTATGTAGCAACCCGCGGTTGGGATCCCGTGTAAAGCTGTAGGTCCCCTCCATCGTATTATCTTAGAAGTTGCAAAAAAAGTTAAATAACCCCCATCAGAGTCTTATTTTGAATTTTGATCAAAATGGATTTCGACTTTCAATCCTAGTAAATTTAATTAAATTCCAAAATCTGAGTTAAAGTCAAAAGACAAAGTCATTTTCATTTAAGTCAAAATTAATAGTTAAAACAAAAATTCAAAATCAGAGAGAGCCAAAATTCAAATTCAAAGTCAAATCAAAATTTGAGTTTGAATTCATTATTGCCAGAATTTGAAATTAAGTAAAATATTGTCACAAGTATAAATTTACTTTACCCAAGATAAAGCATAAATCGTGAAAAAAGTTTCCCTTTGATTTTCGAAAGAAAATTAAACCTAAGTCCCACACCAATAACATTTGTATCCATGTAAAAATCAGAATGTTCTGTTCTCAAATTTGAATCTGGAGACTAAAAGTTCACCACTGTGAGACAAAAATTTTGAGGAGCGAAAAGCACGTCACCTTCTATTTTCTTAAGAAAATCTGAACATAAATTCTACATTAGGTTGAATTAAAAAATCTGTTCTCACAGATCAAATCTACGAGAGATACTTTAATTAAATATGGAAAACACATCACCTTCAATTTTCAAAAAATTTTGAGCGAGAATACCAAAAATACAAACTTACTGAGCTTTGATTTTTTCCAAATAATTTTACACAAAAGGTAAGTGTTAAAATCGCCGACGACGACGTTGACACCGTGAAACCTACAACTGTTCGTTTCGACCTTCTGTTGGCTTACAAATATATTTTCGCTAACTTAGCGAAAACATTATGCAGATGACACTAATTATCGTTCGATAATTTACAACCTCGTCCTTTTTAAAGGAGGAGATTGTAAACACCAGTCGACCAGAGGACTACTCCGTGAGAGGGGGGACGTTAGGCAGGAGAAAGGGAATGCTGGAATTCCCGTTTCTCTTGTCACTGTCCCCTTTAGCTGATCTTTTTCCGTGTCTCATTTACCCTGTGAGCAATCCAGCATGCTCTCAAACACACACGTTTCCCTTTATTCTTCACTACACATACATGCACCTTACACACTACACAATCTTTTCAAAATTAATTAAAAAAAATGGCATTGTAAGCCTCGGAGACCTTGATTTTAGCTGTCTCTTTCATACATAAGGGGAGGGGCCGTTTTTGTGGGCGTTTGCCGCACAAATTATAAAAAGATTTTCGAAATTTTTATTTAATTTCTATAGGGCAAATTTTATAAACAACTGGATCCAAAAATGGATTCTAAGCGGTGCATTTTCATTGGTGTTGAAGTCTCGTTTTCTTATTTTTATGCGTACAGCCCTTTCTTTAACTATCTAATTTAATTTAAAAATAAATACCTGGCACGTCTCTCGCGCAGAAAAAGCCATGAACACCTTCCATTCTGAGAGCTGGTGATTCGTCAATTTTTAAAATTTTGGCATGAGCCCGGGTAGAAACAACAACAGCAGCAGAAAGTTCATTTTCAAAATGAGGAATGTCGTCGATGTAGGTGGCCTCTCCACTCGTTTGTTTGAATGAAGAAAGATGAGGTACTGGCCGTCCTACTGGATCAATCTTTTCTTGACCTTCTGGTACCTGTTGAAGTAATAATTTACGAGCGTCTTGCGAAGGTGAAAGTGCAGTGTTAAAGGAATGGTCAAAAATCAATGTTCGGACTTTGAGTGTAGACTTACGTTTTGAAAAAATTGCGTGCTTTTGGCTGGAATGTTCTCGTGTGGCTTGATGATTTCTTCTTCATCTTGTTTTAAAGGTGACAACAGCCTCGGATATTTGGTGTGAAGCTCATGGCATACAGTTAAGTAAAACTTGAAAAAAAAGCTAGAAAAAGAGCCATCACACGTACTCATTAGGTAACGGCAAAACGACTGAAATGATTTTTAAAAATCAACCACTATCACAAAATCACTTCTCATCGCGATGGGGCCTTTTTTCCCCTCGAGAAAAACGCAGGTATACAGATATTACATATTTATAATTTCCAAACAAATGTTTGATCAGGGATAATAATGACAGTTTAGTTCGAGAGTCTTAGCTTCAGAGACTTGAAAGGAAACAGTTTAGAGAAGTTAAATAAATAATACATATCGAAGAGAGTTGAAACTCAACATTTTTCAGCGAACCTCTATCAGAATTTGATATATTAGTGTGGATGAGCTACATTGTGTAGTATACAAAGTAATAGTTATGGACAATAATCTGCCGAGCACTGTGGAAAATAAATAGAAATGAGAACACGGTAGAGTCAGTAAGGGCAAAAGCCAAAAGATAACCATCACAGAACGTGAATAACGCAATACTCTGTATACCTTGCGGTCAAAGCTCTTCTGTAATCGACCATTCCGCCTGGAGCAGAAGGATCCAGTTTCATTTCATCCAGTAACAAGGACGTTGCGGTCTCCAACAAGCGGTTGTCCCAGACACATCCTTTTATTTTCTGAAGTAAAGTTAGTTTTACTTCTAACGTTATTAACAGCTAACAGTCGGGCGAGCTAAATCCGTGACAGTAATAATGAAATTATATGAATGGGGATGTAAGTTAACTGAACCGCATCCTGCATTAGTATATAATTTAGGAAGCGGGGCGAGGACTCAAAGTAAGGAATTCCCTTTACCTCCATTGTTTCCTTCGCCATGATCGTAGTAGGGGCCATTCCTCCGAATGAGAGGGACACTGAGGTAACTTTGAGGCTTCGAGGTTCGAACGAAGCTTTCATTGCGGCGTTCACAATGGCAATATCGTCGTCTCGTCTTCTCGCTTGTTTGTAAGCGGCGAAGTATTCATTCTGCGGATGAGGGAACATTCAAGAACGAGTCATGACAGAAATGAAAGAACTAAATTATTTCAATCATAATTTCATGTTAAAAAATTAAGTTTTAAGATAAGAACCTGGGACGTGAAAGGAATTTTCACAGACGTCATCACTTCGTTGTCCTTGGCGATATTTCTTCGATAACCGGTGTAAAATTTATCATCAAAAACGATTTCTCTTTCACCATCTGATGCAAACAAAAAATGGTTTCCTTCATAGTTAGGTGAAAATGTCGATGAAACTTTAAATAATTTTTTCACAAACAAAACAATATCACAACAAACGTAAATACCTAAACTTTTCAATGTTAATTTAGCTCCAGCTGCCATGAAGATTGGATTGAGATCGCTTATTGGGGATCCGGTCATTATATTTCCTCCCAGAGCCTACATGGATAAAACGAGGAATTGATTATGCTTGATCGCAAATGGGGACAGTTAAAGAACTTTACTTGACTGAATATCGCATAAATTAAATGTGCTATAAGTATATACTTACCGCAACATTCCTTATTTGACGACCTGCGAACCACCTCAACATTTCCAGAACTGAACGTAGTACTTTAGTCTTGTAGTCTGAGAAACATTCCAAAGGCAAAGTTGTCCATTAAAAAAAATGTTTTAATTAAGGGATGTTTAAGTATTAATTGTCAATTACTTCCTGATTTCTAGAAAAATGTCTAATATTTTAGTTAGCAAATTTTAGCTCAGATTTTGCGAAATGTCTGATAATTGTTGCTTCCGGGCTAACGACATCTCATCGACTTCACATAAAATCGACAAGTTTTTGTGGGTTAGATTAAGTTAGGTTAGGTTATCATACATTAGGTCAGGTAAGTTAGGTTAAGTTAGTTTTTTAGAGAGTCGATGTTGTCTTGTCAACCAAATGGATGTGTGTGTGTGTATAAAGTATATATATATAGTAAAACCTCTCTAGTGCCAAACCCGGGGCACTTACAGTATTTTGAGAGGGGCGACAAGCTTGACCTTCGTGAAATGAGGAATCGTCACACGGAACATTTGAAAGGTTGAAAGGTATAACGAAATATGTCAGCCAAATTGCTGTCGTTGTAGAAAGGTTGTTCGTTATAAAGAGGTTTTCCTTTGCCGATATTGTAGTGTATATTTTAATGACCTATTTAGACCCTCATTAGTTATTTATACATACTTTATATAGTACTGTATATACAGTATATTAAATGCATTACGTAAAAGTATTTTAAGTATTTAACAGTATTTCTCCGTGAGGGAGAAACATTCTAGCCAATTACGTATCAACGTTTAGGCATTAGCCAATCAGCATGCCGCTTACTTTCTTGATCGGGGAAATGGCAGTAGAGACGAACACGTGCAGCTCAGGCTGAGTTAGCAAAAACACCTCCTTATAACGAAACGTGTTTTCGATAAAGAGAGGTTTTCGAAATACCCAAGGTGTTCGGTAAAGAGATGTTTTCGAAATACCCAAGGTGTTCGGTAAAGAGAGGTTTCGTTATAGTGGAGTGTCGTTTATTGAGAGGTTTTACGGTGTGTATATACAGTATAATAAATTCTTTTATGGGTTTCTGAATGCCGAATGCGCATAAATGAAAATTATTTTTTTATCATTTAAGTTTATAAAGAAAGTTAAGAGATTTTTAAGACGTCAAGCAGGCCGATCCTGACCTGGAAGTTCCTTAACCAGTTCTTTGAACTTATTTTCGATATCTGCGAGAGGAACCGCGGCTCCGACATCGACGTACGAATCCTTCACTTCCATCCGTAGTAGTTCGGGAATGTCCGCAGGATGAATGATAACAGGGTAATGTTGGTTCTTGAATTTGACCTCGACGCCTTTTCAATGAAAATCGTATTTTTAATGCACTTTGTGTATATATATTATTCCTAAAAACTATACAGTTTTCGTCATATGTATAAATTGGTCACATGGATATTCTTACCCACTTCAGTGTTTCCAATTACTATCTTTGCCTCTGGAAACGATTTCTTCAGCGTAAGAACCTCCTTCAGAGTTACTGGTCGGAAGAACATTGTACGAGGTCCTTTGAATATCAAACTTTGTGAATCAAGTTCTGGACTCAACTGTAAAGCATGAAGGGTTGGTAATAAAGTGCTGTGTGTTTTGGAATTTAGTTCAAGTGAAATACTTTAAAGAATCATGGAAAATATTTAAACGAACAAAGTATTATGTAAAAAAATAATTGTAATTTTAATCTAAAAGTAAAATAACTTACTTTTAACTCTGGTGGGAAAATGACTTCTTGGGATGGGTCATAAGGGGCGAACATACATGGGTCGAAAAGCACATTTGTTCTCTGCAAGTCGAGTTCTTTTCGAATAAAAAAAAATTGCATGTCAGTCTCTTTAAAATTTTGGGAATATTCTACTTTTGACGATAAAACAGAAACGAGAGCAGAATTTTTTTCGAAATGATGTTAGTAGCATGGTATGCATCCACCTCGACTCGAGGTGAATGCGCACCATACTACTGGTGTTAATAAAAATTTAATTTTGTTTGTTTATAATCATAAGATTTTATATATATATATATATATATATATATATATATATATATATATATAATCTTATGATTTTTCTTATGATACTTATAAGTTATAACGGCTGCGAACAACGGTTCAGGTCGATCCCTTTGCAGCATTCTGCCTCATTTGCGAGATTTGGTGGAGGATAGCGTTGTTTCCTACCTATATACAGATAATATAGTTTATATATGGGGGAGTGGAGTAAAACAGCGTACTTAGTGCTAAATTGTTTGTAACTCCTATGTTCCTGCCTCAAACAATCTAATTTTTTCTGCTCACACAAGCTTTATCTGATCCACTTTAAATTATTACGGCTGATTGTTTTTCATTTGATTGTTGTGCGAATGTTTTTCCCAAAGGAGGGAGACATACCCATTTTACCCCACAGGTAGGATAAAACGGGGTACATGTATAAAAATGTTTTTAAAACGTGTTTACAAAAAAAAAAAGAAATGCTTTGTATGTTTTATTTCAAACTAAATAACACCTTCGTGTCAAAAAACCTTAATAGGCCTACATAAAAGTAACAGTCCTATAGTTAATTCCGCCAGCAAGATGCTCCAAATTTCACGAACTATATTATAGCACTCCTTCAAAAATTATATATTTTCTACTGCGCACACAAAGCGTCTCTATTTCATGGATTCCACCTCCATACCCACGACACGCAGTTCAGCAATTAGTAACTGCATTCATAACTATCATAGATAGAAGCACCACCCGAGCAGAAAAGGCGGATACCCTGCTGTTTCACCCTACCACCCCATTTTACTCCCACCCCATTTTACCCCACTCTTCCATATATACAAAATTTGCTCCCACCAGGGTTCGAACCTATCACCTCTTGAATAGAAGATGTGGGTCAATATTTGCATTATGCAAAATCGTGCGTGTTCACGCATGAGATTCCATATATGTACTCTATATCTATATAAAAGGGTGTCCATAAATTATCTTCACAAATTCAACTGAAACTGAATTGAATTTGAAAAGATAATTTATGGGATACCAAAGAATAGAGATAAAATACACGAAAAACTGTTTATATGCGTTACATCAGTAACGCTCCTTTCACCAAACAGTATTTTTTGAACGTTCCCTCAAAACTTAGCAAACAATATGATGATTAGTGAATGTAACTGTATTTGAAAAATAATCACAATACAATGAATACATTCATATTTGTTACTCTCATAATCTAATTTTACATTTACAATTGCTACAATGGAGTTAATACTTAAGTTTGCACGTCATTCAGTCTTTCCTGCTGGCGCCCCTTCCCCTTACTCTCAACGACCCCCTAAACTTTACAAACGCCCACTGGGGGACGGTAGCGCCCTCGTTAGGAACCACTGCGCTACACGAGCAAAATCGAATTCCATAATGTCAACGTTCGACCTTATGCGGATGTATTGATTTTAGATTTGAAATTAGTGAAAAGTTTATTTGATATTTTAGATGAAAGTAACTATCGCAAGCTTACATTAATGTCAGATTTTCATTGAAAATAACTAACCTAATCTAACCAGACCTAACCTAACCTAGTGTAACCTAACTAGGTATGATGCAAGGGCAGATCTAGGCATTTCAGTGAAGGGGAGGTCGAAATAAAAAAGGGCACAGTACTAAAAAAAATTTCTTAAAACAGACCGCCAATGAGCGAGTGTAAAATCAATTATATTGTTTTGTTTGATCATTCTCATTCAAATCTGATACAAAAGAAAAATCTAATTTGGGTACAACAGTTATCATAGAAAATTTTTCAAACAATTACAAATGTCTTGCCAATTAAAAGAACTATCAGAATAAGATGAAGATAAAAATAGTGATATGCAGGGCCGCCGAGAGGACGGGGAAGCCGGGTTAAATCCCCGGGGCCCGGAAAGAGGGGGCGATAAAATCTAAAAATATTAATAAAGCATTTGATTAAATAACGGAGAGGAAATGTAATTAATGAACATACATTTTATAGAGATTATCATAGTCAAACTGAAACAGATAAAATATTATCTGCGGTCCACCAATGCCCAAGACCGACTGACACTCTGACAGATCTGGGAACCATTGTAATTGAAAGTCAGTTAACCCGTACTTTAAATTTCATCAGAATCATTTACCACTTTGCTAGAGAGAAGGCGAAGAAAGCACACTTCTAATTATGAAAATCTTGCAGTAAACAATTGTCTTGCCTGCATGGACTGGTACTGCATTTGTAAATTGTATGGTGATAGAATTAATATAATTGATTCGAAAAATAAAATGGTCATTTTCTTCCGAGTTGTTTATTCATACTGTATGTTTTGAAAAGTGACCTGGACATATAATCAGTTTGCTTGTTATGTGCACAAAAAACATTCATAATAAAATACTGAGTAAACAGGGGGGCCCATATACCAATCCTTCCCCTGGGCCCGTGGCAGCTCTCGCCGGGCCTGGTGATATGGCTGCACCAGTACTAAGGACACCTATGAAAACCATTACAACTACAAATTTGGAAGTACAGTGTATACGGATAAAGACTCAAAATAGAATTTGAATAAAATAAAATAACCATGATCTATTTACAAAAACAAAATTTGTTTTCAGAGGCATGCGCATCATTAAATAGGGCACTTGTAAGAAATTGAGAGGGGGGGGAGGAGGAGTCCAGGCATCGCCGACCCCCCCCCCCCCTAGATCCGCCTATGTGATGTAATCTAACCTAACCGAACTTGACATTAATTTAACTGACGCGATTTTCGGCATTATGCGAGCTCAGAAATTTTGGTGCCGCCGACATTATCATGCACGTCGACTTTGCAGATCGACCTCGTTCCCTTACTCCGTTTATATATGGTACTTGTAATATCCGTGTTGTTAGCAGGCTTGGAAAAATTACATTTATAATTTCATCTGAATATAATTAATTGCACATTTGGCTGTAATTGTAATGACAATGTTATATTTTACTATAATTGTAATTGTAATTGAAATAATCGAACCCATTTCAATTAAATTAATTTTTACTGTCTTCACTGATTTGAAAATTTAGTGTTTTTTTGGCTATTTATTCAAATGAATTCAGTTAAATAAAAAAATTGGTTAGCAACACCAAAGCGTTCAAGCGACTCAGGTCTGAGAATTTTGAATGACTATTACCAGTCACCATTTGAAATTCAAGGCCGTGAGCCAGTGGTAGAAAGAATCGGGTACTCGTAATCAGGATGTAATCAAATGTCGTCAGGAAGTGTTTGACAAAATTACTCCTCTTTAACTATGCAAATGACGAATATAAAAATTTATGTAATACTGCATACTGTAGGATTATATCTTAAAGCAAAGTTTCCTTTCTCTAATTGAAACTGAACCAAACAACTCGCCTGACATTAAAATATATTGATTCGTGATCCATTGATATTCGCTTCCTTTTTCCCCATTTTTGGAAATAACATACACAACACACTAAATAAATACACAATTACATCTATGGGAAAACCATAATGTTGATTTCTAATTGGTGACTATAATCTTGCCTATTTAACTAGTTTTATATGTAGATGATGTCATTGTAATTGTAATAGTAATTATAATTGCGACTATCGGAACCGAAGTAATTGTAATTATTATAATAATGATAAATTATAAGCTCTATTGGCAGGATATAAATCCCATAACATAATACAATATGCTTGTCAATATAAAAGCTAAATCAAACATTTAAAAACAAACAAACTAAAATTTATGACTTAAGGAGATAAACATAAGACACTTGTACTGAAACAAGTAATAATAAAAGAAAAACCCTACTCACTGCTAAGTATGCAAAAATAATGATAATGAAAGGGGTCAACAAATGATGAAGTGGGGGTCAACATTTCTAAAAAGTAATTGTAACTGTAATTATAATTCTCCCGAAAAGATGTAATTTTTCCAAGCCTGTCTAAAGACACTTGAAGTGTAGCTCTTTAATGTTTTCCTTTGGACTAAAAAGCTGTAATAAAATAGCTTTATTATAATCCTGACTAGGCATTTATGGTGTATCAAAAACGTATCGTCGAAATGTGAACCTTGCATCTTATCCTCTTTTCGAAATATTTTTCTAACTCGTACTAACAACTTTGTTAGTATAAGTTAGAAGAATACTTTAAGTGTTTCTAGATTTAGTGTATTTCTTTATGATTATAAATTTTTCTGATGCTTCCTCCAATTAAATTTTTATTTTAGAGTTAAAGTATGGCAGTTATTTGTCACTTAATTAACTACGTAATGGTTTTACTGTGTCTTATTCAGTTTAAGGGTTAAAATGGTTGTTATTGTTGGTAATTGCGTAACTTAGTCTCCGTATTAACATCTAGGGT
Organism: Bathynomus jamesi; assembly: GCA_023014485.1. NCBI lineage: Eukaryota > Metazoa > Arthropoda > Malacostraca > Isopoda > Cirolanidae > Bathynomus > Bathynomus jamesi. The sequence goes on from JAJOZX010000528.1 coordinate 863,997, forward strand.
TGTAAGACAAAGGGGACCTACAGCTGAGCGTGAAAAATCTAATCACTGGTCGCTACATCATCCGCGTACAAAGGATAGTCACCCATCCAACTGGTCCAATGTCATTTAACTTCGCTGATCTACTAGGAAGCGATCGGGTAGCGGAACAAAGTGTATCCGCACAATGTCAACATGCATAATGTCTATACTAAAAGGTTAGTTCAAATTAAGTCAGTTTAGGTTAGGTTAGATTACAGGTTAGCTGGGACGGAACCAGGATTTGTTGGAGGGGGGGGGGGTTCGGCACGAGCGCCGAAGGCTTATAGGGGGGTTCGGGGTATGCTCCCACGGAAAATTTTGAAAATTAAGGCTCTCAGAAAAGCGTTTTTAAGCAATTCGCGGGGTGTTTGTTCAAGTTTATTAGCTTTTACAACATCTAAGTTATGTACTGATTTGCAAGAAAATTATACAAGGAAAGACAAAATTCATGATGTCTTAAAGAAACACAGTTTATGAAAATTTCACAGTATCAAAATCTAAATTTATTTTGAAAAATCATACTTTATCATTCTAGATTTGTTCATTAATATAATTGAAGTTATTATATTTCTTGACAAAGTTTTGTGTTGACTGAGATATCAGTTAATCTCCCGACTCTCAAAGACTGGATCGACGAACGCCATTCGTCGGGGTTGCTGTTCAGCGAACCATTGAACTACAGCTTCGTAATCCACGGGCTTGTCATAATGAATGCTCATCAACGCCAAGCCCGACAATCTCTCCAGTGGACATAGTAGTCCTAAGGTACCCCTTCTTCTGAAGTTTGATGCTTAACGGCTTGATGATTGCCAAAGTTTCCATGGCAACAATCAAGGAAATAAGAAATTGAAACGAACAATACGTGTAATAGAGCAAAAAATCGGTCAATTCTTGGCTGCTGTTTAACTCTTCTTGACATTGTAAACCGAAAATTCTATTGAATAAATACTTTGAATGAATATTGTTTTTTAGACTTTTGAGTACTAAAGTAAGACACAGGGTCGACTAACGATCTGAAACAAATGAAACAAAAGGGTATATTACATGTTTTTAGTGTTGTTTGTAAAATAACTTGTATGTTCAGTCAGTCAGCTTTGGGAGCGGGGCTTTCTGGTTTAGAGTGGTTCTGGTTTAGAGGGGTTCGATTGAACCCCCCAAACCCCCCCTGGATCCGCCACAGGGTTAGGTCAGTTATTTTCACTAAAAATCTGAAATTAGTTTCAAATCTGAAATCTACGAGTATGTACCGTAAAATGGTCGAAATTATGAAATTATGAAATTTGATTTATGAAAACTAAAATAAACTAACATGAACGCGTACAATTAAAGGTGGTATTGATTACATTTGTAAGGTTACATTGATTTATGTGTCAGGGTTGGCGTCGATCAATGATTCTTTTATAAAACGAAAACTTATATAGGTCTCTTCCCCCAAGAAGAAAACATTTCAAACAAATTTCGGAATAACTAAATTTTAAGAGTATTAATATTTCATAGAGTACCTTAAAAGGATGTTAAATAAAGCTTAAATGTTATTTATATCTCTTGTTACCCGTTAAATTAACCATAAATCATACTTAACGTAAGTAACTCTTGAAAAAGTAAAGGTATTACTTTGGTCATAAAGTCGGTGCAAGGGGGTCACAAGTCACCAGAGGGTGGGGGGGGCTGTAGTGGGGAGAGGCACTACATATAATTAAAACACATGAGTAACGTATTTGCTCGCGATTTCATTCAAAGCGCAAGTGCTAGGTTCAATATTTAACGACTAATTTACAAATTAAAAACACAAACAAGTTTACTAATTTTGGCGCTATTTGGCAATCCAATTTTACGATTTATACATACTCCTTCAAGGGCCATTATGTAACAGAGAATTCCGTTGGTTAATTACGATGCTAGAAAAGATTTTCGTATCTTGTTTGTACGTTGTATCTCAAGTGTTTGCAATTTTAATATCAGCCGCAATGACGTTTACATTGCTTAAGTTCACATTGCTTATATTGCATTGTTAAGAAGGAAATAATAAACGTAAATACAGTCGTCGCCAAATTCTTTGTGGGATTGTGAAAAATGTCTCCTAATAAAAGTTTATGGTACTTGTGGGTTATCTGTCGCCACTTTTTAATTTAATTTTCCAACTTTTTCACAAATACAGATGTGTGTTATCATGTTGCCATTTTTACAAAAATGTTTTTACGCCTCGTGAACAGGCTCTCATCGATCTCAACCACTATTCCTTCTAACCTAACCTAACCTAACCTAACCTAACCTCACACTAACCTAACCACACACTAACCTAACCTAACCTAACCTAACTAAAAAATACCCCTTAGGTTAGATTAGGTTAGGTTAGGTTAGGTTAGAAGGAATAGTGGTTGAGATCGATGAGAGCCTGTTCACGAGGCGTAAAAACATTTTTGTAAAAATGGCAACATGATAACACACATCTGTATTTGTGAAAAAGTTGGAAAATTAAATTAAAAAGTGGCGACAGATAACCCACAAGTACCAAGTTTATTTTATTATTATTATTAGTAGTAGTAGTAGTAGTAGTAATAGTAGTAGTAATAGTAGTAGTAGTAGATAATTTAAATGGACGGTATGGTTTCGTATGTAGGACAAAAGCCCCCTCGGACAAAAGCCCCCTACGACAAAAGCCCCCTAGGAAAAATAATAAGAAGAATTTTTTAAATCATTATTTTTATTCTTTATTATTTACAGTTTATGAACACTTCTCTGACATGTAAAATATTACATTTATTATATCATAAGACTGCAATAAGGAAGGCATTATAAGTATTATACAGTAGCACACATTAACACTTGCATTATAAATTTATAGCTCTCTATTTTACAGGAGCACAAAATTATTTACACAACCATAAAAATGAACATTATAAAAGGAACATCATACCATATCTAGGGAAAACCAAACAAATAAAGCACAATATTAAAACGTTCATTAAGTGTTAAGGTTCATTTAAAGTTCATTTTATTTCCACTAATGCTGTAACCTACACCATTCAGAAATTCCTCTAAGGTCTTCCTCTCATTCACATAGTCCAGACATAGGTTCTTCAAACGCTGTTGATGCTCCTTTGTGGCACGTTCCTAACCTAACCTAACCTAACCTAACCTAACCTAACCTAATCTAACCATTCAGGTAGAGAGAACAGTGATCAACAAGAGTGAATCAACATAGACAAAGATTATAATATTTGTTTAGGAATACTTCATAGCACACGAACAATAATATAAAAAATGGAGGCTTTTGTCCTACTTTGCACTTTAACTGAGGGTTTTTTGTCCTATTTTGCACTTTAACTGGGGGGCTTTTGTTCTACTTTGCACTTTAACTGAGGGGTTTTTGTCCAGGGGGCTTTTGTCCTAGGGGGCTTTTGTCCAGGGGGCTTTTGTCCAGGGGGCTTTTGTCCTAGGGGGCTTTTGTCGGGACCCCTATGGTGTCAGTCTATACAGAGGGTCGACAAAAGTAAATAAACACCTTTTGCTTTTTCCATAGTTTTTGACTTGATAATATAATAAAAGTCAATAAATAATAACAGATTTATTGAATCAATATATTTAGAATCGTGTTGCTTTTCCCTTCAAATTATGTTAAGCTTACGCACGTTCTGATATTCCGCTGATAAACTTTGCCTTTTGTTCTTGATGATAACCATCGTGATGTCTATTTACTTTTGTGTCTATTTACTTTTTTTTCCATTTTATCATAAAGAGAAATGAAACATGATCAGTGACAAACGAACAAATAGATTTCCCTCTCAAAACTTTTGTTAAAATATAATGCGTAAAATTCTTTTGACCTTCGTGTATCTTTTATCAGGGAAGTAAGTGTTTACGATACATGACAATAATAAGAATTAAAATATTTGCTCAGAAGGATGCATTACATAAGACATACATCGCATCCATGTCGGTTTACGAAATGTTGACATTAACGCTTGATTTTGTACTTTTAGTGGCAAGTAGTCTAATTACAGCAGTCTTATCTGAATATGCCGTTGGGAAGCATGACAACTTTTCAGACAAAAATCTTTCAGATTCATTTATATTTTTACGAAGGTAAATAAGAAATATAAATAGAATTAGTGGAAAATAAAATAAAGTTGAATTTAGTTAATTCTATCTTGACAAATAAAAATTGAGATAATCTTCGAAATAATAGAAAAAGAAGTGGTAAAGAAGTAGGGTATAATAATAATAGCTATGATAGAGAAGAAGAAATGGTAAACAATACGGTACGCAGAACATGTTGAAATACCAGTAATAATTAATTTCTATTATTACAAATTGGAAATAATGAGACAATCTTAGATATAAAAATGCGGCTAAATGAGGCACATTATACGTACGTATGGCGTAATATAATAGAAACTTTCAATATATAATTTCTATAACTTGTGACTGCACGCGATTTAAGATTGTAAATTTTGAATATTTTTTTAATGCAGGAAGGAGGGGCCAAGTGCAAATGCCCGCAAAAGCGCCCCCTCCCCCACAGAAGAAGAAGAGAGCCAAAGTCGAGGTTCATGGTTTTTGAAATACCTAGACACACTGCGTTTGAAAGATTGGAGGTCATAGACAGGGGGAAAGATGGCTTGAGGAAGACTGTTCCACAGTTGACCGGTTGAGTACATGAAAGATTGAAAATGCCGATTAACTCTTGCGTTAGAGTTGGACAGAAAATGAATGAGAATGTGTAAAAAGTCTGGGGATGCAGTTAGAAATTTCAGAAGAGCAATGTCCGTTATAATAGCGACAGTAAAGAGAGAGTGGGGTAACATTGCGGCGAAGAGAGAGGAATTGAAGACAGTCAGTAAGAGGCGGGGAATGGATACAACGAAAAGCCTTTGATTCCAGCAAGTCAAGTACGGCTGTGTGGGTTGAACCACCCCATATATCCTCATACAGGGGCGGACAAGACCTATGGTGCGGCCGAACCAGGGAATTGTACAGAGAGAGAGAGAGAGAGAGAGAGAGAGAGAGAGAGAGAGAGAGAGAGAGATTTGATTGATTGATTGATTACATAATGAAAAAGGTTGCATATTGTTAAGTCCTCCAAAAAGTTGATGATGCAAAGAAAAATAAATCTACTGTATGTTCTATTTGAACATTGCTCAACTAAGACCTTTCCTGTTTCATTACAGACTTCCTTCATCAGAGAGAATGTATATAATTTTTTTTTTTTAATAATGTTTGAGTCAGATTATTATGCTGCAAAGGAAGGACACACGTACGTACACAAGAGATAAAACGTGACAAATACGCTTTTAATATTCCTCATCACTCGTCTTTAATCAGCAACTAAAGTACTTCTTAATTCTTATTCATTCAGTTAAGCATTTAGTTTTGCTTTTGTTTCTTGTGGGAGGTATTTGTTTTTGGTCAAATAAAGTTAATTTGCTTCTGCGTGATTGTGCCAGATTGGCTTATCGCAAAATAAATTCATGTTAATTTAAATTTTCATACGCTAGGTTAGTTTAGGTTAGATTTAACATGTTGCAGTTGTAGGTAATTATATATATATATATATATATATATATATATATATATATCAGAATCAGAAGTACACAACTCAGTACCACAAGGTACAGTACTGGACCCACTCCTGTTCATAATCATGCTAACAGACATAGACAGTGAAGTAAACAGCAATAGTTTAGTAACATCCTTTGCAGACGATATAAAGATCAGCAGAAAAATCGACGATGCAAAAGAGGTGGAGGCCTTGCAGAGGGACATGAACAAAATATACAAATGGTCAAAAGACAACATGACATTTAGCACCGAGAAATTTCAGCTCTTGAGATATGGTAGAAATGAGGAATTTAAACAGACTGCATATTATGCTCCAGATAAACAGGAAATTCAGAGAAGCACGAAAGTGATCGATTTGGGGGTTATAATGACCGATGATGCGAAATTCGAGACACAAAATCAGATAGCAATAAACAAAGCAAAAAGAGTCGTGGGACAGGTACTAAGAACGTTCAAAAGAAGGGACAAGACGACAATGATTCCCCTGCTGAAAACACTCATCACACCAAAACTTGAATAATGCTCATTGCTCAGTTTTGACGTTCCCATATAAAAAGGAAGAAACTAATAAACTAGAAGAAACTCAGACATTTCACAGCTAAGATTGATGGCTGCAAAGAACTCAACTACTGAGAAACACTACGTTAACTAAACTGTACTCCCTGGAAAGAAGAAGAGAGAGGTAAACCACAATCTATGATACATATGGAAAATGATCGAAAAACTGGTACCAAACCTCAAACTAAACCCAATTACCATCCAAACAACGCTGGAAAATAGGAAAGGCAGAATGTGTAGTGTTCCCAAATTAAAGGCCCGACAAGGGACCTCTTCAACACTGAAGGCAAATAGCTTGGTTGTCAGGAGACCAAGACTTTTTAATCAGCTTCCAAAGGACCTCAGAAACGTTACAGGGGTCAAAGTTGAGCCGGTACCAGATGAGCCGGGTGTACATGGCTATGTGCGGTGGAGAACACAGGAGAGAAACGCGCTCCTCCACCAAGACAGGGCTAGAGGCGGGGCCACCAGCTTGACCTTCGTGTAAAGAGAGACCAACGCACGGAAGTACAACGAGGTTAACGAGGTGTATATACCTTACCTTACCTTATGAACCTTATGTTGTTTCGTGCGTTGGTCTCTCTTCACACGGAGGTCAACCTGGTGGCCCTGCCTCTAGGTCTGGCTTGGTGGAGGAGCGAGTTGCTTTCTTGCGCTCTTCACCGTACATAGCCAGGCACGCCCGGCTCATCTGGTACTGTCCTGAGCCAGGCATCCAGTCTTTTCTTGAAGACTTCAACTTTGACCCCCGTTACGTTTCTGAGGTCCTTAGGAAGCTGGTTGAAAAGTCTTGGCCCCCTGACAACCAAGCTATTTTCCTTCAGGGTTGAGGAGGTCCCTTGTCGTGCCTTTAATTTGGGAACACTACACATTCTGCCTATTTTCCAGTGTTGTTTGAATGGTAATTCGGTTTAGTTTTAGGTATGGTACCAGTTTTTCGATCATTTTCCATATGTAGATTATGATGTACCTCTCTCTTCTTCTTTCCAGTGAGCAGTGGCGGTTCCTCATATGGGCAATATGGGCAGCCGCACAGGGCGGCATTTGTGGAGGGGCGGCATGAGTGCCTGCAAAAAAAAAAAATAAAAAAATAAGAATAAATAAATAAAGAAATAAATAAAAATAAAAAATAAAATAAAATAAATAATAAAAGATCAATAAATATATTTTTATTAATAAAAAACCATCTATTGCATTTTCCATAAACCTTCCCATAAAAGACCTAAACAATGCAAAATGCTTCCAGATTAATATTATTGGGAATAAAGGCCCATACTTTAACATATGTAATGTTATTTTTCTGGGTTTGGTTAAATAGTGAAATGTATATTATTTATTACAGAACGAATCTTCACACTAAGCCACTAAGGTCTGTCAAATAACCGCAAATGGATAAGAAGAGGTCAAAGCTATCAGGTGCTCAGTTTAGAAAAAAGAGGAAAGAAGAAGAGGAGAAACGAGCAAAAGATAAAGGTATAGAGCTATGTCATCTACTCTTCACTGCTATATTGCACTGCTATTTTGTGATATAGCTTTCTGAGTCATTTGAAGTGTACTATTATGTATATAATTAGCCATTAACCAAGGAGGTTGTATTATTCATTTGTTTCCTATTCTAAAAGTTTAATAAATTGTGCTTAATAACATGTTAAATTAATTGTACTAGCCTATTCATGCATTGGTCTGTTATGTTCTATTTTACTATTTGCAGGGGCACTTTTGAAATATTTTGGAACACCCTCTGCCACCAGCCAGGATGAGAAGCCGTCTACTTCTGCCATTATTGAGGCTGAGGAGCCATCTACCTCCTCAGCCTCACATATGTCTCCACAAATGCAGTCTGATCCTGAGGATGAAGACCCATTTGCTTCTACTTCTCCCCGGCAGGACTCTTCAGGTGAGTTTGTGTGCACATATGTCTGTGAGTGTGTGCGTGTGTGTGTATGTGTATGTGTGTGCATCCCTGCAAAGCATTTTGCAAACAGTTATAAATTATAATGTTATTATCACTGGGTCTGGGTTACTGGGTATGTGTGGTGTTTCACCACCATAATTCCATAACACCACCACCATAACAAAGTGCTGTGAATAATGTGTTATCTAACTTAGGTGTGTATACTAATGAGTAATGCTCTTGTTCTTTCTATTAGAAATGCCTGGAGCAGAATCGCCTCCTGAGGATGAGTCTCTGTCCACCGACCCTGCTAACTGGCCTTCAGTTCTGACTGAGAGAATTCGGACACAACTGGTTTCCAGGGGACCAAGTCAAGTACCATCTGACTTTGTATTCCCTAGAAACGACAGTGACGGAAGAAGTTTCCACCATCAATACTTCAGGAAGTCATTGGTTAGTGGGGAAAATATAACCAGAAGTTGGTTGGTCTATTCCTTAAAAAACAACAGCCTTTTTCTGTTTCTGTTGTACATTATTTTCCAAGAGGAAAATAAATTTAACAAGTTTGGGACTCTCGGACTGGAAGCATGCAAGCTCATTGCTCACATCACATGACAACAGTTCAGAACACCTAAATTCTATGAAAATCTGGAAAGAACTGGCAGTGAGGATGAGAAAGGGGGAGACCATTGACAAGCAGGAGATGGCACTTCTGGAGGCTGAGAAGTTGAGATGGAGAGCGGTGCTGACACGTCTCACTGCTATTGTGCATTCTCTGGCAGTTAGGAATTTGGCACTAAGGGGACATACAGAAAAATTGTTCTCACCATCAAATGGCAATTTTCTGAAAGAAGTTGAACTGATGGCACAATTTGATCCTATAATGCAAGAGCACATTAACCGTGTCCAAAAAGGGACCTCCAGTCACACCAGCTACCTCGGCCACCACATGCAAAACGAACTCATTGATTTGTCGAGCAGCAAGACCATTTCAGCAATGGTGAGCGACATTAAACAATCAAAGTTTTTTTCAATAATTCTAGATTGCACTCCAGATATCAGCCACACTGAACAGTTGTCAGTTGTGATTCGGGTTGTGTCACTGGAGGGGAAGCCCCATATAAAGGAACATTTCATGGGGTTTTTGGAGGCAGAGGAGTCCACTGGTCAACATTTGGCATCTCTGATTCTGAAGAGACTGGAGGAGCTAAAAGTTCCTTTCATGGACTGTAGAGGACAATCATACGACAACGGGGCCAACATGAGGGGAAAAAACAAGGGTGTTCAATCCAGGCTCCTAGAAATTAATCCCAGAGCTCTGTTTGTTCCATGTGGGGCTCATTCTCTGAATTTGCTTGTGGCCGATGCTGCTAAGGGATCTATTGATGCCACAAGTTACTTTGGCATCTTGCAGAAGCTTTACAACTTGTTTTCAGCCTCCACACAACGATGGGCCATTTTGAAAAAACATGTGAACATCACATTGAAGATGTGGTCTGATACAAGGTGGGAAAGCAAGATCAAGAGTGTGGAGCCCCTGAGATATCAGGCAGCTGCAGTGAGAGATGCACTGATCGAGGTGAGGGACCACACCAAAGACTCTGTAATAAAGGTCGAGGCTCAATCTCTGTCAGAGGAGGTTGGGTCATACCGCTTCGCCATTTGTTCAGTGGTGTGGCATGACCTGTTGTGCCAAATTCAGCATGTGAGCAAGCAGATGCAGTCTCCTAGCATGCACGTTGATGTTGCAGTAAATCTCCTAAAAAAAACAGAGAGAGGTCTCCGCAATTACAGGGCAACAGGTTTTGTGGCTGCACAAATGGCAGCCACAGATATCTGTGAACAAATGAATGTGGAGGCTGTGTTAAAACAAAAACGGCTGAGGTCCACAAAGCGGCACTTCTCCTATGAAGCATCTGATGAGCCCTTGATTGATGCTTTGAAGAAGCTGGAGGTGACATTTTTCAATGCAGTGGTTGATGCTGCAACATCAGCCATTCAGGAAAGATTTTCCACGTTGGAAATTGTAGGAGAGAAGTTTGGAGTGCTGACACATTTCCAAAATCTCACATTTGAGGAGCTGACAGAACAATGTGTGAACCTTAGTACTACACTACACTTTAAGGGACAATCTGACTTGGATGGCAGAGAGCTTGCACAGGAGCTGAAGAACTTGCCTGACTTGCCATCAAAGACCATATCCTTGCTTGAACTGCTGACATTTATCCATGAAAGGGAGCTCTCTGAAATATATCCAAATTTGTGGACTGCTCTCAGAATTGGTCTTACTCTTCCAGTCACTGTTGCTGAAGCAGAGAGGAGCTTTTCAAAGCTGAAGCTCATCAAATCCTACCTGAGGTCAACTATGTCACAGGAACGCCTTACCGGTCTGGCCATCATCAGTATAAATCATACAATTGCTGAGCAGATTTCATATGATGATTTAATTCATGACTTTGCATCAAGGAAGGTAAGAAGAGTCAGGCTTTAGATGGCAGTTGTGCTGTGGTGCAATTTATTTTGTTTCTTGTTCAAAGTGTAGCATAATAATTACCCTCTCTTAAGTCTTATTCTATTTATGTGATAGAGCATTTGTACAATTTAGAAATTTGATTCTCTAGTTTATTTATGGCAGTTGTGCAATTTAATTTGTATTTTTCCTGTTCATAGTATCATAATTACATTCTCTTAAGTGAGTTATTCTATTTACGTGATGAAGGATTTGTAAAATTCAGAAATTTGAGTCTTTGTTTTGGTTCTGAAGTTCCAACAATTAGTCCAATAAAAAGTTATTTTGTGAAAGAGTTATGTCTGTCCTTTATTTTGGGGGGATTCGAATGTGTGTGTGTTGGCGAACAGGGGGGGGGGCGCTGAAGGTGAGGTTCGCCCAGGGCGTCATGTAAGCTAGGACCGCCACTGCCAGTGAGTACAGATTTAGTTTACGTAGTCTTTCCCAGTAGTTGAGTTCTTTGCAGCCATCAATCTTGGCTGTGAAATGCCTTTGCGTTTCTTCTACTTTATTAGTTTCTTTCTTTTTATATGGGGACGTCAAAACTGAGCAGTATTCAAGTTTTGGTGTGATGAGTGTTTTTAGCAGGGGAATCATTACTGTCCTGTCCCTTCTCTTGAACGTTCTTAGAACCTATCCGGCGACTCTTTTTGCTTTATTTATCGCTATCTGATTTTGTGTTTCGAATTTCGCATCATCTGTCATTATTATCCCGAGATCAATCGCTTTCATGCTTCTCTGAATTTCCTGTCTATCTGGAGCATAATATGCAGTCTAAGTTCTTCTTTTCTACCATATCTCAAGAGCTGAAATTTCTCAGCGTTGAATGACATGTTGTCTTCTGACCATTTGTATATTTTGTTCGTGTCCCTCTGCAAGGCCTCCACGTCATGTACATCGCTGATTTTTCTGCTGATCTTTGTATCGTCTGCAAAGGATGTTACTATACTATTGCTGTTTACTCCGCTGTCTATGTCTGTTAGCATGATAATGAACAGGAGTGGGGCCAGTACTGTCCCTTGTGGTACTGAGCTGCGTACTTCCGATTCTGATGATGATATACCTTGAATTTTGACGACCTGCAGACGATCACTAAGGAAGTTGTAGATCCATTTTCCCACTTTGCCTGTTATTCCCATGTCTTTAATTTTATGTCCTATTATACCATGGTCACATTTATCGAAAGCTTTAGCAAAATCTGTGTATATAACATCGTAGTTGTCATTGCCTTCCAATGCATCTAGGATATTGTTGTAGTGCTCTATTAGTTGCGATAGGCATGATCTACCTGATCGGAATCCATGCTGAATTTCGTTGAATCTTTCCCGTGTCTCCAGGAAATCATAAATTTTCTCTCTAGCTATTCTTTCAAATACTTTGGTGAGGTGGGACGTCAATGACACTGGTCTATAGTTCTTTGCTTGAGATCTGTCCCCTCCTTTATATATAGGGACAATGTTTGCTCTTTTCAAGATGCTCGGTATTTCCCCAGTGTCTAGGGATCTTCTCCATATCCAGTATAAAGGTGTAGCTATTTCATTTTTACAGTTTTTAATCAATAAATAATTAATGCGTTCCAATTGTCCGGACCTGCAGCTGAATGTAGTTTCATTTGTCCTATAGCTCTCGCTACATCTTCTGGTGTAAACTCAAAGTCTGTTATATACTCTCCTTGCAATTCCTCTTCAAAGAATGCATTTATGTCAGGTATCGCTTTGTCACTTTTTGGGGTACTGAAAACTGATTCATATTGAGCTCTCAATGTATCAGATATTTCTTTTGGATCGTCGGTTAGTTCATTATTTCCCGTCCTTAAGGGCCCAATAGCGGCGCGCGTTTTTGTTTTCCTTTTTGCATAGCTATAGAAGTATTTTGGATTTTCCTTTATTGCTTCTACCGTCTTTTCCTCTTCCCTCTCTGTATGGTCCTTAATCAGGGCTTGCATTTCCCTATCGATACCCTCCAGTTTTTCTTTTATTGTTTTCCTGTCATTATCTCCGCAGTTTCCTAACTTCGCCTCCACTCTCTTTCTTTTTGCGGAATAGTCTTCTCTTTTGCCTTTCTAGCCAGCTCCTCTTTCCTTTTGGCTGTGATTTCGGAGCATATTTTTCTAAAATTCTCAGCGTTTTTTCCTCCAAGGTTGTTAACATTTCTTCAGTTGTTTTATTCTCGAAAATTGTTCTCCATTCTATTTGGGCCATGTGCGATCTGATTGCTTCCCAATTTATAGTCTTCGAGTTTAAGTTAAAGGCCCCGAATTTACTTCTTTCCACAATATGTGTATTGTCTTCTAATGCTGCCATCATATTTGTTGATATCTCGATTAAGTTGTGGTCTGAGATAATGGTTGGGGTTATTTTTATATCAGCAATCAAGTTCGTGTTATTCGTGAATACCAGATCCAGGCAATTATTTTTCCTGGTATTTTCTGTTATCTCCTGTGTCAGCATAAACTCGTTTGTGAGAGCCATCAACATTTTTGCTTGTTCCTGATCTTCTCTTGTGCCCCCCTTGTTCTGGTGAATATATATATTCCTATTCACCTTTTTGTATTTTATAAATGGGAAGTTAAAGTCTCCGCAGATCATTATATTGGGGGATGGAGGGTTTATGGCCTTTATTAACTTTCTAATGTCATCAATGGCCTCCGAGAATTTTTCGGTTGGGGTGCTTGGAGGTCTATAGATGACTATTACTATCAAGTTTAGTTTTTCTATTTTCACTGCTAGGAGTTCCACATAGCTGTTTGATTTACTTATTATCGTCTCTGTCATATGACCTTCCTGTACATATATAGCACAGCCACCTTTACGTCTCGTCGTTCTATCCGCTCTTAGTAAGTTGAAGCCCTCTATATTTATCTCTTTCTTATCAATACAATGTTCGCAGTTTTCACAATTTCCTTGGCAATCTTTAAGATGAGTTTCTGTGAGGCATGCGATGTCCGCCCTTGTTTCGTCCATAAATCCTTTCAGGTACGAAACCTTATTGAGTGATTGGTTTGGTCTTATTCCTTGAATATTAGCGAGGACAATTTTTATGTTCTCTGTTTTTCGTTGCCCCTTGTGCATTTCAAGTTCGTTTTCCTTCGATATCGCTTGATTCGTTGCTCTATGATCCTCCGAAAGAGATCCGTTTCCTCCTACTTGTATTGGTAGCTTCTTGCCCGGTAGCGATTTGGCTCGGGGGTTTCCAGCTGTGTCAACTGCATGTGGATGACATTTAGCATTCGTAAGGTGTCTGAGATGTTGAAAAAATTTTCTTGTTCGCTTATTGTGTTCCTATTGTTGTTCCTATTGTTATTTTTATTCCTATTGTCATTTAAACTTTTTCCTTTGTTCGTTGAGTCCGTTGGAGATGTTGATAGTAGCATTTATTCCCGAATTTGCAGGTTCCATATTTTGCGTAAGTTCTGCAAATGTCCGGGTGGTAGAATTTACATCCGTCTCCAAATTTACAATGACCATTATTATAGAAGAAATTGCATATTGGGGGATGTTCATATATACATTGTCCTCTTTTAAATCTGCAATTATCTTTTATATAATACCTGCATATAATTCCTTCCCCATATTTACTCTTGGCTTTTGTTTTTTGCTCCTTATTGGGGGACAGTTTTACTTCGTTTACTTGACTGCCCTCTTGTCTTGTCCTATTTGTGCTATTTGTGCTAGTTGTGTTTGTGTCCTTCGTTGCCCTTATGCTGTGTGTTGTCTTTACACTCTTTGTCGCCTGTGTGTTTTCGGCCTCATTTTGTGACGGTATTTGAATTCTTTCTATTTCGCCTTTCTCCGTTTCTTCCGTTTTCCACTGTTCTTTGTTTCCACTTTCCTCTTTCATTCTCTTCTCGTAGTCTCTTTCTGCTTTAAATACCGTAAAAGAGTTTAATTCGGTCAAGCAGTTCTCGCAGAAAAATTTTATCCCATTAAACTGCTTTGCGTTCGTTATAAGGGAGATTTTTTCATCTCCCCATTCTAGGCATTTAAAATCAAAAAGTAGCTGACAAAAATCGCACCTCATCGCCTCTGTCTCATCTGTTGCAGCTTTACAGATACCACAGAGTTGCAGTATGCATTAATTTCCATGTTGGTGAAGTGACTCAAAAAGGGGGTATTATGGGAGGTATTGGGTGGGGGATGACTCAAGCTGTGTGAGGGAAAGAATTTTCCGTTACTCCAGGGTAGGGGATGTGGCACGCTGTATACTTCTCACTGATTGGTCCTCTCGACTGTGGCTGCGGGGGATAATGGGGGGATATTTGCGGGCACTTCAAAAAAAAAAACTTTCCTCACAAAAAGACTTGGAAAAAAAAATATATATATATATATATATATATATATATATATATATATATATATATATATATATAAAACATGTGTGTGTGTGTGTACGTACTCAATTGAGCATAAGTGAAGTCGAGTGTGTGGTAATTCGCAGATGTAGTGGGGTAATTTATGTATTTATTTATTATAATTATATACATTTTTATTGTCAGAAAAAGATGTATGTTAATTTTGATTAGATTAGGTTAGTTAAAGTTTGGTTTGGTTAGGTTAAGTTAGGCTAAGGTAGATTACCGAGTCGGCCTACCTCAGAAAACACCCTTCAAGCCCTCAATTATGTCCGAAACACCTATTACATCCTTCTCAGTTCGATGGCACTAAGGTTATGTTAAGTTCAATTAGGTTTGGTTAATTAGGTGTTTAGCAATATGGATTTTAAAAAGTCGGTACCTCGCTTGTGTGTGTGTGTCTGTGTGTGTGTGTGTGTTTAAATTCCTGTCGTGATTTTCTATCAAATAAAAAGTGGTGGTGTTACTCAGACGATTTTGCAATGTTTTACAATTCTTCCTGTGTTCTTACCATTGACAATCCCACTTTCCTGAATTTCATTTTGTTCCTCATGGATGGAATTACTCGTCAGTTGACAGCAATCGCTCCTCCCACAACCATTTGCTGTATTTGTTTGTTCAGTAAAGGTTCGAAACCCTTCCAGTATCGGTCTGTATCCAGTGCAGCGACAAAGGTTTCCTGCGGGAGGAAATGAACTACTGAATAAACTACTGAATTCTCTCAGAAGGGACATCAGGAATTTTATCCCTAATTCTTACCGACTAAACTGTCTTCTATCTCCTCCATAGTGGGCGTCGGGTTGTTCCTCAAAAGAGTGTACATCGACATGACGAAACCGGGCGTGCAAAAGCCGCATTGTGAGCCGTGGGCCTTCGCCAGCCGTTCCTGGACGGGATGGAGACGGGTCTTTGTAGATCCGATTCCCTCCGTGGTTGTCAATGACAACCCGTGCACCGACCCAATCGGAGTGAGACACGCGTTTGCGGAGAAGTGCCTGAAGTCAAAGATAATATAACGTTTTACTGTAGCCTCGCTTGAGATACTATTTATAATTAAGAATCGAAGTCGTCTTTCTGGAAGCAGGTAGAGAGAGAGAACTACTTTGTTACAGCAACATAGACATGGTCAACTATTTGCCAACCAATTCAAATAATTAAGTTAATGGAAACGTTACGTGAATTTGAATTGGTTGATGAATTGTTGATTGTCGTAACCAAGTAGTTTTCTCTGTGAATGCGAACTGTAAAGTTTGAAAAAAATCTCTTACTTAATATTGCCAGTTTTTCTGTCAATTTTCGAAATCATGATGGTACAGGCCCCGCATCCTCCTTCTGCACAACCCATTTTAGTTCCAGGAAGTCGAACTGAGATAGTTATTAAGGAAACAATACAAATGATTGTTCAAAAGTCTTAGCTTTATCAATTTTTTATCATAAATTATTGAAAAAAACGCTCTAACTACAAAATTTAAAGTAATTTTTCTTTCAATCTTCAGCCGTATTGAAAGGATACGTTTGTCTCGAAGGTAGCGGAGTAACGTCCAGTCGGGATCCACATTATTGTCTTCCACCTGCAACACAAAATTTCTCATTACATTTATTATTTTTACTCAGTGGCGGCTCGTGCCTAGAAGCTGCAGAGCTGCAGTCCCCCCCCCCAGACACTCACTGCCAGGCGTATGATTCCTTCAGACACACACACAGCAGAATAATACGCTACTAACAAATATATCGTAATAAAAAGTCATTATATGTTATTTTCAATACGTTACTAAGTGAATTTTCATTAAAACCAGACCAAAATTTAAGTTACTTTCTTAGTTGCTGTACGATTCATGTCTGTTATTAATTGGCGCCACATCTGGAAACAATGAGCTGCAGTCGGTGCAGCTCAGTCTCGTGTTTACATTGCGTGAGGATCATGCGGTTAAGTCGTGCTTTCTATAATTACCCTTTGACGATGGAAAATCGAGTGAAGTATTTGCCTACACCATCTACACCAGTTTTATCCATTCAACATAATAGTACAAGCAGGAACAAAGAATATACACACCAGTTTAACATCAGTGTTTATCAGAAATGTGAATGGCTCTGTGGTTGTGACGAGGTAAATGCTTTATTCTGCTTTCCATGCTTATTGTTTGGTGGGGACTCGTTATGGACGAAAAGTGATGTGACTGACTTGAGGCATTTGCCACAGAAAATAATGAAATATGAGCAGTCAGCCAAACACATGAATAACATGATTGATTTATCGTTGCTGGGTAAAGTGAACATTGCAGCTCAAATTGACACAGCATACAAGCTCTCAGTTGCAAAACACAATGAACAGGTGAGAAAAAACAGAGATGTGTTATCCAAAATCATAAACTGTGGAAAATTTTGTGGAAAATTTGAATTCCCTCTTAGAGGACATGATGAAACTACGAGCTCCGAGAATCTGGGAGTATCTCGTGGATTAGTTGATTTTGCCTGTGAACTGGATTCTAGCTTAGATGCTCATTTAAAGACCGCTACAGTTTTTAAAGGAACATCTAAATCAATACAGAATGAACTTTTAGAATCTATGTTGGAAATCTGCAAAAATAAGATTAAGGAAGAAGTAAAGAATGCAGAATATTTGGCAGTTATGTGTGATGAGACAACGGATATTTACGATAAAACACAGATGGTAATTGTTCTAAGGTATGAGCTACAAGGGAAGCCTGTTGAGAGATTCTGGGGATTTTTTAACCCTATCAACCAATCAGCAGAAGCCTTATCAAGTGTGTTACTTAAAGAGCTCCAGACTTTAATTGGTGATTGTCCACACAAGCTCATTGCCCAAACCTACGATGGTGCAGCTGCTCTAAGTGGAGTCAATAAGGGTGTGCAAACCAGAATAAAAGAAGTGTATAGCAATGCCCACTTTATCCACTGTTATGCACACCAACTGAACTTGATTTTGGAAAAGGCAACATCACAGAATACTAATGTTCGAGTATTTTTCAATAGCTTGTCAGGAATACCAGTATTTTTTCCTAAGTCTCCACAAAGAATGGCTGCATTGGAGAATGTTGCTGGCCATCGAATTCCAAGGCTTTTCCTTTAAAAACTTTACTCTTGCCAGGACATCCATGAATATTGTTTTAAAGGAGGAGTGTGACAAATGGACCAAGTAGTGGAGAATAAATAAACGAATAAGCAATGAATTAGTTGTAGAATTATTTCGCAGATGAACAATTAAGATCAACCAACCGATTTTTACTTTTTAATCTGGCAAATCTATCTATAAGTACCGATGTTTATTTTTCAGTGGAACATTTGAGCGACACTTGTTACTTAATCTAACTTAACCCTAACCCAGGGGCGAATTAATGGCCTGATAGGCCTGGAGCTGATTGCTCCAAATGGGCCTATGGTTTTATTATGCAGGAAGGAAGGGCCAGGGCAAATGTCCACAAAAGCACCCTTCCCATAGAAGAAGAAGATAGCCAAAATCAAGGTCCGGGGTTTTCGAGATGCACAGATACTCTGCGTTTGAAAGATTGGAGGTCATGGACAGAAGGAAAAATAGATTGAGGGAAATTGTTCCAGAGTTGACCGGTTGGGTAGATGAAAAACTGAAAATATTGATTAACCCTTGCATTAGATAGTTGCGCAGAAAAGGAATGAGAAAGTGTAGAAAGTCTGGTACTGCGTGCTTTCCTTAAAGAAGGAGGTATGCAGTTAGAGAGTTCAGGAGAGCAATGTCCGTTATGATAGCGATAGTAAAGAGAGAATGAGGCAACATTGAGGCGAAGAGAGAGAGAGAGAGATTGAAGACAATCAGTAAGAGGTGGGGAATTGATGAGACGAAAAGCCTTTGATTCCACTCGGTCAAGTACAGCTGTGTGGGTTGAACCACCCCACACATGAGAAGCATACTCCATACAGGGGCGAACAAGACCCCTGTACAGAGACCACAACTGAGTGGGGGTGAAGAAACTGCGGAGGCGGTACAGCACATCTAACCTCTTAGAAGCTGTTTTAGAAGGTGAGTATATGTGATCTTTCCAGGAAACATCACGAGAAGAGGAAACGCCAAGAATGTTAAAACTTAAAAGAAGAGGAAGGATCGAGTTGTGTGTTGTTGAAGGTAAGGGGATAGTCGTGTGGAAGATTGTGAATCACGGTTTACTCCATTCATAGTTGAGTGAATCACGGATAACCATGTGAGTATTGTACAGTAGACTCTTGAAAATTCGGCACTTCAAAATCCGGCATACTCCAAAATCCGGCACATTTTGAAATCACTAAGTAAAATCATAAATGAAAATAATAACAAGTCACGCTGCTTCAGAGACTAATAAATCCATTTGTGAACGGAAATCATTGCATAAACCTGAATTAGATCAACTTGATAAAGTTTTATGTGAAAGGTTTGCTTTAAAAAGGTCAGAAGGTATTGCTATTTCTGGGCCCCCCTCACTCTGTCGACGTAGCAACAACAATGTTTTTAGACTGAGTTTAGAATACAATTTTCAAATAAATAAAGTTCCTTAATTACGTTTAATTGACAATGATGTTCTATAACAGCGGTTCTCAACAGGGGGTCCGTGAGTTGTGTTTAAGGGGTCCGTGAGTTGACTATATTATATTTAGTAAAACATTTTTTTCTCCCCTTTTTTGTGGTGGCTAATTTTGACCTCTAACCGATAACATTTTCGGTTACTTAAAACTTTAACGTTTCTATAAATGTTTTTTTACGACCATCTCATGTTTCCAATTCATGAACTGTGAGTTTTTGGCACAAATGAGCCCCTTCCCTGTTTTTATGCTGGAATTTTTTTTGTGTAAACAGAGCAGCGGTAAGAAATGCAAAAAACTTCACTTTTCTACGTGAAGGTCAAATTATGATAATAAAAACCCACTCTAATAGACAGAGTTTATTTCCACAACAGTTTCGATGCCTACTGGCATCCTCTTCGGGTGGATACAGAAAAACGAATGAACCAAAAACGAGGGAAAACAGTCCAGGGACCATTGAGAAATTCACACATAGGATAGATCCCGTTCTCCCGACACCGGAAGGACATTTTATCAAAGGGTCCTGCTTATAAGTAAGTACCTTCGCACAAATTAAAATTATCTCCTTGTTCTATACATACAGATTCTATTATTTTTTACATAATTATTACATTTATTATTACATTTATTACATTTATTATTGCATTATTATTTTACTACAGAAATTATAAATTTATTATTACATTGATTATTACATTGTTGTTTATTATTACAGAAATTATAAACCGAAAAACGAATGAAAAAGGCGAGAAGGAAACAATCCAGAGACCATTAAGAAATTCGCACCTAGGTTAGATCCCGTTCTCCCGGCACCGGAAGGGCATTTTATTAAAGAGTCCCGCTTATAAGTACATTCGCACAAATTAAAACTATCTTCTTGTTCTATACATACAGATTCTATTATTTTGACATAATTACTGCATTTATTATTGCATTTATTATTACATTTACGTTTATAACATTTATTCTTATTACATTTACATTTATTATTATATTTATTTTATTACCTTACCTTACAACCTTACAACGGTTTCACGCGATGATTTCTCATTTCGCGAAGGTCAAGCTTGTCGTCCCTCCTCTCGAGTTGGCCTGGTGAAGTAGTGAGTTGGATTCTTGCGCTCTCCACCTCACATAGCCAGGTACGCCCGGCTCATCGGGGATTGTTCTGAGCCAGGCGTCTAGTCTTCTTTTGAAGATTTCCACTGCAACTCCCTTCGTGTTTCTTAGGTCTTTGGGCAACTGATTAAACAGTTTTGGTCCTCTCACTACAAAACTATTTTCTTCCAGGGTTAAGGATGTTCCCTGTCTCGCCTTCAATTTGGGAATACGACACAGTTTACCGCTTCTACTTTCCACCGTTGTTTGGGGAGTTATAGGGTTCAGAGTAAGATTAGGGACTAGTTTCTCCATTATTTTCCAAGTGTAAATAATGGTGTATCTCTCTCTTCTCCTTTACAGTGAATATAGGTATAGTTCTCGTAACCTTTCCCAGTAATTTAGTTCTTTGCACCCATTGATCTTGGCTGTGAAGCTTCTCTGGATCCCTTCCAGCTGTCTTAATGTCTTCTTTTTTATATGGGAATGTTAGGACCGAGCAGTATTCCAATTTGGGTATTATCAGTGTTTTCAGTAGAGGAATCATTACATTCCTATCCCTTCGTTTAAAGGTTCTCAATATCTGACCCGTTATTCTCTTTGCTCTGTTTATTGCTATCTTATTTTGTGTTTCAAATTTCGCACCATCTGTCATTACAACCCCTAAATCTTTTGCTCTGGAATTTCGCTGAACTTCCTGTCCATTTGGGGTATAATATTCCATGGATTTTAGGTCTTCTCTTTTTCCGTACCGTAATAGCTGAAATTTCTCGGTGTTAAACTTCATATTGTTGTCTTCCGTCCACTTGTAGGTTCTGTTTATGTCGGTTTGTAGAGATCCTATGTCTTCTGGGTTTCTTATTTTTCCACTGATCTTTGTGTCATCCGCAAAGGATGTTACTGTGCTGTCTCTGGTAACGTCCTCATCTATGTCAGTTAGCATGATTATGAAGAGTAGTGGAGCTAATACTGTTCCTTGTGGTACCGAGCTGAGGACCTCTGAATCTGATGAAGATATTCCTTGTACTGTAACGACTTGCCGCCGCTCACTAAGGAAATTATATATCCATTTCCCTACTTTTCCTGTTATTCCCATATATTTCAGTTTATGTATTATATATGATTCCGTGGTCACACTTGTCGAACGCTTTAGCAAAGTCTGTGTATAGTACATCATAGTTTTCATTACTTTCAAATGAATCAATAATGTTGTTGTTGTGTTCCATTAGTTGTGATAAGCATGATCTGCCTGACCGAAACCCATGTTGGTTGTGTAGCTGGTTCCTTCTTGCTACTACTTGTATTTGCCGGGAAGAATGAAGGATACGAGAGGCAGGCTATCTCTTTGTTGGGTATCTCTTCTAGGGGCCTCTCGTGTCCTCTTCTCTCCCTGTCGTCTGGAAGGTTTGCGTCTTGAAGAAAAAGCCGGTCGCTTTCAGAGTTTATTGAGTTCTTGGTTGGCTGGGGGTAATTTTACAGAAGATTTTGTGATTGTATATACAGCTGAATTAATTAAAAATATATATATAAATTTATGTACAATACTTATTTATAAAGATTATATATGATTCTTAAAATTACACAATGATAAAATATATACAATTTGGTAACGCGCAAAATTGGTTTGTCGGTAACTAATATAAAAATAATATAAATGCGGAAAATTAACTGTGCGGCCCCACACTACTGCCCACCCCGAGAAGCGGAGCACGTATATCAAAAGTAGAAATATTCGGGTCTTGATTTGAATCGGATCCTTCGTCCAGCTCGCGTTGATCCTCGGTCGGCCTCGTTTCCGGTTGTTGCGTTGTCCTGCGCGCTCGTCCTGAGGTCTGTATTTGCTACCTCCGAGGTGCGTCCTCCATCGTCCTTTTTCCTTGCGTGCTTTTTCTCCGATCCGATGTCGTCCGATTGTGCGCCCGGTACCTGTGTGGGACCTGAAACTATATAAGCCGGTTTTAAACGATTAATTGAAATGGCTTCTGATGATCCGTTGGTTTTTTCTATTACGAAGTACTTATCGTGGCGTTCGAGAACACGGAAAGGTCCTTGATATGGTGCTCGAATGGTTTTCGAACGCGGTCGATGCGTACCCATACGTGGCTTGATTTGTGGAGTTCCGATGGAATGAATGATTTGGGGGCTGAGTGAATGTTTCCTTGAGAGAGTTGGGCGAAATCGATTTGCGTCATTTTCTTGGCTAATTCGGAGATGAATTTTGAATTGGATTTTGATGACGAATTGGCGATCATTGGCCTCGGGCATAATAGGGTGGTTCCGGTGACGGTGGTGAACGGTGAATAACCCGATTCGTTGGGGAGACTGCGTAAACCAAGGAGAACTATGGGTAAAGCGGGGAACCAATCTTGTTTTCGAGCGATGATTGCTGTCTTGATGGTGCGATGAGATCTTTCAATTATTCCGTTGGTCTGAGGGCGATACGACAAAGTCCTTAGTCGGTCAAATCCGATGAGAGCTGACAGTTCCCTAAAGAGTTCGGATTCGAATTGGGATCCGCGGTCCGTTATGACTTGCAGTGGTACACCAAATCTTGAAATCCATACATCGAGAAATGCGTGTGCTATTGATGTGGCTGTAGTATCAATCGGAGGATATGCTTCTATCCATCTTGTGGCACGATCGATGCAGGTTAGGAGATATCTATATGGGGAAGGATATGTTTGACCGGGCAAAGTGGTTGGCGGTAAGGGACCGACGATGTCGATATGTACCGTTTCAAATCTTGAACTTGGTAAATCGAAGGGGGTTATTTCTGATTTTGTATGGCGAGAAATTTTTGAGGATTGACATGATTCACAATTTCGGGACCAAGTTCGAATATCCTTATTCATTGAGGGCCAAAAGTATCTTGATTTAATGATACGAAGTGATTGCTTGATGCCTGGATGAGAAATATTATGAAATTGATTGAAGATGGAAGATCGATGCTGCTTGGGAACAAAAGGACGGGGATATGGCGTGGATGTATCGCAATATAAAGTTGTATTTTCTGGAAACGGGAACGGCTTGAGACGTGGGAGAAATTCTTGCGTTTCTTGATCTTTTTGTTGAGATTCCGCGATTGCTGATAAATCGAAAGCGTCGATATGTACTGCGTTTACGTTGCGTGAAAGGCAGTCCGCTACGACGTTTTCGGATCCACAGATATGTATTACATCGCATATGTATTCCGTGATGGCAGACCAATGACGTTGTTGTCGGTCTGTCTTGGCTCGTAAGGGACTCTTGTAGGCAGAAACCATCGGTTTGTGATTCGTGAAGAGTATTACTTGACGACCTTCTAAAAATTGACGGAAATGCAGGACGGCTAGGTATGCTGCGAGTAATTCTCTATCGTATGCGGCGTACGCTTGCTGAGTTGTAGTTAATTTCTTGGAAAAGAAGGCGATGGGAACCGGTTTGCTGTCGATTATTTGATGAAGAACTGCTCCAACTGCTATTTGTGAGCAGTCCGTAACTAAATGAAGGATTGAGCTTGATGGAAGAGGATGACAAAGCGTAACGGCGTTCCGTAGTGCATCCTTGACATCTTGAAAGGCTTGAATTGCTTCGTCGTTCCACTGTAGACTTTTGCTTTTGACTTGAGTTCTGACGATTTCACTTAAAGGTGAGACTAAATCAGCGTAACGGGGTATCATATGGCGATAGAATCCCGTCATTCCTAGGAATCTTCTGAGGCTTTGGTAATCTTGCGGTTGGGGAATATTTTGAATTTCGGAGACTTTGTTTACAGGAGGACGAATGCCTGCTGGGGAAACTTCATGACCCAGAAATTCAATTTTGGATTGCTGAAATATGCATTTTTCTAAGGAAATTCTTAAATTGTGTTCTTGAAGGATCTTGAATACGCGTTCTAAGTCTTTCAAATGGTCAACTGCGTTATTTGAATGGACTAAAATATCGTCGAGATACACAAATACGCAGTCAACTCCTCTGAAAATTGTATCCATGAAGCGTTGAAATGTTGCAGGGGCGTTTCTTAAACCAAATGGCATGTATAAATACTGAAATAAACCAAATGGAGTTGTTACAGCCGTTTTCTCGATATCTTCTGGGTGGACTGGAATTTGGTGATATGCTATGACTAGATCGATTTTGCTAAAGCATGATTTTCCGTGCAGAGATGTTGACAGACTTCTTATATGAGGAAGTGGATATCTGTCCGGTTTCGTGACAGCGTTTAGGCTTCTATAATCACCACACGCCCGCCATTCGCCTGGTATCTTCTTCGGAACGAGGTGTAACGGTGAGGCCCATGGTGATTTTGAGGGTTCTATAATTCCATCTTGAAGTAAATTGTTGAAAGTAGCCTTAGCTGAGGATAATTTATCAGGTGGAAGACGTCGAGGGCTTGCAAACACTGGTGGTGCGCTGCCAGTGTCGATGGTATGCTTGACAGTGTTGGTGGAAACTTTCTGCGGTTGAGCTGGTTTCAGTAGTGAGGAGTACTTGTCAAGTAGGTTCCTGATTTCTTGAGGTAATTTGTCGGTAGGGTTAATATTAATGAGGTGAAGGTCTTTGGATTGCACAGGTTTAGTAGTGGCTTGAAGAGTTGTTGCTCTATCCTTCAAAATGCCATGCTTGCAGTCCACAAGGATGTCATAATGGGATAGAAAATCGGCGCCGAGAAGTGGACTGGAGACTTGGGCGACGACGAATGTCCACCTGAATATTCTTCGTAATTTAGGAATTGATATGTCCAGTGTTACTTCTCCGAATATTTCGAGCGGCTGACCGTTTGCGGTGGAAATCTTTACTGCGGTTGGGTGGAGTTGACAATCATTGACACAAGTTTGGTGGTAAAATTGAGATGCTCGCTCCTGTGTCAATGATAAAATTGACCTTCAGACTTGCGATGCGAGCTGCGACTGAGATCAGCGGCAGGCCGGACGTCGCGTTAATCACAGCCTGCTTATCTAGTTTTCCGACGTTTCTCTTGATGGTGAGGAAGATCTTGAATTTGGGCGTGACGAGGGGAGCAGCTTGGCGTCATCTTTATTTGGCCACTTTCACCATGGCCTTGCTTGGGGGCCATAATAAAGGTGCGCGCGGCACACCACCGGCCGCTGATTCTCGCTGAAGGGTTTTAGGCCGATGGGGATATTCGTTCTTGGGCTTGTATTGGCTCGAGTTGACGTTGGCGCCGCGTAGCAGCTTTGTTGAGCGAACGGTATTAACTCATCGGCTAGTTTGCCGAGTTGAGTTAGCGTCAGCTCCTTTTGTGCTGCTACGACGGGCGCTATTGAGGATGGGAGCGCCTGGATGAATTTATGCTTCACCAAATCATCGCTGACGCCCACCTTCAGTGCCGTTTGGTGGATATCTTGAAGGAATTGGGAGGGCTTTCCAGTGAGAGGAGTGTTGGAGATGAGTCGTTCGAAGAGTTCTGGCTTCGTCTTTTCGTAATGACTCACGATTTCTTCTTTTAAATCGGTGTACGACTTGTTGGAGAGAGTTGCTGCTGAAATTCGTGAGACGACTTCGGGGCTGCGGCCGACGCTTCAGAGAACGTGGGTGGCTTGATGGTGACATGGTGCACTCCTGATTCAACAGATTCCATCTTGCGGGAATGTAATTCGGGTCTGCTGCTGCTTCGGTTCCGACCGGCTACTACGGGTGGGCGGCGAAGAGGCGTGGCTTCGGTTTGTTCCGCCCGGCGACTGAAGGATGCTGCTTCCGCTGGCTGCTTCGGGTCACCCCGGGGCAGTGTTGCCAGATGGAATTTTTAAAAATCTGATAAATCTGATTAAAAAATCTGTAGAAATCTGTAGATATATAATATTTATCTAAATAATAATTTTGACATATTTTATTTAATTTACTGTCTTAAGGTATTATCAATGATAAAATCTTGTATAATATTTCTTTATTTTTATAAACTTATAAAATATGGCACTTTAACATAAAAAAAGTAAAGTAAATGAAAGTAAACAAATTGAATTCCGTTACTTTGCGACAAAGGAAATACTTTTGGTTATTGCTGTAATAACTATAAGAACACCGGAATACTTCTTTAATTCATAACATAAATGAAACCAAAAAAAATCCTTTTTAGATTTAAACAGATAAGTATCATTTTTTTCAACAAAAAACAAAAACATTCCATGCTACCATGACGTAGAGGGAATATCAACCAATCAGCGCCGATTAAATGATTAATCGGCATGTATATCGTAGTCAGAAGCGAGTCGACTCGACTTCTGAAACTGAATACCGAGAACATTTGTGTCCTATTGATTGAGACTGTAGGCCTAATATTTCCTTGTTGTAAATTTTGGAAGTAAATAATAATGATTGCTTGCTGGATTAAAAATCTGTAGATTATGCATAAATTATTGAAAAAATCTGAAAATCTGAATTGCTTCATAAAATCTGTAGATCTACAGATATATCTGTAGATCTGGCAACACTGCTCCGGGCCGCAGGGCTGCCAATGCTGGGGTTTTCACCCGTCATCTGGGTTTCTGGGTTTTTATTTTACAAATAGCTTGAAAACTGGGTTTTTTTACTAATTTTGTTAATAAATTATCTAAAATAACTTTTCTATATTTATGAATGTATTATATTTACTTTTTAAGATCTAAAAATAAGCTGTTGGAAGATCAGCAGTCAATTTAACGTGTTTGAATCTCGTACGATACGTGTTTGTTTTGGTACTGTAGCTGCTTGCCTTGTCTTTGCGGCACTCGCCGGTCAGTGTAGCATTGGTGTTCTATGACAACATACCAGAATATTGGTACAAATTGAGAAATATTAGAGATGGACTTGATAATCCAAAATATGATGTACTTTCCAATTTCATGACTACCTTAACTATATTACCACATTCATCAGCATGGGTTGAAAGGATATTTTCACAAGTTAATTGCGTAAAAACAAAAAACACAAACTCGTTAAAAGCAGATACCGTTAGAGATAGATTGCTGGCAAAACAGCTTATCACCAGAAAGAGTTTGGATTGCACTTCCTGGGATCCCGAAAAAACACTAATCAAGAATTTGGAAGAGGGAGCTGTAAGCAGAAGATATTTGGAGAGAATTAAACAGCAAAAAGAAAATAACGAATCGGTCACGATCAGAGGAGCAGCCGAAGAAGAGGAAGAGTTATAATTTGGGATTCACACATATAAAGTAAGTAAAGACTTATTTTTTTCTTTTAAATATTGTATTTTTACAATCTGGTTTTTTTTTAATCAGTATGGGTTTTTTGCAGAGTTGATCTGGGGTTTTCTCTAAAATTTCATTGGCAGCCCTGCTCCGGGGTCACCAATTGTAGCTGGTTCCTTCTTGCTACTACTTGTATTTGCCGGGAAGAATGAAGAATACGAGAGGCAGGCTATCTCTTTGTTGGGTATCTCTTCTAGGGTCCACTCGTGTCCTCTTCTCTCCCTGTCGTTTGGGAAATTGGCGTCTTGAAGAAAAAGCCGGTCGCTTTCAGAGTTTATCGAATTCTTGGTTGGCTGGGGGTTTGTTCGTTTTTTTCTGTTTAAGGTGCTTTCAACCCTGCTGGATTATTGACACCATTTTTATTTTACAGAAGATTTTGTTATTGTATATACAGCTGAATTAATTAAAAATATATATATAAATTTATGTACAATACTTATTTATAAAGATTATATATGATTCTTAAAATTACACAATGATAAAATATATACAATTTGGCAACGCGCAAAATTGGTTTGTCGGTAACTAATATAAAAATAATATAAATGCGGAAAATTAACTGCGTGGCCCCACAGTTGTCATTAAATTTTTTCTGAGTTTCTAAAAAGTCATAGATTTTCTGTCTAACTATTCTTTCAAATATTTTAGTGAGATGAGATGTCAGTTTTTGGGATACTGAAACATGATTCGTACTGAGCTCTTAATATTTCAGATACTTCTGTTAGATCATCAGATAAATCACTGTTCCCATTTTTTGAAGGTCCGATAGTCGCATGGTTTTTAGACTTTCTTTTTGCGAAATTATAGAAGTACTTTGAGTCGGCCTTTATCGCTTCTATAACGTCATCTTCTTTTTCTGTATGCTTCTCGATTAGTTCCTGTATGACGACATCGATACTTTGCAGTTTATCATTTAATATTTTTCTGATGTTGTTATCTTTACAATTACTTAATTTTGCAGTCACTCTTTTTCTCTTTCGAAACAATACCCTCTTTTGTCTCTCGAACCTGCTTCTCTTTCCTCTTTGTTGTATCTTTGGGACATTAGGACATATCATACTCTGGGTTCAGGGTTGAAATTTTGGAAAAACAAAGTGGCTAATATGTATTCGTATGTAAAAATTAATTCTAAGATGGGTTTATTATTTGCAACTTTTCCGAAAAATCTCATTTTCATGGTCAAAATCGCGATTTTCTGATTTGAAGGCTGCCTAACGCAGTCTCAGGGCACCCAAACCAAAGCGCGCAGCTGTTCTGCACATGATTTAGTCTAAAAGCTGCTTTTCTGACCTCATCCTTGCTTTCTTACGTGTTTCAACACCTCTGGGTGCTGAAAAAATGTTTAGATTTCACGTAAAACTTAAGAATTTAAAGTTTTTCTTCAAAGAATAGGCGCGGCTCCGTGACCGGACAGCTCATACCCGGACAACTCAGACCCGGACAACTCAGACCCGGACAACTCATACCTAGGACAACTCATACCTAGGACAACTCATACTCTCTTCAACAATTACCACCCCAATGTTGATCTTTTCATCTATATCCACCCCGAAAGTTTAAACTCTGCAAATTAACCAAAATAAGATAAGAAAACAATAACAACAAATTTATTATTTATTGCAAACATATAATAAATAGAGAACCATTATTTACATAAGATAAAATTTGAATGCCCGGTTAGGTCAACTGTACGCCCTTGACGATTGGTTAGGTTTAGTCGTGATGTTTTCGTTAGTTTAACGAAAATATCACGACTAAACCTAACCAATCGTCAAGGGCGTACAGTTGACCTAACTGGGCATTCAATGAACCCAATGGTTCCCTGAGTTTTTTATGATACACACAGACCGTGCATGGAACAAGGAACTCTTCTGGGATAATTAAATCCACTATAGTCCGAATAAATAATGGTAAATGACAAATACCATAGTTTTTCTTTTTCATGATGCAAGCCCGACGTGGGCAACGGGTCTCTCGCAAAGAGGTCCCATAAATATAGCTTCCCTCACCAGTTATCTGCAAAGCAGACAGGATCCAGCTTTGGGACATGGATCTAGGGTTTAAAGCAGCCTAGCCCCACTACATTTAGAACCTCAATATAAGTAAAAGACTCGTTGCCCCTTTTTCTTTGATTTATTCAATCCGACGTGAATGCAACGAGTCTTTTACTTATATTGAGGTTCTAAATGTAGTGGGGCTAGGCTGCTTTAAACCCTAGATCATGTCCCAAAGCTGGATCCTGTCTGCTTTGCAGATAGCTGGTGAGGGAAGCTATATCTATGGGACCTCTTTGCGAGAGACCCGTTGCCGACGTCGGGCTTGCATCATGAAAAAGAAAAACTATGGTATTTGTCATTTACCATTACTTATTCAGACTATAGTGGATTTAATTATCCCAGAAGAGTTCCTTGTTCCATGCACGGTCTGTGTATATATATATATATATATATATATATATATATATATATATACTGTATATAACTTGCATGAATTTTAAATGTTTAAATTTAATTTTTAATTTTACAAAATAAATGTTTTCATTTCAAAATGTTTTCATTAATAACTTGCATGAATTCTAAATGTTTAAATTTAATTTTTAATTTTACAAAATAAATGTTTTCATTAATTTTTCATTTTTTTTCTGGTCCTATGTATGAGTTGTCCTAGGTATGAGTTGTCCTAGGTATGAGTTGTCCTAGGTATGAGTTGTCCGGGTATGAGTTGTCTGGGTATGAGTTGTCTTGGTATGAGCTGTCCTGGTATGAACTGTCCTAGAACCGCGCGGCTCACCAGTTCTACTCTGATCGAGTAGCGGGAGACTTGCCACCTCCACGTGTAGGTTTACACGCCTGTTCTTCCTGGATCCCTGAAAAGCGTGACCTCATAAGATCTTATATTATGATCTTATGAGGACTTTCAGCTCTTATGAGTATTAACGATGGCTTCAGCCTCTTCATCAGCCACTCGAACCTGAAAAGCTCTTTAGTATGTCCTGCTTCGATCTGAACAGTGGGAGCATTTCTCTATAGTCTATCCTGGCTCTCACTCACCCATCTCTCCTCTCGTGACCGTACACAGCTTGAGAAGCAGTTGAGACTTCCTGTACAGCTCTCTCGCAGGACTGAGTATGAACAGAGAAAGCGTCCACTTTGAGTGGAGTTTTCCTGAGATCCTCGAGCTCAGTCAAGGTCATCTTGCAGGTGAAAATAGGCTCGTAAATATTCTCTGATTCCCAGTTGATGAGATCCTCAGGTGAAGTGGCTTGCAGATTGACTTTGGAATTTTTATGGGGCCTCACTGTCGTATCACCAAAGTCTCTTCCTTCTCTGATCTTCTCTATCTGGCTCACAGCAAAAGCTCTCTGATGCTCATCCTCACTGCACAGGAATGAAGCCAGGATGTTCTCAGGATGTGCGTGGTAAGCTCCTCTTATCACTGCAGCAGAGATGATGTTCCTGACCTTGGTAGTCTGGTTCCTCAGCAGCCTCAGGCTTGAAAAAACGTGCACAGGACCAAATTTGAGGTGGTGCTTCACTTTGATGTCGTAGTACATTTTGAAGTAGAAGTTAAGGCAGAACTTCACGAGGACCTCGAGCCTCATCAACACCTCCCCCTTCAGTCCGTGCTCCCTCATCCACAACAGCAAGATGGCCTGTGCAGTAGTGAGCCACCTGGATTGGTTCAGAGGTCCGCACTTGAGACCAGCCAACTGTGGACTGAGACTTCCAGACTTGATGGCTTTGATCAGAAGATAGCAGTTGTGCTGGTTTGTGGAGAGAGATTTAACTATCTCTACTGGTAGCTCTATGATATCTTCAGTTCCTTCCACTGGTTTGAAGTTGAAGTTGACCTCAAGTTCATTCACTTTCTCACGAAGTTTTCCAATAGGCCCACTGAAGCCTGACCGGAGAGTTACATGGCCGTCCAGCTTGATGATTAAGTGCCTCAGGGGGAGCTCGTTCACATGAAGCTGACAGATCATCCAGTGGCACTTGCGACCCAGCATCTTCTCCAATAGGGCTATGGCGCCTCCAGACCACCCCGTGTTGGTGTTGGTAGAGTCTCCTCCAATCATTACAAGGCTCTCGTCAGCTCCGTGATCCAGAAGCCACTCATGCGGGCCCTGAGCGATCTTAATGAGCAGGCTTTTCTCCTTCCTCAGGTTCCTCGGGAGTGAAATGGAAGAGGTACTTTCCTTGAGGCTCCCACGTGATAGTGTAATGCTCCTCGATCACTTTGCCAGGATGAAATCTCCCTGTCACTTCGTTATATTTCAACACCGTTGTGTTCCTATCCTGCTTGCCATCAAAGAATATCCCAGAGATCTTCCCAGAGATCATCTATTGAGAGAATGTTGAACTTCGCCTTCTGCGTCCAAATGGTTACAAAGATTCAAATGGAGATCTTCCCAGAGATCATCTATTGAGAGAATGTTGAACTTCGCCTTCTGCGTCCAAATGGTTACAAAGATTCAAATGGAGAACATTTTTTTTCTTATGTATGTATGTATGTATGTATTAAACCTGTGTAAGATTAAGCAAAGTTAATGTGTCTAAATGGCACCAAATTACGACAAAGGGTTAAAAATATGAGGTTGTGTTCAATTGAATATTTGGTATTTCAACATAGAACAGAAAACCGCAATTTTGAACATGATAACGCAATTTTTGGAAAAAGTTGCAGAAAAGAAACCCCTTTTAGAATTAAATTTTACATAAAAATACATATTAGCCAGAGTGAAATTCGGACTCGGAAAAGTATGATATGCCCTATTGGGACATGTTTTTCCACAATTTCTAACGTCTTCTCCTCTAACGTCATTAGCATCTCTTCCGTTGTCTTGGCCTCGAAAATGGTTTTCCAATCTATTACCTCCATGCTGGATGTCACATCATCCCAGTTTATAGCTTTGGAGTGAAAATAAAAAATTTCGAATTTGCTTCTTTCTGTTGTGCGTGTTCTTTCCTTTCCTGTTGCCTTTATATTAGTTGTTATTTCAATGATGTTGTGGTCCGATATCATAGTTGGGGATATTTCTACATTATCAATTAGATTACTGTTGTTTGTGAATACCAAATCTAGGCAGTTGTTTTTCTTGTGTTTTCTGTTATTTCTTGCGTTAACATAAATTCATCAGCTAGAGCTAGTAGCATTTTTACCTGCTCCTGGTCTTCTCGTGTGCCCCCCTTGTCCTGGTGTATACATATATTTTTTCCTATCCTTTCATATTTCATGAATGGGAAATTAAAATCACCACAGAGAAAAATATTTGGGGTTGGAGAGTGTAGATCTTTTACCAAGTTTCTTACCTCTGTAATGGAATCTGAAAATTTTGAGGTTGGCGTGTTGGGGGTCTGTACATTACAATTAGTACCATATTTAATTTTTCAATTTTTGTTGCTACACATTCTACGTAGTTGTTTGAGGTATTTATAGCCATTTCTGCTATGTGCCTTTCGCGTTACCTTTATTATTATTCGCGTTACCTTTATTACCTTTATTATTACATTTATTCAAAGGTGGGCAGCCGGGCCTCAAAAAGGACCGACGGTCCCGGTCCCGGTCCTTGCCTCAAACTGGACCGACGGTCCAGGTCACGGTCCTTTCTGAAGATAGGACCTAGGAACGACTCGGTCCTCGGTCCTTATATATAATATAAGTAAAAAATTTGATTAAAATGAAAAATGAAATTAAAGACACCGGAAATCTTTAATTTTATTAACGTAAATTATAATTAATACAATACATAAATGATGAAAAAAGTTATTAAGTTAAATGCTTGAGTTTCCCTTCAAGAAGACTAGCATTTCAAAATGGCTGCCACTGAGCCCTGACCTTTTCGGCTTGAGGACGTCCTTCCCCAAAGAGAAGAGCCTCTCCACGGCGGCACTGGATGGTGCCAGGTGTTGAAACAAGTTTCAGTTCAGTCTCAGTCTCTTTCTGAGTCTTCTGGAGGAAACGATCCATCTTCTTTAGAACTTCAAATAATCACTAAACACACTAAAATCACTAAAAAAGACCGTCCGGACCGGACCGTCCGGAATTGCTTAAAAATGGACTTTCGGTCCTCACTGAGAAAAGGACCTACTTTCCCGCTCACGGTCCTTAAAAAGGACCGAGTTCCTGGAATTCGGTCCTTTTGGAACTCGGTCCTGCCCACCTTTGTCAGAGACAATGGCTTTGATACCTTGCAACGCGGTACGAGTCCCAGTAGCCCCTGGCCATTTTTCAATGTGTTTTTTCACATTTTTCCATTCTAAAAAAGTGTGGTTATTGTTCTTAAAAGTATTCGTACTCCCTTACTTGTAAAAACCACTTGCAGCAAGTGAAACTCTGTCATAATACGCAGCTTTCACCCAATCTTTCCATTGTCCTTCTGGTGTTCTCGGCCGGTCCCAAGTCCGGATAAATGGGGAGGGTTGGCGTCAGGATAGGCATCCGGCCATAAAAACCCAGCCAAAACCACAGTGGTGAGTCTTCAACACGAAAATGCGATGACGGCTAGGGCGTACCCCGTAGGCGACGTACAGAGACCTCGCCCGACCTCTGTGGTGAGGCGAGGGCTACCGCACCAAGAGCGGGTGCGGCTAACGAAGCGAGCTCGGGTGGACCTGAGAATTGCGACGCTGAATGTTGGAAGCATGACTGGCAGAGGAAGAGAGATTGTGGAGTTGATGAAGAAGAGGAGAGTTGGGGTGTTGTGTGTACAAGAAACACGCTGGAAGGGGAACAAAGCAAGAGAACTCAGTGAGGGATATAAATTTTTCTACAGTGGGGCGTCGGTTGAGGGAAGGAATGGTGTGGGTATTGTATTGGCGAAGGAATTGAAGGATAGCATAGTGGAAGTAAAGCGAAGAGGAGATAGACTGGTGACTGAGAATGAATTATGGGGAACATGTACTCAATATAATCAGTGCATACGCACCCCAAAGTGGATGTCGGGACGACGTTAAGGAAGCATTCTGGAGGTTATTGGAGGAAGAAATGGAGAATATTGCCGAGGACGAACGAGTGGTGTTGGGCGGGGATATGAATGGACACGTTGGTGATCATAACGATGGAGTGGTCAGAGTGCACGGTGGTCTTGGCTATGGAGAGGCAAACGTGGACGGTGAGAGAGTGTTGGATATGGCTGTATCGTTTGATCTAGCGATTGTAAATACGTTTTTCAGAAAGAGGGAGGAGCATGTTATTACGTACAAGAGTGGAGGCAGAACATCGCAAATTGATTTCATACTGTATAGGAGGGCGCAATTGGCCGAAGTGAGGGACTGCAAAGTTATTCCAGGAGACCATGTGACGCCACAACACCGGTTGGTGGTCATGGATGTGATGTTGAAAAGAGGAAGAAAGACCCGAGGAACAACAGTGAGGAGAATTAGGTGGTACAAACTGAGAGTGGAGGGGAAGAAACGGGAATTTAGAGAGAGAGTGTTGAGTGAAATCCATGTTGTTGAACAGAATGTACAGGATTGGTGGGTACATAATGTGAATGTCATGAGAACGGCAGGTAGAGACATATTGGGGGAAACATCAGGTAAAGTGTGGGAAGATAAGGAAGGATGGTGGTGGAGTGATGAGATCCAAAGAGCACTACGAAGTAAGAGAGAAACTAAGAAGTTATGGGAAGAATCGAGGAGTGAAGAGTGTAAGGTGGTATATAAAGAAGCAAAGAAACAGGCAAAGAGAGCAGTGGCGAGAGTAAAGGCGGAGGCATATCGGCAGATGTATGAAGATTTAGAGGATCGTGAAGGACAAAAGAAGATATACAGATTGGCTAAGAGCAGAAATAGAGCGACAAAAGACTTTACACAGGTAAAACAAATTAAGGGAAGGGAGGGGGCGGTGCTGCAAAGAGATGAAGAGATAAAGGATAGATGGTAGGAATATTTTGAGGAATTATTAAATAAAGAAAACCCAAGATCTTTCTATGAGGATGGATTACCAAATGTAGCTATGACAGAACAAGTGGGGAGGATGGAAGTGAGTCGTGCTCTGAATAGGATGAAAAATAACAAAGCGACTGGCCCAGACGAGATACCAGCCGAGGCATGGAAGGCACTGGGAGATGAGGAGGTGGATCTGGTGTGGGATCTAATGCAGAAGTTGTTTGACCAGGAGGTGATTCCGGATGAGTGGCGGACCAGCATCATAGTGCCTATATTCAAAGAGAAGAGAGATGTACAAGATTGCACGAATTATAGAGGGATCAAGCTAATATCACATACAATGAAGATATGGGAGCGAATAGTGGAGAGTAGGTTGAGAGACGAAGCGGAAGTGTCAGTGGAACAGTTTGGATTTATGCCGGGAAGGAGAACGACAGATGCAGTTTTTGCATTGAAACAGTTGGCAGAGAGGTACAGAGAGGGGCAGAAGGCGTTGCACATGGTTTTTATTGACTTGGAGAAGGCATATGATAGGATACCACGGCAGGAAGTTTGGAGATGCTTAAGGGAAAAGATGGTACCGGAGAAGTATGTTAAATTGATCAAGGGGATGTACAGGGGAGTAACAACTAAGGTGAGGAGTAGCGTGGGTGTGTCAGAGAGCTTTGGGGTGGAAGTTGGTCTGCACCAAGGATCAGCTTTGAGCCCCTTCCTTTTCAATGTGGTATTCGATGTGTTGACGGACAGGATTAGAGGGGAGGCGCCGTAGTGCATGATGTATGCAGACGATGTTGTGTTGAGTGGGGAGACGAAAGAGGAGGTGGAGCAGCAGTTGGAAAATTGGAGAGAGGCGTTGGAAAGTAGGGGGATGAGAATTAGCCGAAAGAAGACCGAATACATGAGATGTGATGTGCAGCAAGACCGAGGAGGGGAAGTGACATTGAGTGGCGAGCGTGTTAAGACGGTGGAGTATTTTAAATACTTGGGGTCAACAGTGGATGCAGAGGGGGGAGCAGAGAGAGAGATAAAATGTAGAATACAGTCGGGGTGGAAGAACTGGAGAGACGTATCATGGTGCTCTGTGATAAGAGGGTCCCAGTGAAACTGAAGGGAAAGGTATTCAAAACAGTGGTGAGGCCGGCAATGTTGTATGGAATGGAGACTGTGTCAATGAAGAAGAGCAATGAAAGAAAAATCGATGTGGCTGAAATGAAGATGTTGAGATGGATGTGTGGAGTGACGAGGAGGGATAGGGTCAGAAATTAGCATATAAGAGGAACAGTGAAGGTGGCGGAAGCATCTAAGAAGGTGCAGGAGGCCAGGCTGAGGTGGTATGGACACTAGGGTGGATCGATTTCCATATTCTAATAGAGACAAAAACTTGCGCATGCATAAGAAAATAGCCTCTGCAAAATCTTAGCTTAATAGGTAATCATCTTCTGCCCCCGGCAGAGCGATGAAAATCATATTTTAGTAGTCAAAAACGTATTTTTCTTATAATTTTTAAAATATTTCAATATGCATCAAAATTATTCCTAATAACTATAAAGTCGATGAAAAAGACCTCATATGATCGTTTTTCCAAGCGCGTTGTCCTACGTTAATATCTTTTGCCCCCGGCAACAACGTCAAATGTTGAAAAAATAGGTAATTTATATACATATTTTCAGATCGGCTCTTTGTCTTAAATAATGCATTTATATATTTCCCATAGCATTTATATCGTTGCTTAGGCATGAAATAACACACACGCAAAATTTTATGACTCTAGGCATCAGGTTCTGCCACTGCAATAACATCAGGTATCATCAACTTTCTAGAGACTAACAATATTAGCACGGACGACATTGTGGCTATCGGCTGTGATGGTACCGCAGTGAACACGGGTCGAAAGGGTGGATGGAGCCATTCGTATGATTGAAATGAAACTACAAAGGCCAGTTCAGTGGATCATATGCCTATTACACGGTAATGAATTGTCACTGCGACACCTCATTCAAGACTTGGACGGCAAAACAACTGGGCCAATGGGCTTTACTGGACCAGTTGGAAAACAACTGAACGACTGCGAAAAACTTCCAATTACAGAATTCGATGCCATTCCATCTCCCGACATTGACATAGATGATGCCGAGTTGAGCACTGACCAAAAATATTTGTTAGGCATCTACAGAGCAGTGTCGAGCGGTAGCTGCACTTCAGCTCTCGCGGCTCGAAATCCAGGTAAGATGGCGCATTCCAGGTGGCTGACAACAGCAAATAGATTTTTGCGCCTCTATGTTTCAACCAGTGAACCCTCCAGCACCTTCATCGAAATTGTGCGATTCATTATGACAGTTTACGCACCAATTTGGTTTAAGATAAAGAAAAACTCCAGTTTCACTCAGGGCGCAAAACATTTTTTCGAAATGATGCGTCTCTCTCAGACCATGCCTCAAAGATCTAAGACAATCGCTAACAAAGTCCTCCGTAGAAATTCTTTCTTTGCTCACCCAGAAAATATTTTGATCTCCATGCTACATGCCGATGAGCAACACAAGAGAATTGGGATGGAGAAGAATATTAAAAGCACGATCAAAACAATCACCAGCGGGGGAAATTCGAGCCTTCGCCATGCCTGAGCTGCTCTACGATAGTCAAAACTATTACGAAATGATCAACTGGCAAACGGCTGAGGTGACCGAAACCCCCGTTACAAAAACAATACCTGATACCCGAATAAAAGAGTTTGTTGAGACGGGAGACCAGCCTGATGGACTGATCCCACTATTCCCTTGTCATACTCAAGCGATCGAGAGACTCATCAAATTAGTAACCGAAGCCTCTGCCAGTGTAAGTGGAATAGAAGAGAGGACGGATTCATCCGCTCCCGTCTTCACTCCCGAACAAAAATTCTACGATTTGATTCTAAGAAAGATTACCGTATGTAAATCGACATGCAGCCAAAGGAAGGGTGGTTGGGGCTGGATAGGGTGGAACTCGACGTACAGCCACCTCCTCGTGGTGAGTTCTGGGTTGCTAATTTTATAAAATTAGCAAGCGAGGAGCTGTACTTAGTACTTATCGTACTTATAACATCGCATTAACGTAATTATAATCCACATTTAGACTTTTCTCGGGGACAGAAGATATTACTCTAGTCATAAAATTTTGCGTGTGTGTTATTTCATGCCTAAGCAACGATATAAATGCTATGGGAAATATATAAATGCATTATTTAAGACAAAGAGCCGATCTGAAAATATATATATAAATTACCTATTTTTTCAACATTTGACGTTGTTGCCGGGGGCAAAAGATATTAACGTAGGACAACGCGCTTGGAAAAACGATCATATGAGGTCTTTTTCATCGACTTTATAGTTATTAGGAATAATTTTGATGTATATTGAAATATTTTAAAAATTATAAGAAAAATACGTTTTTGACTACTAAAATATGATTTTCATCGCTCTGCCGGGGGCAGAAGATGATTACCTAT
This sequence comes from Bathynomus jamesi, assembly GCA_023014485.1. NCBI lineage: Eukaryota > Metazoa > Arthropoda > Malacostraca > Isopoda > Cirolanidae > Bathynomus > Bathynomus jamesi. The sequence goes on from JAJOZX010000528.1 coordinate 903,092, forward strand.
TAAGCTAAGATTTTGCAGAGGTTATTTTCTCATGCATGCGCAAGTTTTTCTCTATTAGAATATGGAAATCGAAAAAAATGTAAAATCGATCCACCCTAATGGACACGTCAGGAGAAGAGAGGAGGAGTATGTGGGGCGCAGAGTGCTGGAGATGGAGTTGCCGGGACGGAGTAGAAGAAGAGGAAGACCGAAGACGAGATGGAGGGACTGTGTGGTGGCGGACATCAGGGAGAAGGACTTGGAGGAGGACGTGGTATACGACAGAGGAGAGTGGAGAAGACGAACCAAAAACAGCGACCCCATGTAAAGATGGGATAATAAGCTGCGGAAGAAGAAGTTCATGAAGTCTTCGAATAAATAAAGGAATGTGGTTATTGTTTTTAAATAGTGTCAAGAAATCGTCGACATATCTCATATACAGTTTTGGGTTGTAGAAGTTGTTTTCTTTCATTATTTTATTTTCTAAGTTTGCCATATAAAAGTCTGCGAAGGTAGGTCCTAATGGTGTGCCCATAGCAACACCATTTATGTGGATGTAGGTTTCATCACAGAACCTAAACGGAGTTTTTGTACAATACAAAATAAGTAATTGTTTCATATCTTCTTTTTTTAAAGTTGGTGCAATTAAATTTTGATTATTGTAAACATTGTCCAAAATTATTTCTATGGTTTCCATGACTGGTACATTTGTAAAAAGTGATTCCACGCCAAGAGAAACAAGTTGTTCAGCGTTGGCTATTTTTAAGTTAGATAATTTAGCTAGTGTTTCGGTCGTAGAATTTACAATAAAATTTTTGTTAAGATACGGTCTTATTATCTTATTTAAAAACTGAGCGATGTCATGTGTGACAGTTCCGCTCATTGAGATGACAGGGCGTAATGGTGGATTAGTAGAGTTTTTAGGAATCTTAGGTAGTCCATAAAGATGACCGTCATTATAACTTCCTGATCGTTTTAGTAATTGGGAAATGTTTACGTCATTTATTGAATTAGCAATTTTATTTATTTCATTTTTTTTTAAGTGTTGTGTTAATATTACATTTCGAAAATTTACTCTTATTTCTGACAATATCTCTTAATTTATTATTATACTCATTCTTGTTCAATATAACAGTACTATTACCTTTATCGGATTTTTTTATTATGATTTCATCATTGTTTCTGAGAGATGATGTCGCGTCATATTCATTTTTTGTTAATTTTCCATGATTATTATTTTCAATAAATGAGACTGAAAAGGTTTTTAATTTCGTTTTAAGTTCCTCATCATTAATCACATCTATTTTACCATTATGTTCATTGTATTTAATTTTTTCATAAAGACTTTCGGTTTCAATTTGTTTTTCTATCTTTTTAGATGGTTTTCTAAGGCCAAAATTTAATTTTAATCCTTTGTCAAGTATACTAGATTCGTGTTCATTAGGTTCATAATTTGATAAATTAGTCACTATTGATTCTTTGTTTTTCTGCATAATTGTTCCTCCATAAAGTTTGTGTAATTTATTTAAGTGTTTAAACTCAATGTCATCTTTGAATTCTCTTAAGCTTCTATTTAAGAATAAGATAGAAGAATAGAAGTGTAGATTTCTGGTTTCTTTTCTGAAAAGTAAAACATTTTTAATGGATTCTTTTTTAAGGTCGATTAATTAATTTAGTTTTCTGTTTCACAATTTCGCGTTTGAGAAGTTGCGTTTTGAAATTTTCTGTAGACTTTTCTTTGTGAGCTGTTTTGTCGTAAAGTCTTATGTTTAGAAAATTAGGAAACAGCTGATTATTGAGGCAAAATTTTAGAAAGTCGATATCAGCCTATGTCTTTGTAAAGGATTTACATTTAATTTCCAATATTCTGAATAGTTTTTTATTTTCAGTACTGAGTTTCTTAATAATAACTCTAGATAAGAATTTGCAGTACCGTATGCTAAGAACACTGTCTTCATTTTTTCTGCTGACGCGTTTCGTTCATATACTTTGAACATCTTCAGAGCTTTATACATTATTATTATTATTATTATTATTATTATTATATTATTATAAAATGACCTCTCGTAAACACGGCATATTTTAAAATCCGGCACATGCAAATCCCAAAGGGTGCCGGATTCTACAGAGTTTACTGTACTCTGTTACGCAGACGTTGGTATTAACTGCAAGGAACTGAAGAGTGTGTTTTAACTAAATATTTCTGTAACTTTTAATTAATTTCTTAACTTCTCTCTTATTTGTAAATAGAAAAAAAGGTAAATATTTGGCTGGACACAGGGGCTACATTTTTTATCAAAATTACATTTTTCTAGTGTAGTTTTCTCTGCTTTGTTCGAATCTGATACCCATTTCTTGTGCAAAAGAATAGAAACTAGTTTTTTTCCATTCCAAAATACGGAGTGTTTCTACTCATTTGCACAAGAAATGTGTCAAATTCCAACAAAGCAGAGAAAACTACACCAGGAAAATGTAATTCTGATAAAAAACTAGCTAACCTAACTAAATTAACTAACCTAACCAACCTAACCTAGTAATGGTTCAGAATACGGGCGCCACTTAATTAAGCAAAATTTCGAAAAATACCATAGAGACAAAGTTGTTTCTTTCATTAAAATACATTGATTGCATGTGTCGCATGCGACACATGCAATCAACGTATTTTAATGAAAGAAACAACTTTGTCTCTATGGTATTTTTCGAAATTTTGCTTAATTAAGTGGCGCCCGTATTCTGAACCATTACCCCTAACCTAACTAACCTAACTAACCTAACTAACCTAACACACAAGCGGGCAGAACTCCGTGGCGTTTAAAACAATCCACCGCTGCTTCGTTATTTTCAAAATATTTAGAAATGGCGCGGTAATACTCAATCTTGCAACCGTCACATTCAAAACCTTCACTAGCTTCAGCCATTGTCCTCAAACTGCGTGAAGCAAAGGAAATTCCTATAGCGCACATCACAAAAAGTGTCTAATTGGCCAAATCTACACAAAAAGTGTCTAATTGGCCCAATCCATTTTTTAATCCAGCCATGTGACAATCTGAAAACAAGTGATACGTCCACGAAACGCATTACCGTACATACAAACACACGGAGCGCTAACATATATATGTGGAAAAGTGTTTCCACGAGAAAATAAATTTATGTTAAAATTTAAAGATTATCATTCTGTTTGTATAAATTAACATATTAATCCTTTAAAAGATATTATTCTGTTCATCTAAATTAAAATATGATTCCGTTACATTCTTAATTTTGTATAAAGTGTCTCATTGCCAGTGGAAAGCTTGGCGCCCTTTTTTCTTAAGCCTAACGAAAACACCGCTGCCACGTCTAATTTTAAACAGAGATTTCCAAATTTGTAAATGTTCTTTTCAATTATTATAAATCACATAAAACAGTTAAGTGTAAAACTACAATTGTATAAATTCTTTTGCTAATATCCAATTATACCAATTCTCTTGTTGATATCATTATTAGAGTAAGATTTTGCAAGTTTAATAGTCTTCTGTAACACGTGGCACCAATGGGTGTTTCTCCAGGACAAAAGGCAGCCCCTTGAGGGAATCATGCCTCAGCTTCGAGAGGGAGTGAGAGTCTCGCCTCGGCCTCGAGTGGGTGTGAGTGTTCCGCCCTAAGGCCGGGCCGTTTTCGGCTGGTCCCCTTAGCTTTTTGATGTAAGCATTTGCCCGTTAATAACTTCTCTAAGTGAGTGTTGTGTTAAGGGTGTTTATTAGTGATTTCGACCTTGTAAAAATAAAAGGACTGATACAGGAAAACTCGTCATTTTATATCCTTCCAACAGAGAGAAGCACTCCCTTCTCTCAACGGAGAGAGAGAGAGAGAGAGAGAGAGAGAGAGAGAGAGAGAGAGAGAGAGGACGCCATCAACCAAAGGTATAAATCGTTTTCATCGTAACTCGCAGTCAGATAAAGTAAAGTTGAAAAGAAGAACCGTGGATATCAGTCAGATTAATTAATTAAAACGGTATAAACTTCCTTGTTAGTGCGAGGAAGTGACATACCGAGAAATCCTGTGAAACGGCCTTGTGGACCGAGAAATTTATAACATCATATTTTTCCACTCTCCTACATATACATACATACATACATATATGGATACATACATACATACACACGGAGTCTCCACATAAAAATCATATATTAAATGAATTTTATAACCGCGCACTAGCACAAAAAATTATTAGTACGATCGTAAAGAGCATGAAAAATAGTGCTAGTGAAACACAACCTCTCATTTCTCGTTAGCACCTGTGTCCAGCCAAATATTAACCGAAAAAAAATTGTTTGTTTATATATATATATATATATATATATATATATTGGTTTGGTTTCCGCCCGAATTGTTCATTCTGACGAAGGTCAAGCTTGTCACTCGACCTTAGACATACAGTTTAACGGGGAATCCGAACCACGCCCCACCAGCAGCCCATCGTCTTAACCACTAGGCTATCCAGGGTACCCATTTATCTACCAACCAATGTTTATTGTGTGAAAGTATGAACAGCTGGGTTTTGCTGCCCACCGCCTGTCGTCACCGGGTCTCGATCCCGGAGCCTATAGGAAATATTTAATGTCAAATTTCTATCAAACAGGATTCAAGTTCTGCAGGTATTAAAATTTAATGTGTAACATTTAATGAATTTTATAAGCCTGCAAACTCTCTCTGATCTTTAAGGCTGTGTATAAAAAGTTTATAATTAAATTAATTATATACCCAAATAGTAGGTCCAGATGTTACGCTGTTAAGCGCGTCCCATCGCTAAAGGCAGTTTATAACTATATATAGTTGTTATAATAATGAAAGCTATTTATAGTGGGCCGGCGAAAAATTGAAAAGTCCTCTAGAAAAAACTTAACGGCATTTTTTGTTAATAGCAGGCACCCACCTTAGATAAGTAGTATTGAGGATGCCAAACAAGATGTGGGTGGATGCCACTCTCAATTTTGGGTTTGAAGGTCCCATACAAGGTTACAAAAGTCAAATTCTGAAAAATTCCGAATTTTTGCATTTCAATAGTGGCTCTATGTAACAACGTGTTTAAAGGTGTATCATTAGCACATAAAGCATATTTTTGTGATTTTATGGATAATAATTTAATTGGATGTAACTATGACTCTGGATGTCTTTATTTCCATTAAAACTACATTTAGCATGCTGGGTGAGGTGCGCATGTGCCTACTACTACCATAGTAAAAGTAATAGCATACTTTCACATGTTGAATATTTTCAGTGCACTGGCTGGCCAGACATTGGTTTGGTATATGCAATTAAAAGAGTGCAGACAGTCCCAGCTGGTAAAATAATAATAATAATACGGCTGAAGGATAGGTATGTTTCGAATTGTTTCAATATATCTGTGGCTACTACATACTGCCATTCCCACTTGTCTTTGCAGATAGGGAGCTCATCAGCAGTGGACCTTGTAGCTGTCATCAAGCGCAAGAGGAAACGTCAGGATGTCAGTGAGGATTGTTGCTTCTTCTGCCAAAGCAGCGCTGGTGACCTGCGCACGCCGCACAGCATCAGCAGAAGGAAAAGCAAGAACTATGACTGTGGGCGATGAGAGAAAGGACCTGGGAGATACCTACTATCTTGATGTTTTACAAAGACTGGAAAGTCATTCCAAGGATGATTTCAATGCATTGGAATTCAAGTGGCATAAATCATGCTACTCTTTATTTACCTCTGAAGGTAAACTCAAAAGGCTGCGAAGTCAGCAGAGCAGACCATGGGTGCATCGGCGACCACAAAAAGTGCAGGCTCTCAGGCTTTTCCCTCAAAACGTAGACGTTCAACACCAGTGATTGACTGGAGCCTCTGCATGTTTTGCCAAAAGAAGACCACAAAGAAACTGCACAGGGTGGAGACAATGGAGAAGTCAGATGACTTGATCCAGCGTGCCAAACACGACCCTGTCATGAGCATACCGTTGTCAGCGGTGAGTGATGTGATTGCAGTTGAAGGCTGCTATCATCTGACATGTTTGGTGACATTTGAGAGACGTACTAGAAAACAAGCGGTGTCAGAGGAGCAGCAAGGGCCTGAAAATGAGTGCATGACGAAGCTATGCAAAGACTTGACAGTAGGCCTGTCTCGTGGTCACGTATACGACATGGGAGACGTCTGGGACAGATACGAGAGTATGTGTAATAACACCGGCATCACCGTGAAATACTCCCGGAGAATAACGTTCTACGAAGATGTTCAAAGGCTGCTTGGATCAAACACCAGCTATGTACGCCCATTGTCAAGGGGCCCGCTGCTAATTTACCCTGGAGAGAGCTCAGATTTCATCATCTCCAAAGCACTGGCTAAGTCTTGTGAACAAGGTCCTGTTACCTCTGAGTCAGAGTCTACTGAAGATGAAGATGCTGATGTCCGCATGTGTGCCACTAGCAGCATATTCCAAGATATGGTACACGTGGCTCTGAAGGTTCGACAAGATCTTCTTGAAACTCCTGGACACCCCGAGACATGGCAAGGTCTTGATCAGGAACATGTTGATCGCGTCATACCCGACAGTCTGTACCTGTTTCTACGATTGCTCTTTGGGGGAATGGATGCTGTGGATGAGGGAAGTGAAGAGGACCAGAAAGTGAAGCAGAGTGTGTGTGTGTAGCATTGCCCAGGACATAGTCTATGCAGTCTCCAACCGACGAAAGTTGACACCAAAGCATGTGGGCTTGCGGCTTGGGTCTTACTCTGCACCAAGCCACCCACTCAGAAGCACTCCTAAATCTGTTCCACACGGCAAATCACACTATTAGTATCGACACTGTAAGAAGGATAGACACCACCATCGCTCAGAACATCCTGGAGAGGTATGCTGAAAATGGATGTGTCTACATCCCTGACACCATCGTCAAAGAGAGAATGATTCACTGCTCTTGTGACAACATAGATGTCTTGGAGTCAACCTTAGACGGGAAGAACACCTTCCACAGCACTCAACTGATGGTATGGCAGAGAGGCCCCCCTCCACAGCAGAGTCATAGCCAAAAGGGTGGCAAGCACAAGAGATCGAAATCTATCAAACTTGATGACCTACAGGAGTTCCAAAGGCTGGACCAGGCTACCCTCCCATCTGGCAAGAGGCCATCTCCTCCTGACTACGACACTGACATAGACGACTTGTCACATGAACCTGAGAGGGACTGGGCACGTGCCAAGGACTTGGCGTGGGTGGTGTCACGCATCCATGATGAAGCGATGTCCGTTCCAAGCTGGGGAGCATTCAATCAATCTGTCAGCACTGCGGATCCACCAGTAACGACGCCGGGATGTTGCCAATCCTGCAGGCACCAGCAGATGACAATGACACCATGACCACCGTCATCAATCGCTTCATGGCCATTTCTGAGTATGTCAGCCAGAAGTACACCATCATCACTGCTGATCAGCCTCTGTACAGCAGGAGTAAGGAACTAGTCTGGGCAAACTCGAAATTTGCCAACGTGGTCTTGCTCATGGGAGGCCTCCATATCTGCTTCAATTTTCTGAAAGCCATTGGTCAACACATAGAAAGTGTGGGACTTGATGACTTATGGACAGAGGCAGGTGTGTACGTGGCTAATACCACTGAGACAATGCTGGACGGCAAGGCCTACTACCGAGCTGTGAGAGGTCACCAGCTGACGTATGAGGCACTGTGGCGCATCAAGTGGCAGATGTTTGAGTCATAGCTGGCTGCAACTGGCAACGGAGATGAGAACGTCAAACAGCTTGCCCTCAATGTTGCTTCGCTTTTCAAAGACAGAGCTGACATAGATGAGATGCGCGATGCTGTTGACAACTTCTCAGACGTTTTGGCAGATGAGAAATTCCACAGTCTCATGGAGGAATTCAGTGACCAGCACTCTGAAAATCCCAACTTCATGCTGTGGTCATCCTACATGGAAATGGTAAAGATCCTACTGGCTTTCATCAGAGCTCAGAGAGATGGCATGTGGAGTCTCCACATAGAAGCCTTTGCTGCAATGCTGCCTTGGCTAACTATCTATGACCACACAAACTATGCACGTTGGGGACGGGTCTACTTGGCTGATATGAGAGGTCTTGAGAAGTCAGCACCAGAAGTTCATGCAGAGTTCTGTAATGGGAACTTTGTCGTCAAGAAGACGGCGAAGCGCTTCAACCAAGTTCCAGCTGATCAGGCAACCGAATGGATAAATCGTACATGCAAGATGCACAATGGTATCATCGGCATCACAAAGAATGACCCAGCAAGAGACAGGTTCTGCATCACATGGTCAGAGCGGTCACGCATCTCTCAAAACACAAGATGCCTCTTCATTCTTCAAGATGATGATGGGGAAGCCACCTTCACTCGGGTTGACAGTCTGCCTTCTCGCACGAGGCGTGACGCTTATGATGTCATGAAGCTAGTTCAGCAGTTGAAGCAGTTTGACATCTTCAGAGTTCACGTGGGTGAAGCGGAAGATACAGATGCCGCCACTAACATCCCATTTGTGTCACTGGCAACCAAAGACACTGCACCCACAGATGTTGTGAAGAACCTGCTGACAGCTCAGGATCGAGGAAAGCAGCATGTAATCGGCTTCATGAAGGAGAGACTGATTGAACAGATAGTAGGCTTCCATGAAACGATGAAGAAACATCGGTTGAAAACCTTCGCTGATGTGTACAAAGCTACAGTTTCCACCAAGCAGAACATGCAGAAGGCCATCAAAGCTGACAGAAAGCTACTACAGTGGCTCCCGAATGCCGCGACCACAGGTCGCATGGTGGAGATGATCAACGTCTTGAAACATGAACTGTCCCCAGTCCCATTTAGTCTGGCGAGGGCAGGAGGAGAGATGAATTCGACATCAAAGTCTGAGCTGATGAACATCCTGATGGCTCGGCAGACCATAAGCTCAGAGGTTCCAACCTCTGATCTGTAGACCTGTGTGATGATAGATGGCCATGCACTCATCCAAGCTCTTGGCAAGCCTGGCGGCTGTCGGACATTCGGCGACTATGCTGAAGTGTTCTTCAAGGCCGTGACGAGTTATTTCAATGAACACACAACCAGTGGTGTAGTGCTGTGGGAACGCGTGGGAACGGCGTTCCCTTACTTTTTTTGATAGACGGAACAGCGTTCCCTCACTATTTTAAATAAATCCGAACTTACAAATCTCTAACGTCATGAAATTTTAATTCCCACCCCTAGAAGAAATATGAGAAAGAATCATTAACTGTTTCATTTCTTTTAGCTTCGACTGAAGCTAGCCTATAAAGATCTGGTGAAACAGTCACCACGGCGTACCAGTTGTTAACTTTTTTAGTTAATCATTCCAGTTGTTAGCTATTTTTATTGATCGTACTGGATGTCATATATCTAATGACACTGGAAATACTGCATCTTCAACCTTGGAATATATCCTAATATCCAGTGCATATGACCTCAAAATATCCCTGAAATTGGTCAGATTTCAAAAGATTTCCCGGGGGGCTTACAGTGCCCCCGGACCCCCAGCTGTATGGGCTCGCCGCGCTCGCCATTGTCCCCCCCGCATCTGAGTAACACTTTCAAAATGCGTTCCCTCACTTCTTTATTTAGCACTACACTGCACACAACAAGAGTTGATGTCATCTTTGATCGGTACGCAGGGGAAGGATCGATCAAAGCAGTTACCAGGACAAAGCGTGCAAGCAAGAAGAAACCGATTCGGAAAGTCATTGATGGCCCACAAGTTCCACTGCCTGAAGTGTGGAAAAACTTCATGGCCCTGGATACAAACAAGGCTGACCTAGCCTTGTTTCTGTCTAACGTCATCACTGAGAAGGGCAGAGATTTTCAAGAAGGATGTCAGCTGATGACAGAGGGTGGCTTCTCTGAAGCCACTGAAGTACGGTCAACCAGGCGACATGACGTTCCACTGCATAGCAACTATGGAGAGGCGAACACTAGGCTCATCCTTCACTCATGTGATGCAGCGTCCCAGTGCTATGAACGAATACTGGTAGTGTGCAGAGATAATGATGTAATGGTGCTGCTGATTCACTTCGTTTGCATCAAGGTCGCTGAAGTGTGGATGCTGTGCGGAACGGCCAAGAACTGAAAATGCTACCCCGTGCACGATATATTCAAGAGTTTGTCGCCCCCAGTCAGGGACAACCTGGTCAGCTTCCACGCTTTGACCGGGTGTGACACAGTCTCGTCCTTCAGTGGTCATGGAAAAAAGAAGTGTTGGAAGGTGTTCAATGACCACCCACTCCTGCTGCACGCCATTGGTCGAGATGGGAATATCGCAGATGTTAAGAAGTTTGTGTATCATTTGTATGGCACCCCGGAACAACACACAGTTGATGACGCCAGAGTTCACCTTTTTGGGAAGGCCAAGAAGACTCTGGAAATGCTCCCACCGACAAAGGATGCCCTGGAGCTCCACGCCAAGCGGGCAAACTATCAGGCCAAAATATGGCTCCAGGCTGACAAAGAGCACGTAGATGTTGAAGATCCGGTGGACACTTCAGCCTGGAAGTTGGAAGATGGGAACCTCCTACCAATGTGGACAAGACTTCCTCCAATCCCTGAAGCCTGCCTGGAGCTTGTTGCTTGTGGTTGCAAGAAAAAGTGCAAGACAGCTAGATGCAACTGCTTCAGGAAAAGGATGAAGTGTACGACAGCTTGTGGTTGTGACGACAGCGATTGCTGTAACCCAGCTGGACAATAGATCTATGTCTCTCTTCCGGGCTGAAATCGAGAGGAGCTGGAATGTGCTGTAAGGAACTAATAACTCTGTTCTTAAGTGATTGCAATCCACACAATTGTGACTGTCAGTGCAGCATTTCGGTGCTGTTCATCAAGAAACGTGAACTTGTCGATGTTACTAGTGTGTAAACTGTATAGTTATGGGGATATATTTACTGCTTTGTGATTTAGTTGTGATAATTCTGTTACTGTGAGTACTTAATTCATGCCATCAAACTTATTAGGCAAAAGTCATGTTAAAATAAATTGTTTTGACAAACAGACTTGCTCAATGTTTTTTTTTCGCCAATTAAAATAAAAAATCACAAACTTTTTCCACAATTTCGGTCGTGATTAATTTGAATTTGAACTTGAGTTGGTAATTTGGATGGAATAAGCGTGTCATCATACTTCTTTATCACTAAGTGTGGCAAAATGAAACATTTGGTCAAACCAATTGGCTCAGAATATTTTTTTTTAAATTAAAGTTAGAAAATATAATTTTTTGCACAGTTTGACCTCGAAAATGACCTTCAAAGCCAAAAGCGAGCGTGGCATCCACCTGCATTTTATTCCACACGCACAGGTATTGTACATTGATTTAGCATGGGTGCCAGCTATTAACAAAAAACGCCGTTCAAAGTCGATTTTTTAATTTTGGCCGGTCTACTATTAGCCATCATGAAAACTGTATGGCTTTTTAATGTTTTATGGGACTGAATTTAATTTAATTTAATTTATTCTGCATTGTCTTCTTGTACACGATGCCACAAATTTAGACGTAGTTCTGTGTATTTGTTTAGTATGGAACACATAACAAGAGAAAATATTCTTAACACGTCTTCACTCTCGTACGCATATTGTTTCAAAATACAGAGTGTTCCAGAAGTTTGGACTCGTAGGGAAAATATAAAAGAATAGGGAAAGACTATTCAGAGATCTTATCTTTTAAAAAATCAAGTATGTCATCGACAGGAACTTTTGTGAATAACGAGCATACATCAAAACTTATCAGTTTGAAATTAGGGTCATTATGAAACTTCAATTTGTCAATAAGATCAATGCTATTTACAATATGTTATTTGAAAATAGAGCCAACTAACGGCATTAATAAACTAACTAATCATTTAGATACCTTATAGGTTACGGAGCCTACTGAGCTAACAATAGGCCTCACGGGATTGTTAACTTTGTGTGTTTTTACTAAACCGTACAGATATAGTAGGGGACGGATTGATACTAAGAAACTGCTACGAAAGCCCATTATAATTATTTTTTAATATTTCTCTTAATTTTCTGTTAAACATTTTATTAACATCCTCCAGTGGGTCTCTGTTTAGAGGTTCGTACGTATTACGGTCACTCAACGAACTACATTGGCTGGCAAGCCATTTCACAAATTAACTATACAATTCAAGAGAAAATGTTTAGCTTCATTAGAATTAAAATGTTTACTAACTAATTTGGAACCATTACCGCGAGTTCTGTCTGCATTCCCGAAGGTGAAATATTTTTTGGCGTCGATATTATCAAAACCTTTAATCATTTTAAACACCTGAATTAAATCTCCTCGAATTCTATTTGTAAATAAATTTAACGTCTTTAAACGGGCCGCGTATGATTTGTTTCTAAGTCGAGGAATCATTTTAGTAGCCCGTTGCTGCACTCTCTCTCTCCATTCTGTCTATGTCCTGTCGTAAATGGGGACCAGAATTGAAGGCAGTATTCCAGGTGGGGGCGTACTAAGGAATTATATAATGTTAGTATTGTTTTCTCCAACTTAAACTCAAACGATGTACCAATAAATCCTAAGATTCTATTTGCTTTTCTGTCAGCTTCAATACGTTGCTTACTCAGTTTAATTAAGAGTGTTCGCAACAATAATACCTAAATCTTTCTCTTCCGTAACACGCAAAATACTTTTCTTTAACATTGTTTCTACCTATATACAACGTTTTACATTTATCTACATTAAAGTTAATTTGCCAAATTTCCTCCCATTCGAGTAATTTATTAATATCTTCTTGAATCTGTAAACGTTCTGCCACTGATTTTGTTCGTCCCCCTAGTTTGGTATCATCCGCAAATTCTGAAATTATATTGTTAATTCCCAAGTTGATGACATTTTGATATAAATAAAAAAAAAAGAAATGGTCCAGAACTGATCCCTGAGGCACGCCGCTAGTTACACTTTTCCAGCTGGACGCTTTGCCATCCTCGCTCCCCCACCCCCTCCCTGGCTACGGGCCTGATAAGGTTAGATTAGTAAAGGAGGTTTGATTAATTAGTTTCTAGATATATAAATTTTAAAAAGTAGGTTCCTTACTTATGCGGAGTTGCGTGCACACACACACACACACACGTGTTTTCTCATCGAATAGCAAGATAATACTGTGCTATCAGCTAAAGGGATTATGTTTTGAAAGAATTCGTGAGATGATATTTTTCATTCATTGTTGTAGTTGTCCTTTCTTTTCTGTCGTTCCCTGAAGTACTTGAAAGGATTATTTTTTGATTCCTTTGCGGGTACCAGATGAAAGACAAAGACAAAAAGAGTTTGCCGAGGCTGGGTGTCAGCACAGAAGTGTGTGTGTTTGGAGGGGGTGGCACAATAAAAATGTTAATAGATGTTAATAGAGATATCCCCTTACCTTCAACAACACACAACTCAATCCTTCCTCTTTTCTTAACATTCTTGGCGTTTCCTTTTCTCGTGCTTTCCTGGAAAGATCACATACGGTATTGTATACTCTTTCTAAAACAGCTTCTAAGAGGTTAGGTGTGCTGTACCGCGTCCGCAGTTTCTTCACCTCCGCTCAGTTGCTGTCTCTGTACAGGGGTCTTGTCCGCCCCCGTATGGAGTATGTTTCTCATGTATGGGATGGCTCAACCCACACAGCAGTACTTGACCGGGTGGAATCAAAAGCTTTTCGTCTTATCAATTCCCCGCCTCTTACTGACTGTCTTCAATCCCTTTCTCTTCGTCGCAATGTTGCTTCACTCTCTCTTTACTCTCGCTATTATAACGGACACTGCTCTTTTGAACTTTCTAACAGCATGCCTCCTCCTTTAAGGAGAGCACGCAGCATCAGACTTTCGACACTTTCGCCTTCCTTTTCTGTCCATCTCTCTAATGCAAGGGTTAATCGATATTTCCAGTCTTTCATCTACTCAACCGGTCAACTTTGGAACAATCTTCCTCAGTCCATCTTTCCCCCTGTCTCTGACATGTGTCTGCTTGATTTTGGCTCTTCTTCTTCTTCTTTTATGGTGGTGGTGGGGTGGGGGCGCTTTTGCGGACATTCGCCCTTGGCCCTCTCCTTCCTGCATAAGAAAAATATTAGGGTATTATTTTGTAAGTTATGTAATTGTGTTGTAAGATACTGTAAACTTTTAGGACTAATACCTCGCAATGCAAGGTAAAATTTTTTCCTGTAATTAATTAATGTACAAGGGCCACTCAATATGTTTTGCCCCCACCTTTTTTTTCCTTTTCAAGTTTCTTTGTAAGTTCCAGAAATTTTGTACACAAGTAATTACTCATACATACTTTTTTTTACTAGTTTTTATTTTTCCACATAGTCTCCATCCTTTTCTACGGCTTTCCTCCATCTCGAAACAAGGGCCTTTATTCCTTGCTGGTAAAAGTCCGCTGGGTTCCGTTGGAGCCGCCTCTTAATCTCCTCAACAACCTCATCGTCACTCTGAAACTTTCTTCCACGAATAGCACCCTTCATTGGTCCAAACAAATGGAAGTCTGAAAGTGCCAGGTCTGGGCTGTATGGAGGGTGGGGTAACACAGTCAAGCGCATTTTTGTGATGGCCTCTCTTGTTTCCAAACTGTTGTGTGTTCTTGCGTTATCATGCAAAAGAAGGACGCCTTCCGGTTTTCTCTCCGGTCGAACTCGCTTTATACGTCTCTGGAGTCTCTGTAGGATAGCAATATATGCCTCCTAGTTGATTGTTTGTCCTTTCTTCATAATGTCCACCAGAATCACCCCTTTCATGTCCCACAAGATGGTGGCCATAACCTTTCCTGCAGAGGGAACCATTTTGAACTTTTTCTTGCGTGGGGAGTCTGCGTGATGCCACTCCATGGATTGGCGTTTTGTTTCAGGTTCAAAGTGGTGTACCCAAGTCTCATCCCCAGTCACAATTCGTGAAAGGAAGTCATCCCCTTCTGTCTCGTATCGAACCAACGACTCGGAAGCAATTTCTTTTCTTTGGGCTTTTTGATCTTTAATCATTTGGCGAGGAACAAATCGTAAACAAACTTTTGAGTATCCCAGTTGCTGAATTATCGTATTCACACTTCCTTCACTAATTCCTAGCTGCAGTGATAGTTCCTTGTATGTGACGCGCCGATTTGATCGAATAATGCTGTTAGCACGTTGCACAGTGTGAGATGTCACAGCCGATACCGGGCGACCGCTGCGTGGCTCATCATCGAGGCTGGCTCTCCCTCTCTCTTTCTCCGATGATCTCACACGTTTAGACCAGCGTCCAACTGTGCTTCGATCAACAACAACATCTCTGTAAATGTTTTGTAGACGTTTATGAATATGTCCAACTGTTTCCTTCTCTGCGGTTAAGAACTTGATAACAGGTCTCTGTTTACGATGCACATCACTGTGCGTGCCATTTTCTAAACTGCGTTAACCATCGATTTTATACAAGGGCGTTTAAAAGCGGTTTTATACAAGGAGGGGAGGTTCAAACTGGAAAAATCCGGTTATGTGAAGCGCAGAAAGTTCAAACTTACGGCCCAAAAGACATTTCAGTCCCATGACCTACATATCATTTAGCTAAGAAAAAAGGGTGGGACAAAATAAATTGAGTGCCCCTAGTATAATGTGTAATTCGTTTAATATGTTTCGTTTATGCTCTCGGTTTTCTGTGTTCGTTTCGTGTTATCGGTTCCGCATGCTATATATATATATATATATATATATATATATATGTCAATGGAAAAAAGGTAAGGAAGTTATATATATATATATATATATATATATATATATATATATATATAACTTCCTTACCTTTTTTCCATTGACATAAAACACTAAAATGTCAGAATTCATTTTTGGAATGTTGTTAGCCTAAAGATAATTCTGCCTTATAGTGCACTTGAACATTAACAAATATATCGTACAGTTTAATGTTTAGATGCCTTATTCTTTTTAGGGTCTTAAAAAATAACCGTTAAAAATGAACTTAGTTCACCTACTGACTAAAATCGTTTTCACTCGCATATATATATATAATATATATATATATATATATAAGCAAACAACCACAAGGAAAAGGAAACACAAAGTCCGAGCGCTTTCGTGATATATTCACATTATCAAGGAAGAATATATCACGAAAGCGCTCGGACTTTGTGTTTCCTTTTCCTTGTGGTTGTTTGCTTATTAATAAGGTCACGTGTTGTTTTGTGATTCTAGTGCATATATATATATATATATATATATATATATATATATATAGCGGATCGACAAGAAATAGACCAACAAATCGACAGAAATACTTTACTTCCACGCTATCATCAAAGAACTTGGAAAACACACGTGGGCAATCAAACAATGGAAAGTCTGTCTCTTCCCAAGAAAGGCGCGAATGAAGCCTTTGTAAACTAAAGGACACGCGGACCAAGCGTCTTACGATTTGGTATAGTCCTACGTCACCAGGGTATAAAAGCGAGCTTCCATTTGCTCTCATTCTCACACTCACTCACTCGGACGCACGTCATCACGTGAGCAGCGCGTCCACCAACCGCTTTCCGGCCCCCTGGCCGAGGGGCCGTGGCCGCTACTTTCTTCAGGGCCTACAATTTGTCTTCACGTAAGATCTAAAGACCACCTGCAGAAGCAATCCAACGAGTCCCAACCGGAATCACTTCGGGCCTGCGGTTTGCCGGGTCGGCATTCAAGTTTCTCCACGTTCCTCGAGAGATATATTCAGCATTCCCAGGCCTACGCCTGCACCTCACAAGGCCAGCCTGCACCTCGAGAAGTAACATCACCTCAGGTCTCCACGAAGCCTACGTCCATCATCTCAAGAGGCTTAACGAACAACGACAGCTCGAATCTGCGTAATAGGTTCTGTCTTCAGCCCGTCTTCAAGTTTTTACATCGCCCTAAGCTAAGTACATCATATTCGTAAGTACCTCAGAAACCTACATTAGCCTACCGCCGAACGGTAGGCTATACTCCCAAAGTGTGTAATCACGCGTCCATTGACTCCCGTTAATAACGCAGTAGGCCTATCATCCAATTCAAGTGTCAATTCAATACCGTTTATTCCGCGTACCATCCGTCATTATGTTCAAGTCATATAAATGTGTGTTTAAATAAATGTTCTCTTGACGTAATCACTTAACATCACATAATGTCCTTTATATAAATGATACTGTGCAAGCATTTCAATCCATTATTATTAGGCCACATCAATTATTCTATGTGCATCCATGCAATCATTTAGCCTACTTAATCAGTGTCATGTTTTCCATTCAATGTACCAAACGCACGTGCATTCTTTATATCATTAACTAGGCTTATTCAATGTTCTATGTTGCATGCCATTTACATACCATCGATGAGTATTACATTATTTATTACGTGTCAATTAAGCTATTAACATTTCATCTTATTAGCTAAGCCTATGCCATAAGCATAACGTAAAACTACCAATTAATTACTGTCAATTCTTTGTTATATCACAGTGAATAAAATAACGGATTTATTTTCATAATAAACTACAAAAGTAAGGTGTCTTTCATAACCTTAATATTAATTTGCTTTGGCCGTAAACCAAAGCTGGTGACCTCGCTGCCATTTCGGTCACTTCCAATAGTATGGTGGACCTAATCAAATAGCCATTCATTCCAATCGGTGATACTGTATTACATCATAAATTATAAACCCAGCCTATCATTATAAAGCAATCAGTCATTGCCTAAATCAATCGTTGCATACAATTAAATCATTATCACCTTAAACGGCTAAAACTAGCTCCACTACAAATTGGTGTAACCCCGGAGTGACTCGATCTTATTTTACGTTATTTATTCACAGCGATCCTTGTGTTTAGCTATTATTGACCATTTCATTTTTTTGCAGCCACATTAAATAATTTCTATGTAAATACGGTATTCATAAATTCAATGTGATTTTCTGCAACCATATCAAATTTCTATGTACGTACGGTATTCTTAAATTCAGTGAAATTAAATAGGCCTACTTGCAAACAGTGATATTCGTTCCGCGCGGTACTTTAATGCCTTACTGTCTCGCGGTCATGTGCCGTCGCACAACCACCGCAACTTTCAAATTCCCGAGTGCGTCCCCCTGAGTCGAGTCTCACTGCCTCCTGACGGCAGGGGCGCGGCGACCCCTTGGAGAAGCCACACCTGGCATTGGGTCCTGCTCCGCCGTCATACGGATCGTGGAGGGACTCACGAAACTCACTACCTAACGCCTCAGGACAACACTCACCCCCCACCCCCCCAGCGCTGCAGTCAGTCCCAAATTCGTTTCAAACGGCGCATTCTTTCGTCACCACCTCGTCCAAAATATTCAACGGTCCCGTCTCGGCCGTTGTACGGTAAATCATTTGGCGATAAATCTGGTGACGCGCCTCATTGATCAGCGAAATTTTTCCGCAAGCACGACGGGTTTTCCCTTCCCCATTCCCTACGGGAAGGCCTAAAAAGAAAGCATTCTTTAAGTCAACGAGCAGAGCGCACACATGCATCCACGCAACAAAAGGGCAAACTGCAAAACAGACACTTCAGGCACAGGGTTGGCGATCCCCTGCCTTCATCAACTGTCTCTTTGCATCATTCCGTGGATTACTTCCTGCTGCTCGTGGACTCGAACGACGTTTCTTTTTCTCCCTTCGGCAGGAGCGACCTCGACGACAACATTCACACGACGAGTTACGGGTACAGCATTCGAACTCAAACACACAGTTCCCCCAGCCCCTCTCGTTTCCTTCGTCCACTCTTCATTGCTCCACATTCCTGCCGAAGTCCAACCCCTGCGGCAGGAGCGACCTCAACGAGAACAACCACGCGACGAGTTACGGGCACAGCATTCGAACTCAACACAGTCCCCCCTGCCCCTCTCGTTTCCTCCGTTCGCTCCTCACTGTCCCCCATTCCTGCCGTACCCCAACCCCACCCCCCTGGGGAACCCCCACCCCATACACCAGCGTTTCCTCTTCCGAGCATCTGACGACCTTTCACTCCTTCCTGCGTCAGGAATTCCACGATATACCAGGCCAAGCGTCAAATCTCGGAGTGGCCTCATCAGGTCTCCCAACAGAATGGTATTTCTTCTCAGTATCGTTCCTTCGTCTCTGAGAGGGAACTACTTGTAGCGGATCGACAAGAAATAGACCAACAAATCGACAGAAATACTTTACTTCCACGCTATCATCAAAGAACTTGGAAAACACACGTGGGCAATCAAACAATGGAAAGTCTGTCTCTTCCCAAGAAAGGCGCGAATGAAGCCTTTGTAAACTAAAGGACACGCGGACCAAGCGTCTTACGATTTGGTATAGTCCTACGTCACCAGGGTATAAAAGCGAGCTTCCATTTGCTCTCATTCTCACACTCACTCACTCGGACGCACGTCATCACGTGAGCAGCGCGTCCACCAACCGCTTTCCGGCCCCCTGGCCGAGGGGCCGTGGCCGCTACTTTCTTCAGGGCCTACAATTTGTCTTCACGTAAGATCTAAAGACCACCTGCAGAAGCAATCCAACGAGGCCCAACCGGAATCACTTCGGGCCTGCGGTTTGCCGGGTCGGCATTCAAGTTTCTCCACGTTCCTCGAGAGATATATTCAGCATTCCCAGGCCTACGCCTGCACCTCACAAGGCCAGCCTGCACCTCGAGAAGTAACATCACCTCAGGTCTCCACGAAGCCTACGTCCATCATCTCAAGAGGCTTAACGAACAACGACAGCTCGAATCTGCGTAATAGGTTCTGTCTTCAGCCCGTCTTCAAGTTTTTACATCGCCCTAAGCTAAGTACATCATATTCGTAAGTACCTCAGAAACCTACATTAGCCTACCGCCGAACGGTAGGCTATACTCCCAAAGTGTGTAATCACGCGTCCATTGACTCCCGTTAATAACGCAGTAGGCCTATCATCCAATTCAAGTGTCAATTCAATACCGTTTATTCCGCGTACCATCCGTCATTATGTTCAAGTCATATAAATGTGTGTTTAAATAAATGTTCTCTTGACGTAATCACTTAACATCACATAATGTCCTTTATATAAATGATACTGTGCAAGCATTTCAATCCATTATTATTAGGCCACATCAATTATTCTATGTGCATCCATGCAATCATTTAGCCTACTTAATCAGTGTCATGTTTTCGATTCAATGTACCAAACGCACGTGCATTCTTTATATCATTAACTAGGCTTATTCAATGTTCTATGTTGCATGCCATTTACATACCATCGATGAGTATTACATTATTTATTACGTGTCAATTAAGCTATTAACATTTCATCTTATTAGCTAAGCCTATGCCATAAGCATAACGTAAAACTACCAATTAATTACTGTCAATTCTTTGTTATATCACAGTGAATAAAATAACGGATTTATTTTCATAATAAACTACAAAAGTAAGGTGTCTTTCATAACCTTAATATTAATTTGCTTTGGCCGTAAACCAAAGCTGGTGACCTCGCTGCCATTTCGGTCACTTCCAATAGTATGGTGGACCTAATCAAATAGCCATTCATTCCAATCGGTGATACTGTATTACATCATAAATTATAACCCAGCCTATCATTATAAAGCAATCAGTCATTGCCTAAATCAATCGTTGCATACAATTAAATCATTATCACCTTAAACGGCTAAAACTAGCTCCACTACAAATTGGTGTAACCCCGGAGTGACTCGATCTTATTTTACGTTATTTATTCACAGCGATCCTTGTGTTTAGCTATTATTGACCATTTCATTTTTTGCAGCCACATTAAATAATTTCTATGTAAATACGGTATTCATAAATTCAATGTGATTTTCTGCAACCATATCAAATTTCTATGTACGTACGGTATTCTTAAATTCAGTGAAATTAAATAGGCCTACTTGCAAACAGTGATATTCGTTCCGCGCGGTACTTTAATGCCTTACTGTCTCGCGGTCATGTGCCGTCGCACAACCACCGCAACTTTCAAATTCCCGAGTGCGTCCCCCTGAGTCGAGTCTCACTGCCTCCTGACGGCAGGGGCGCGGCGACCCCTTGGAGAAGCCACACCTGGCATTGGGTCCTGCTCCGCCGTCATACGGATCGTGGAGGGACTCACGAAACTCACTACCTAACGCCTCAGGACAACACTCACCCCCCACCCCCCCAGCGCTGCAGTCAGTCCCAAATTCGTTTCAAACGGCGCATTCTTTCGTCACCACCTCGTCCAAAATATTCAACGGTCCCGTCTCGGCCGTTGTACGGTAAATCATTTGGCGATAAATCTGGTGACGCGCCTCATTGATCAGCGAAATTTTTCCGCAAGCACGACGGGTTTTCCCTTCCCCATTCCCTACGGGAAGGCCTAAAAAGAAAGCATTCTTTAAGTCAACGAGCAGAGCGCACACATGCATCCACGCAACAAAAGGGCAAACTGCAAAACAGACACTTCAGGCACAGGGTTGGCGATCCCCTGCCTTCATCAACTGTCTCTTTGCATCATTCCGTGGATTACTTCCTGCTGCTCGTGGACTCGAACGACGTTTCTTTTTCTCCCTTCGGCAGGAGCGACCTCGACGACAACATTCACACGACGAGTTACGGGTACAGCATTCGAACTCAAACACACAGTTCCCCCAGCCCCTCTCGTTTCCTTCGTCCACTCTTCATTGCTCCACATTCCTGCCGAAGTCCAACCCCTGCGGCAGGAGCGACCTCAACGAGAACAACCACGCGACGAGTTACGGGCACAGCATTCGAACTCAACACAGTCCCCCCTGCCCCTCTCGTTTCCTCCGTTCGCTCCTCACTGTCCCCCATTCCTGCCGTACCCCAACCCCACCCCCCTGGGGAACCCCCACCCCATACACCAGCGTTTCCTCTTCCGAGCATCTGACGACCTTTCACTCCTTCCTGCGTCAGGAATTCCACGATATACCAGGCCAAGCGTCAAATCTCGGAGTGGCCTCATCAGGTCTCCCAACAGAATGGTATTTCTTCTCAGTATCGTTCCTTCGTCTCTGAGAGGGAACTACTTGTAGCGGATCGACAAGAAATAGACCAACAAATCGACAGAAATACTTTACTTCCACGCTATCATCAAAGAACTTGGAAAACACACGTGGGCAATCAAACAATGGAAAGTCTGTCTCTTCCCAAGAAAGGCGCGAATGAAGCCTTTGTAAACTAAAGGACACGCGGACCAAGCGTCTTACGATTTGGTATAGTCCTACGTCACCAGGGTATAAAAGCGAGCTTCCATTTGCTCTCATTCTCACACTCACTCACTCGGACGCACGTCATCACGTGAGCAGCGCGTCCACCAACCGCTTTCCGGCCCCCTGGCCGAGGGGCCGTGGCCGCTACTTTCTTCAGGGCCTACAATTTGTCTTCACGTAAGATCTAAAGACCACCTGCAGAAGCAATCCAACGAGTCCCAACCGGAATCACTTCGGGCCTGCGGTTTGCCGGGTCGGCATTCAAGTTTCTCCACGTTCCTCGAGAGATATATTCAGCATTCCCAGGCCTACGCCTGCACCTCACAAGGCCAGCCTGCACCTCGAGAAGTAACATCACCTCAGGTCTCCACGAAGCCTACGTCCATCATCTCAAGAGGCTTAACGAACAACGACAGCTCGAATCTGCGTAATAGGTTCTGTCTTCAGCCCGTCTTCAAGTTTTTACATCGCCCTAAGCTAAGTACATCATATTCGTAAGTACCTCAGAAACCTACATTAGCCTACCGCCGAACGGTAGGCTATACTCCCAAAGTGTGTAATCACGCGTCCATTGACTCCCGTTAATAACGCAGTAGGCCTATCATCCAATTCAAGTGTCAATTCAATACCGTTTATTCCGCGTACCATCCGTCATTATGTTCAAGTCATATAAATGTGTGTTTAAATAAATGTTCTCTTGACGTAATCACTTAACATCACATAATGTCCTTTATATAAATGATACTGTGCAAGCATTTCAATCCATTATTATTAGGCCACATCAATTATTCTATGTGCATCCATGCAATCATTTAGCCTACTTAATCAGTGTCATGTTTTCGATTCAATGTACCAAACGCACGTGCATTCTTTATATCATTAACTAGGCTTATTCAATGTTCTATGTTGCATGCCATTTACATACCATCGATGAGTATTACATTATTTATTACGTGTCAATTAAGCTATTAACATTTCATCTTATTAGCTAAGCCTATGCCATAAGCATAACGTAAAACTACCAATTAATTACTGTCAATTCTTTGTTATATCACAGTGAAAAATAACGGATTTATTTTCATAATAAACTACAAAAGTAAGGTGTCTTTCATAACCTTAATATTAATTTGCTTTGGCCGTAAACCAAAGCTGGTGACCTCGCTGCCATTTCGGTCACTTCCAATAGTATGGTGGACCTAATCAAATAGCCATTCATTCCAATCGGTGATACTGTATTACATCATAAATTATTAACCCAGCCTATCATTATAAAGCAATCAGTCATTGCCTAAATCAATCGTTGCATACAATTAAATCATTATCACCTTAAACGGCTAAAACTAGCTCCACTATATATATATATATATATATATATATATATGTTAAACACAGACCGTGCATGGAACAAGGAACTCTTCTGGGAAAATTAAATCCACTATAGTCCGGATAAGTAATGGTAAATGACAAATACCATAGTTTTTTCTTTTTCATGATTTTAGCCCGACGTGGGCAACGGGTCTCTCGCAAAGAGATCCCATAAATATAGCTTCCCTCACCAGCTATCTGCAAAGCAGACAGGATCCAGCTTTGGGACATGGATCTAGGGTTTAAAGCAAGCCTAGATCCCTACATTCAGTAGGGATCTAGGCTTGCTTTAAACCCTAGATCCATGTCCCAAAGCTGGATCCTGTCTGCTTTGCAGATAGCTGGTGAGGGAAGCTATATTTATGGGATCTCTTTGCGAGAGACCCGTTGCCCACGTCGGGCTAAAATCATGAAAAAGAAAAAACTATGGTATTTGTCATTTACCATTACTTATCCGGACTATAGTGGATTTAATTTTCCCAGAAGAGTTCCTTGTTCCATGCACGGTCTGTGTTTAACATATAATGTTCTCAGGGAACCATTCTGAGTTTGTGTATATATATATATATATATATATATATATATATATATATATATATACTTCCTTACCTTTTTTCCATTGACATAAAACACTAAAATGTCAGAATTCATTTTTGGAATGTTGTTAGCCTAAAGATAATTCTGCCTTATAGTGCACTTGAACATTAACAAATATATCGTACAGTTTAATGTTTAGATGCCTTATTCTTTTTAGGGTCTTAAAAAAATAACCGTTAAAAATGAACTTAGTTCACCTACTGACTAAAATCGTTTTCACTCGCATAGAATAAACAGTCTGCTTCAACACACACAAACAACCTCACTCGACGGATATTCGCCTCAGAATGAATGATCATACCTTTGATTGTTGTTGTTGTTGACGTTATAAGAGGTGAAATTAGAGTTGTAGGAGTGATATCAAAAAGTGGGGAAATGGGAAATATAGATGAAGAGTTGATAGGTCCTCGGGCTCACCAAGGATGCGTTTGAAATTTCTCTCTCTATATATATATATAACCGTTTCTACATATAACCGTTGGTTACCTTCCGCCTGAATTGTTCATTCTGACGAAGGTCAAACTTTTCACTCCACCTTAGAGGTACAGTTTAACGTGGAATCCGAACTACGCCCCATCAGCAGCCCAGCGTCTTAACCACTAGGCCACCTAGGTCTATCAACCACTTTATTTATTGTGTGGAAGGATGAACAGCTGGGTTTTGCTGCGCGCCGGGTCTCGAACCCGGGGCCGATGGTTTCGTAGTCAGCGACGCTAACCACTACACCACCGAGGCGCCTAATTTTCGAGATAAAGACAATCTAAATTGAATTTAGGTATGGTGCTCGTGTCTCCGAAAAACTGATACAATGAAAAAAAGGACACTGAGGTATAAGTATAACATATCATACTTTGATCTATTTCTGGTCTGATACGAGTGGATTTCTTGATGAGTTAAAAAATATTAATTTATCCATTGGAAGTTAATGATTTTGTACTTACACTCGTAAATAAAAATTAAATGTACCAGTTTACATCATTGAGCTCTAGTAGTTTTAGCTCTTTAAATGTATTAAAATGATCAAGGAAATCAGCATCAGATAATAACCTTATTGCTTGTTTTTGGATGAGAAAGATACTGTTTAAAGCGTTGTTGTTAGCGGAGATTCCCCAAACAAGGGTATAGAGAAAAATTATATATATATATATATATATATATATATATATATATAAAACAAGGTTTTATATTATAGCAAAATGTGATTTATATATGGAATGATATACATGTGGTGTCTGCTGTGTTTTGATAGTTTAGGAACTAAAGCCAATAAGAGTGCATGCGATAGCATGGGAGAAACAATTCGCGGATTATTCGAAGATAGTTTGTAATTAGTATGTTAAGGAAAAATGTACGATATATTTAATTTTTCTCTATACCCTTGTTTGGGAAATCTTCGCTAACAACAACGCTTTAAACAGTATCTTTCTCATCCAAAAACAAGCAATAAAGTTATTATCTGATGCTGATTTCCTTGATCATTTTAATACATTTAAAGAGCTAAAAATACTAAAGCTCAATGATGTAAACTGGTACATTTAATTTTTATTTACGAGTGTAAGTACAAAATCATTAACTTCCAATGGATAAATTTATATTTTTTAACTCATCAAAAAATCCACTCGTATCAGACCAGAAATAGATCAAAGTATGTTATACTTATATCTCAATGTCCTTTTTTCCATTGTATCAGTTTTTTGGAGACACGAGCACCAGACCTAAATTCAATTTAGATTGTCTTTATCTCAAGAATTATCTCTTTTCATTGGATTGAAGCTATAGAATGATTTGAATGCTGATATAAAAAAATATTCATTTCTTGCGTGTAATCTAGGATTAAAGGTACATTATTTGTGCTTCTTCATTTCTTATCTCTCGTGTCTAATATTAATTTCTTTGTGTGGTATTGGTATAATATCTTCAATAATGACTTTATATTTGATTTATATCGATAATAATAATTTAAGATTAATACATACCCTAATTAGTAATTCATATTTATGATTTATGTATTATTAATAATAATACCTATGTTTTATTTTGAATTAAGAGCCCAGTAAAACCTAAAGCTTAAGGGCCCAATTAAATAAAATAAATAGTTCCGTTTCACAATTATTTATGTCATTGTAAATCGTCAAAGTACTGTATTTACTTTATTAATATTAATAATAATAATAATAATAATAATAATAATAATAATAATAATAATAATAATAATAAAGGTTATTCAATTCACTTCAATTCAATTTCTCAAAGGAATTTTGAATTTTAAGCTGGAAATGTTTAGGTAAGGCTTCCAGCTGCATCATTGTTGCAAAGAAATGGCGTCTTCACTTTGCATTCAAAGGGATGAATAGAGAAAACTAATTTGTTACAACCAGGCTTGCCAACTCAAATTTGATATTTTGAGCTAAAACTTCTTTTAAAAATGGCTAAAATCGGCTAAATTTTTTCCATTTGTGAGTTAAACTTATGGCTAAAGAAAATTTTATGTTTTTTTATATTAAAAAAGTGTAAATTTAAACCATAAAACAAAAAAATAATAATAAACTCACCTGATTTAAGTATCTAAGAGTTGAATATCTTCATCACACAGAGTTGATGTAGAAGGGCAAGGATCATCTTTGGTAGAATATGATGCAATTGTACCTATAACTTGCAAAGATTTTTCTGGTAATTCGTATTCACTACAGCATTTATTGTGCCTTTTTAATCCAAATTTGACGGACATTATAGCACTTAGCATTTTTAGTTCCATTTTATTTCTCAATTTAGATTTTATAATATTCATACTGCTAAATAGCCTTTCAACTTCGGCATTGGAGTGTGGTAATATTAAAACTGAAGTTGCAAATTCTGAGAGTTCCTTAAATGGGTTGCATGCAGATGCATCTTTATATTGCAATACTTCATCCCAGAAAGCTTCAGTATTACTTTTATAATTCCAGTCAACTAAATGAAGCTTAAGCCATTGGTATTCAGAAGCAGATATGACTTCTTCAGATGCTCCCATAGATTCCATCAAACTGACAATGGATTCTTTAACTGGTTGTAGTGCTTTTCCAACAGATAAAAGGGAGATATTTTTCAGAATGGTTAAATTTTCTGGGAGCCTTTGCTTTAATTGCTTGAATAAAGTTAAAAGGAAATGTTGGGACCTTTCTCTCATACATTTTTCTTCATCTCTTGTTATTTTTCCAAGATTTCTCAATTCTTCAATTTTTCTCTCAAATCTATACCCTAGATATAGTTTTGGGTCCAAAAATTCTTGAATATCTGAAGAAAGGGGGTCCACTTTAGCAGTAGGAATTAACAACTTGCTAGCAACTGATTTTATAAGAAGTGTAAGATCATCTAGAAGTCTGACTTTATCAGCTGTAGCTGATTCAAATAGTTTATTTACTTTTTGAACTTCAACAAGAATTGGATGGAAAAAGAGCAGATAAGCTAGGTTCTTCTCATCTCTGTACATCTCATATAAAATTTCAGAGGTGTAGCACTTTTCTTTATTTCTCATAATCTCAAAATGAGTTTTCAATTCAACCCACTGTGTTATTATCCTTCCAACTGCAGATTCAATAGCTAACCCACTTGTTTTTTGAATCACTTGGAATTTTCAATGGGTTCTCACCATCATTTATAGCTTTATATAAGTTCTTATAAGCCAACTGACGTGATGATGAAAGAGAGAACCATTTGTGTGTCTCTGCTATAAGAAATTCTAAATTTCGTGGGAGGCACTCTGAAGAAGTATGAGAAACAGCTAGCTGAAGAGAGTGGCATACACATCTAAACAAAATCAGCGATGGGACTTCTCTTTTAAGTTTTTGATATACACCATTATTGATACCTATCATGACACTAGCATTATCAGTCCCAATGGCTACAAGTTTGTTTAAGTTAAGATTTTTACTTACCAGTTCACCTTTTAGTGCTTTAATAATACCATCAGCATTACACTCTTCTAATTAAATATAAATAATAAAATTTCAAATTAGCCATAAAATGAAATTACATCGGCTTACAAGATTCTTTAAATATGGCCAGAATTTTGGCTATCCGCCAATGCAGTTTTTTCTTGGCTAGATTTAAGTAAAAGTTGCCAGATTTGGCCGAATAATGCCTAAATTGGCAACACTGCCTACAACATTCAAAGACAGCAATCTATAAATAATGATAATAACAAACTATCTCTCGTCTCTCCAACGTTCAAAGAGTCACATATTCGAAAACTAAATGATTTGTATTTAAATTAACTATCCATGGCAATATGTACAAAATTATCATTAATAGAAACCAGAGATAGGCAGTAACGCGTTACATGTAACGACGTTACGTAACGGACATTACAAAAGCAACGAGTAACGGTAACGCCTGAAAGATTTTCAAATTTAACTAACTCGCTTGAAACTGCTGTAAGAAAAATAGAAAGAATTTTTAAATCAAAACGTGTATCTTCGCCGCATACGCTCAATGCCCAACTGTAAAGACGTAATCATACTATAGTGCTTTGTGCTGACGCGTTCGGCTTCATAATCATAAATAATGTTGAGTTTCATATTCTCTTATTATCCTATTGTGTTTGTGATCGATGTTATGTTTATATGTACCATAAATTATAACAAAATCGGTACCATATCGATGACAATAACCGACTGCTGAATTAGTTCCATACACGTGCTTGCACTGACGAGTGGGAACACCAATCACCGTGTTGCCAACCCGTAGGGCCATAAAATATCATTCAGTAGCAGCGTGAATGCCAGACAATGGAATAGAGTACATTTTTGAAAAAACTATATAGGGCTATGGGTTGATTGCCTGTGCCCTCATCCGTTGGAAATTTCCAGCAGACTTCAGTGGAGGGTTACCAACAAAAGCCCTATGCTTTTTCGTTAGAGAGTTATGAATATGTAGGTTGTTAAAAGGACCTCTTTATATTTATATGATTACGGTAATTTTTAGCGTCGGGATTTTAGACGCCTACATTAGAATGAAAATGAAATTGCCTCACCTTATTTTTTTTGCTGGGTCTTAGTTTGTTTCGATGTAGGGCGTTACGATCATTTTCGGTGTAGGGCCGCCACGATGGAGTTACTCAATGAGTTAACTTCTTGTAATAAATATAGGTAGTCACAATATAAACATTTAGGGTGTAGGCCTACCCTTTTTCTTTATATTTATTAAGTTTATTATAAGGAATTCACTCAGAACTTTAGGGAAGACAGAAGCACATCCTCCCTGTTTAAAGCGCTCGCTGTAACATAAACAGCCCTGAGAGCCGTTCCTTGGTTCGCTTGTATTTTCATTATTATTTGCTGATCTAGCAAAATTTTGTTTGGTCTACTTCTCTGTGGTAGACTAAAC
This sequence comes from Bathynomus jamesi, assembly GCA_023014485.1. Classification (NCBI taxonomy): domain Eukaryota; kingdom Metazoa; phylum Arthropoda; class Malacostraca; order Isopoda; family Cirolanidae; genus Bathynomus; species Bathynomus jamesi. Next base: position 932,572 of record JAJOZX010000528.1, read on the forward strand.
AATAAATTGAGTTTTCTTGTTGCTATGTGAGGCTGATTCATACATACAGGTTCTTTGTACGTATGGCAATTATTTCATTCCCAATAGGCTATGTCGCCAATCCCGAGGCAATTTTGTATAGATATTTAATTCAATTAATTAATAATTTATATTTAATTATGAAATAAATGTACCACATATGATACCATGTTGTGAGCGCGTATAGTTTTTCCATAACATTGTGTTGTGACTGTGCGTAGTTTTGTATCATGGATGGAGGCTATACCTACAACGTCCAGTGAAAACTCTTCATACACGGCTGCCCTCCAAGAGCTAGATAATGAAGATATTCTTGAGGGCATCTCGAAATATAATTGGGCAAGATCCAAGCTCATACTTTCAGAAAAGTTTTTCAGAATAGTGGGCCGCAAAGGGCTAACATTAAAGTGACAGTGCTTAATGTGCCCTCAAAAACTTAACGTAATTCTGAACGCTGACGTTTCTACGTGTGCCAATTTGAAAACACATGTCAAGGTAAGATATATAACATAATTCATAGTAGCTAATTAATAAGTATTCATATGATCATTAATTATTATTATTATTATTATTATTAATTATGGATTTGTTCCTTTATGTTCTAAAGCCTAAAATTTTATTACTACTAGTACTAGAGCAATACGAATACTGGCAGCATTGGTCCTGTTACATCAAGACCTCCTTGGTTACATGCCTTATGTCTTATTTATATGCCTAGCATAGGCTAGGGCCTAGGATAAATAAAGAATTCTCGTTTTCAGGATGTACTTACTACTTAGGCCTACGGTTATTCGTTTTAGCGCGCATGCAAACTCGGCAACTTCAGTAGCATATATGATATATGTTTAATATGTTAGACTACTGTACTAGTATTATGAACTCATTTATTATGTATACTCGTGTAGTTTTTTATATTTTTTTCAGCGTCGTCATCTTGATAGAGAATTGGAATTTGACCAGTGTCGAAAAAAGAAAGCCAAACTACGTGATAACGGTTCATCGAAACTTGTCCTGAAAAACAAGCAAGTGCAACCGACTCTGTCTCTTGGTAAGAAATTGTACTGTCCTATAACTCAACTTCAGTTTGACGAGAAGATAACAGCCTCTGTCTAAGTGGAGAATATCAAATTCAAGGATATATTCACAGGTAACTTGTAGAAATGTGCACTAATTTATAAATTATAGTAAACAACAAAAGAATTAGACCAAATTCAGCAAAACTTTGTAATTTTTGCAATTAGTTTTATTACCGGTATATAATAACGGCTCTTAGTCTTGTATATTTCGAGAGAGAGAGAGAGATTAGGTAATTGTGTTAACAGCGTTGCCAGACGTACGATAATTATCGTACATGTACGATAATTTCACCCTCAAATCGATGTACGATACTATTTTCTATTATCGTTGGGTTGGAAATTTGTCAACTTGATATTCTATAAAAACTAATATTTTTAAATTAATTAATTAATAATAATAATAATTTTCCCCCTTATTTTGTTTATATATTATAAAACTATACTAAATTTGTAAAAATAAAAATTTTATTTTGTAACAATATATATATGTATTTTAAAAAATATAAATAAAAATCTGCCAACCGTAATGTTGTAGCATGTGCAGTTGTAGCAGAGTGTTAATATATATTCACATAATTTCCTTGGTTCAATATCCAGTTGGGAGGGGATGCACATGTGAAGTGTGGATGCATTTACTGATTTTAACAAGTATTTCCAGTCAGATAAAGCAGTAATCACAGTACTCCATGAAAAGGTCAGTCTCCTTTTTAAAGACCTTCTTTCATTCATGGAAAGAGACTATGTAATAAAGACAGAACTCGGTGGTATAGATCCTGCTAGGCATGATAAACATCTTAGGGACAATGAAATGTACTTAGGTGTTAAAGTGTTACAAACACTTAAAGACCCTAGTGTAAATGACAACGAAACTCAGCTACGGGATTTTTTTCAGCAATGTCGAAACTGCCTAGTAGTAGTAGGATGTAGTGAAATAAAGAAAAGATATGATTTCAGTGACAGTGTGATCTCAAAACTGTGCTATCTTACACCAAAAAATGTTATGTCATCAAATTTTAGAAAAGCATCACCTTCTTTATTGTCCCTCACTGCTAAACTTCCTTTGATCGTGTCACCAAATGATATGTCATTAATGCAGAAGTTAGATAACCAGTGGCGAATGATGCCAATGTATTGTGAGAAATTAACCTTTGATGAAGTAGAGTCACCTGATAAATTCTCGGCTGCAGTGTTGCATAAAGAGCCATATTTAGTAGATCTGGTAAAGTTTGCATTGACCACACTCAGTTTACCACATTCAAATGCCGAGTGTGAGAGAGTATTCAGCAAAGTTAATCTCTTCAAAACTAAGCAAAGAAATAAATTGAAAACTGTTACTGTTAACGGAGCTATCCTCCCATCTGAGTGGTTAAAGAGGTCAGGGTCATGTGTAAATTTTGTCCCATCTAATGATATGAAAACGTATCAAATATATGTTTGTAATAAAATTTAATAATTTTTAATAAAATTTGTGAATAATTTGCAATATGTTTGCAATAAAACGTTACAAATATATCTTTGCATTATGACATTTGTGTTTTTATTTTTCCTTACTTTGCCACTGATAAGATACTATTTCTCAAACAGCTGTGCATATTACCTATTACCTCCTTTAAAAGTATCATAATATGAGCTTTTAATCTTTATTTCGAAACATCAGTCATGGTTTAGTAATATATTTGGATTTTAATTCATCTCAGAGTATGGAAGTGTACGATAATGCAGAGTATTAATCGATAATATTGTTGAAAAAACGATAATTTTGGGGTATGTGTACGATAATTCTCATCTTGAAATCTGGCAACGCTGATTGTGTATAATGTATATTACTCGGTATTGGCGCGGTTTTTGTGATGTTGAATTACTAGATTTAGATCTATGTAGTCTACAGCCTACAGTACAGGCAATATATAAACTGTATACAATGAATTTATACTTGAAATCTATCAGTGATAGATGTCAAATTTTTAATTTTTGAACTCTTATTGCATTGCAGAGGTGTGTCCAGAATTAAATATGTTATCCAGAAGATCTGTTGGACGTCGCATCACCGAGAAATTGGCAAATGTTCGTAGGGCGATCAAAGATGATCTCACCGTTCAGGAATATATTTGCACTACAGCAGATGTATGGTCCACAAAACATCGAAGCTTTATGGGTGTCACCGCTCACTAGGTATGTAAATAATTAATGGGAATCATAATTCGGAATTCTTGATTCTTAAACGAAATTTACTTTATTTATATATTTAGTTTAATGTTGGCAGCCGGTATTAAACAAACAAACCTCTGATTCAAATCAGATTTAATGGCAACAATCACACGAGGTTTCAAATATAAAAGGGAAAACCCGTCTTTTTAAAACAATATTTTACGTGCATACTTGTGTAATCATTCTAATTGCCATGTTTTTGTTTCACACAGATACATGGCGAAACATTAGAGCGTCACAGTGCTACTCTTGCCTGCGAAAGATTTAAAGGCAGCCATACGTATGACCGCATAGCAGACGTATTGGATGGTATTCGCAGCCGTTATTCCATCTCTGAAAACAAAATTGTTGCAACAATAACAGACAACGGTAGCAATTTTGTAAAGGCTTTCAAAGAATACGACATTGAATCGAAGATAGCCAGAGAAACAATTAATGAAGAAGATGAGGGATTAGATAGCGATGACGAACAGGAAATATTCTCTACATCGTCTATTATAGAATCACAGATAGACGATATCCTTCTTCCCAACCATTACAGGTGTGCTTCCTACACACTAAGTTTGGTCTGTACCACTGACCTGAAGAATGCTCTAAAAGGTTCGGTCGGTAAAATTCACCACACTGCTATGGGTAAATGTTCCTCATTATGGAACCATGCAGGGAAATCAAAGTCGGCAGAAACAATACATAGTATTATGAACTGTCATTTGCGATTGCCGTGCGTAACGCGATGGAATTTACTATATGATAGTGTACAACTTCTACAGAAGAAAGATAAACTTAGTGATGTAATGTCGGCTCTTAAACTCCCTCTGTTCAGAGATGCTGAAATAGATTATTTGGAAGAATATGTTGCCGTCTTCAAGCCTATAGCCACAGCGCTTGATAGATTACACCAGTACACATTTGAAAACTTGTCGATCGATTTTTACAAACTAGTTGGTGATTCTATATAATTTGAGTGCGCTGATCTCAAAAATATAGTTAGTTTTTCCCTATCACGTATGGTTTTCTTACTACAGGGTGTGTCATAAATCCCCCATTTATCCCAAAATGTGAACCATCTTATCGAGACCAACATTGGAGTGCACATGCTAAACCATAAATTTTGTTGTTATAGACTACAGTAACGCTTACATAATAATGTAGGGTAAATATATATAACAACCAGTCCCGTTCCCAGCAAAATACTCTCTCCCCTTCCATCAATGGGTGGTTAACATTTGGGGACAGATGAGGTATTACAACACCCCTTGTAGCACGAAATCTTTAGGTGATAGAGTAAAACCTAATTAAAGCAGAATTAAATAGCTCCTAGCTCTTGGACAAGCATATTGCTTGTTTATGAAAGAATAAAAAAATAACTGAAAGAAACAAAATATATTTACCTTCTTTACTTGCAAACATTTCAGGACTTATTCCAAAGACTTAAGACTACGAAGGTAGATCTGACTAATGACAACTAAACCGGTGCTTCTTTGATGTTTTCTTATGCTGTGCGTTAGGCTGATCTCGTTGCAGACACCAGCAGTAATCCGCCATCATATTTGTATGCCATCTTCCTTGATATCTTCTTTCCATGGTTTTGATGTCCTGGTGAAATCGTTCCCCTTGCTCCTCACTGACATCTCCGAGATTTTCAGGAAAACGGTCAAGATGCGAAAATAAGAAGTGAACTTTCAGGCTCATGTTGCAGCCTAAGGCGCAAAACTTTTTAAGCATATTTTCCACCAGTCTTTCATAATTTTGGCTTTTGTAGTTTCCCAAGAAGTTTTCAACAACATCTTTGAAACCAAGCCATGCTTCTTTTTCTTTATTGGTCATTGTGTTCAGAAAATGATCGTCTGTCAATAACTTTCTAATCTGAGGACCTATAAAACCACCTTCCTTTATTTTCTCGTAGCTAATCTTTGGATATTTTGAACAAATGTACTTGAAACACTCACCTTCTCTATTCAATGCTTTGACATACTGCTTCATCAAGCCTAACTTAATGTGCAAGGGTGGTATGAGGATTTTATTTGGTTCAACTAGATGTTCATGTAAAGGAGGCCAAGTTTTCCTCTTCCAGTGCTGGTCACGTGCTCGACTATCCCATTCGCAGATGAAACATGGCATCTTAGTGTATCCTGATTGCTGCCCAAGTAACATGCAAAGGACTTTGAGATCCCCACACAATATCCATCTGTGATTTTGATACTGAATTTTTTCCAGAAGCAGTTTCATGTTATCATAGGTCTCTTTTAAATGAGTAGAATGGGCCATTGGGATTGATGCATATTTGTTACCGTTGTGCAGTAACACTCCTTTTAGACTGGTTTTAGAGGAATCTATAAACAACCTCCAGTCACTGGTTTGGTATTCGATGCCTAGCTTGCACACTAATCCTGTGATGTCCTTGCAAAATACCAAAGGACCATCTTCTTCGAAAAAAGGCACGAAGTCTTTCTCACGATTTCTGTACCAAGCGAAGTATGTGTCGGATGCCAATAAATTGTTCTCCCGCAATCTAGACCCCAAAAGTTCTGCAGAGTCCTTAGGCAAATTCAAATCCCTGACTAAGTCATTTAGTTCGGCTTGGGTTAATGGTTTAGGATCTCGGTCAGCTGTTGGCTGTTCACAAACATCATCATTGTCTGGATTTGGAGCTGAATCAAAATCTGAATTGTATTGATCCAGACTCTCGGGTGGGCGGGGAATAGGAACTTCTGGACCATGGGGTACCGGCCTTATTGCAGATGGAAGACTTGGGTATTGAAGGCTCTCTTTATTCTTTGCATTATAACCTTTAACATTGCAAGAACAGAAGTAGCAGTCGTCGGTATGGTTTCTAGGCTCGCGCCATACCATAGGGATCCCAAATGGCAAACTTTTCTTTTTACCTTTGCTCCAATTCCTTAGTGCCGCAACACACGTAAGACAAACCTTGTGTGGAGCCCAACTTTTGTCTTGATCTCCTAATTTAATTCCAAAATAAGCATGATAAGCTCTCTTAATGAAGGTCGTTACATTTGTCCTTTGTTTTACAACAACATACCGACCACAAATATAACAAAATATGTCTGGACTATGGGTACATCCTCTAGAAGCCATTATTAAAATTTTAAAGACGTAATGTTAGAATTATCTATCTGAAAAATATGAAAAAACGAAATTAATTAAAGATAAAAAAAGTAAAAAATTACAAAACGACCCAAAATTGTTTTGCTAATAACTTTAAAACTGTGGGTGATAGAAAAAAACTGGTAGCATTTTTTAATTCAGCGCAGCGAACTGCTTCAGAATCACAACTCAAAATAAAGAAATCGATTTTCATGCAGACCGGTGATTATTACAGACCGATGTCAACTGTTTCTACGGATGTTTCATACCTACGCTATTTGCTGTGGAAAAGAAACTAAAAAGGTTGGCACTCTCTTCACTACGTTATTGTCAGCCATTTCTTGATGCAGTCACCGATGGATTTAACAAGAGATTTGATAAGTTCCTGCACTTGGATGGTGCCGTTAATCCAGCTGTTCTGGCCTCTGTATCTAACCCTATATTCAAGTTAAAGTGGCTAACCATAAAAGAAGACATGAATACTGATGAGTACAGAAAAATGGTTCAAAATATGTTGATCTTAGCCATCAAAACTGAAAATTCCGAATGTTGAACAAATAATATTGCAGATAAAGATTCATCAAGTAGTTCTGACGATTTTTACGGATATGGACACATACCCGTGACTGCATCTAGTAAAGATATGGCAGAGATGGATGTGCTGAAGTTTTTCAGTGATGAAGACTGTTCATTGACAGCATTGTCTAGGTATCCTAGAATTAAAAAGGTATTCTTACGATACAACACTCCATTACCATCATCTGCACCAATCGAAAGACTCTTTAGCTTTGCAGGCCACATACATCCTCCAAAGAGAGGAAATTTATCAGACTGCATGTTTGAGATACTCTTAATGCTAAAAGGCAGTTCTGCATGTTTAAAAAATCGTTTGTTTTTATACAGGGTGCACATAAAGTCAGGATCTATTTTTGTGAAGCACTTGGAAATTATATGGAATTCAATCATAAAATGATAAAGTGGTAACATTTATTAAATAATTAAGAGTAGGATTCGACGTGACGCCCATCAGTATCCCTGCACAGCTCAAATCGTTCCGCAGTATTTCTAAACACATTCTGGAGCATTTGCGGGGTTATGTTATCTGCAGCAGTTCGTATACGTGTACGTAAGTTTTCAAGACTCATAATCTTCGTCTGATAGACGTGCGATTTGATAAAGCCCCATGCAAAGAAATCTAAAGGGGTTAAATCTGGTGATCTCGCTGGCCAAGGTCTGTTGCTTCCGCGTCCGATCCAGCGATTTGGAAAACGGCCATTTAGATAATCCTGAACAATTTTGGCATAGTGACAAGGAGCACCATCATGTTGATAGACGACGGTACTAACAATCCTATCCCCGTCGTCTAGCAACATGATGGTGCTCCTTGTCACTATGCCAAAATTGTTCAGGATTATCTAAATGGCCGTTTTCCAAATCGCTGGATCGGACGCGGAAGCAACAGACCTTGGCCAGCGAGATCACCAGATTTAACCCCTTTAGATTTCTTTGCATGGGGCTTTATCAAATCGCACGTCTATCAGACGAAGATTACGAGTCTTGAAAACTTACGTACACGTATACGAACTGCTGCAGATAACATAACCCCGCAAATGCTCCAGAATGTGTTTAGAAATGCTGCGGAACGATTTGAGCTGTGCAGGGATACTGATGGGCGTCACGTCGAATCCTACTCTTAATTATTTAATAAATGTTACCACTTTATCATTTTATGATTGAATTCCATATAATTTCCAAGTGCTTCACAAAAATAGATCCTGACTTTATGTTCACCCTGTATAATAAGAGTGTTTGTATTTTAGAATCAAGTCGGAAAATGGGATTTCTCATTATCGCCTATTATCATTTTTTTGTCAATTCCAGTTATTTTTATTTGTTTAATCAAGTTTATTGTAGCTATACATTGTCAGTAAAGTTTATTGTAGATGCATTCAATATTTCATTACTGCTGTGAAAAACTATATAGGGCATTGGGTTGATTGCCTGTTACCCTCATCCGTTGGAAATGTCCAGCAGATTTCAGTGGAGTGAACGACAAAAGCCCTATATATTTTCGTTAGAGAGTTATGAATATGTAGGTCTTTAAAGGACCTCTTTATATTTAATTGTTTATGGTAATTTTAGCGTCGGGATTTTAGACGCCCTAGAATGAAAATGAAATTGCCTCACCTTAATTTTGATGGATCTTAGTTTACTTCGATGCAGGGCGTTACGATCTTCTTCGGCGTAGGGCCGCCACGATGGAGTTACACGACGAATTAACACTTTGTTACTAATATAGGCAATCACTTGTTAACCCCTGAAGGAATAGGCCTACCCTTTTATAGTCATTAGGTTTTATATTATAAGGAATTCACTCAGAACTTTAGGGAGGACTTTAGACATCCTCCCTGTTTAAAGCGTTTACTGTAACATAAACAGCCCTGAGGCTATTCCTTTAATATATCTTCATATTTCTGTATAAATTGCTGATTTGGCAAAGGTTGTTGACTCTTTCTCCCTTGTATTTTGCATGGGTTAGCAAATGGAAATTTGGTTTCACGTGAAATAAATGAAGGTTTCACGTGGTTATGCAGACCGACGCCTACATACGGTTTCTATGTATGTATGGCAATCATTTCATTCCCATTAGGCTATGTCAACAATCCCGAGCCAATTTTGTATAGATAATTAATTCAATTAATTAATAATTTATATTTAATTATGAAATAAAGGTATCACATACGATACCATGTTGTGGTTTTTCCATATACTGGGGGGGGGGGGGGGGCCGGAGAAAAATTTGTATGTTATAGATCAAATTTTTTGATAAACTGTGTGTTTTAAAACCATGTGAAATGGATTGAAAAGAATGAAATAGGAATTTAGAAAGAGAAAGGTTACTCAAGACCTATTTAAATATAAAAGTTCAAAGGTTAGCTTCTCAAGTTTGGTTAAAGTTATTTCAATCAGTTCGACTCCCCTTAGGTATAGGAAATTTATGGAATTTAAGTAAAGTTATTAACTTTTGCTCATTATTTATCTGTGTAAATTTTATGTCACCAATTTTTAAATGCTGGTTTACTAATGTTGTTTTGGAGTTTCGTCATGTTTTGTTTTGTTAATGATTTATGTTTTAATTAAAATTACTTCTACGTTGGTGAGTTAATTGAAATGTACTGTACTTCCATGTTATGTTGTTTGGTTGAAAGAGTTTGTACTGTATTCAAACCTCCTACCACTTCAGACTAGTCAATACCCGTAGTTTTAGTGGAGTAAATGTTACTCCTCCACAGGTAGATCTGGAGGGCTTGGGGCTTTGAATCCTGTGCTGTTTTTATGTTGTTTGGTCTCTGGCCATGAGGCCATAAAACCCTTGTAATAGTTTGGGCTGTGGCCAAGGGGAGGCCACAAAACCCTTGTAATAGTTTGGGTTGTGGCCAAGGTAGGCCACAAAACCCTTGTAATAGTTTGGGTTGTGGCCAAGGGAGGCCACAAAACCCTTGTAATAGTTTGGTCTGTGGCCATGGAAAGCCACAAGAACCTTGTTATAGTTTGGGTTGTGGCCATGGTAGGCCAAAAACCCTTGTAATAGTTTGGGTTGTGGCCAAGGGAGGCCACAATACCCTTGTTATAGTTTGGGTTGTGGCCAAGGGGAGGCCACAAAACCCTTGTAATAGTTTGGTCTGTGGCCATGGAAGGCCACAAGAACCTTGTTATAGTTTGGGTTGTGGCCATGGTAGGCCAAAAACCCTTGTAATTGTTTGGGCTGTGTCCAAGGGGAGGCCACAAAACCCTTGTAATTGTTTGGGTTGTGGCCAAGGTAGGCCACAAAACCCTTGTAATAGTTTGGGTTGTGGCCAAGGGGAGGCCACAAAACCCTTGTAATAGTTTGGTCTGTGGCCATGGAAGGCCACAAGAACCTTGTTATAGTTTGGGTTGTGGCCATGGTAGGCCAAAAACCCTTGTAATAGTTTGGGCTGTGGCCAAGGGGAGGCCACAAAACCCTTGTAATAGTTTGGGCTGTGGCCAAGGGGAGGCCACAAAACCCTTGTAATCGTTTGGGTTGTGGCCAACGGAAGGCCACAAAACCCTTGTAATCGTTTGGGCTGTGGCCAAGGGGAGGCCACAAAACCCATCTTAGATTACCTATAATTAATTTGCGTTTTATTTGTTATTCCATTTTTGTTTTTCCTCACTTTTTAATATAAAAGGTGTAGCATTTTAAAAGTCCTCACTCTTTCCAAAATGAAAGGGTGTTGCAATTTAATTTATTTTCCATAGGAAATATTACAATGTTTTGTATATATTTATACTGTATGTATAATTTTAATTTTGTGATGTTACAGTTATGCACTTAATTTTTGTGATGTTACAGTTATGCACTTAATTTTTGTGATGTTACAGTTATGCACTTAATTTTTGTGATGTTACAGTTATGCACTTAATTTTTGTGATGTTACAGTTATGCACTTAATTTTTGTGATGTTACAGTTATGCACTTAATTTTTGTGATGTTAATGAGTCTTATAAGTTATATGCTGAAATAAATTTTATAACCTACACGACAGGTTGAATTATAAATTTAGTGTTTTTAGTTAGAATAGGCCTTGAGTATAAAGAGTAGGGTCTACTTTGTGAGGTAGGCTTCGTAATTTATTATTATTTATATGTAATGAAAAAGCCAAACATGGAATAAATTCTGTTCAGATGTCAAAATGTTAATTTTATTATTATTTGTTTGTTTTAATTCTGTTTTTGTTATTTTATTCAAGGTTAAGGTTTTCACAGCAAATAACCCTTCCCCACATACGGGCCACCATGTGAAAAACTATATAGGGCATTGGGTTGATTGCCTGTTACCCTCATCCGTTGGAAATGTCCAGCAGATTTCAGTGGAGAGTGAACGACAAAAGCCCTATATATTTTCGTTAGAGAGTTATGAATATGTAGGTCTTTAAAGGACCTCTTTATATTTAATTGTTTATGGTAATTTTAGCGTCGGGATTTTAGACGCCCTAGAATGAAAATGAAATTGCCTCACCTTAATTTTGATGGATCTTAGTTTACTTCGATGCAGGGCGTTACGATCTTCTTCGGTGTAGGGCCGCCACGATGGAGTTACACGACGAATTAACACTTTGTTACTAATATAGGCAATCACTTGTTAACCCCTGAAGGAATAGGCCTACCCTTTTATAGTCATTAGGTTTTATATTATAAGGAATTCACTCAGAACTTTAGGGAGGACTTTAGACATCCTCCCTGTTTAAAGCGTTTACTGTAACATAAACAGCCCTGAGGCTATTCCTTTAATATATCTTCATATTTCTGTATAAATTGCTGATTTGGCAAAGGTTGTTGACTCTTTCTCCCTTGTATTTTGCATGGGTTAGCAAATGGAAATTTGGTTTCACGTGAAATAAATGAAGGTTTCACGTGGTTATGCAGACCGACGCCTACATACGGTTTCTATGTATGTATGGCAATCATTTCATTCCCATTAGGCTATGTCAACAATCCCGAGCCAATTTTGTATAGATAATTAATTCAATTAATTAATAATTTATATTTAATTATGAAATAAAGGTATCACATACGATACCATGTTATGGTTTTTCCATAACTGCTATAAACCTATAATCGTAATACATTACTTTAAAACGTTACAGAACTAGCTAGCCTCTAGATAGCAAATTTAGGCATTATTAGTTTGTTATGCCCATGTGTATGATGTAGTCCACATGATGTGGATTGTGGTTGGTAGGCAGTTGTATCAATGTATCATATGTAGTTATTGAATCGTGTTTACATACTAACAATAATAATTCGATATTTGAATTTGATAACATTGCCATTCCATTCATGATGACTATTAAATGCAATTCACTATTCCGTGTTAGTGGCAACAACTAAATTTATATTTTCTAGGTCTCTTCATCTTTCCTAATCATTGGGGGTGCAAATTATTGTGCAATATATCGTTCTTAAGAGAACAACATTTATATAGTCAATAATAATAGCTATTAGAATTTATGTGGTATGGCTGCCATTTGTAAGTTTATCTGTAGTTTCAAAATACGTGTGTGAAGGCACATAAACAAATATAAAATGTAACTAGTTACTTGTAACGTCGTTACATGTATCGAGTAACGGTAACGCTTTAAGAATTTTCAAAAGTAACGATGTAACGGTAACGCCGAGTACATTTTCGACGTGTAACGAGTAACGCCGCCCAATTTAATATAACGGTGCCCATCACTGATAGAAACCAACTTCGAACTAACTTCACCCATTTATGGGGCAATTACCCTACAATGTAGGGTAACTGCCCACATCAAACACATTATGAACATAATACAAGACTTACCAAGGATATATTTTAATATATTTTAGTACCAATAACGAGCTGGTAGGAATTACGTTAGGTTTGTAATGACATGCAAGCAAATTCCTTGCCCACTTGACTATGTGGGTATATACGATGGGTTTGAATGAGCTACGATGAATTGCCAACATTTTCTGTACGTAGAAATTGTTTTAGGGAGCATGAAAACTTGATAAATAAAAAAAAACATTATTTTAAAAAGTCATTACCGTATGTAATTTAGCAAATTATATGTACAGTACATCCCACGATTATGATCTCAAGATGAAGTGTTAAGGAATATTTAATTTTGTTTGGAGTTCAGTAGAATAAGAGATTTCTAGAATTCAAATTATCGTATCATCGCTTAAAAATGTCGTTATAACGTAATTATATGATTTGTAAACTATTGCTTGTTCTCGCAACTTAAGAGAAATAAAAATTTCACTTAAATTTTGTATATTTTAACATTCATATACAAAAAAGGTTATTTTAAATGCAAAGACAGTTAAGACACGCTCTATATTTCCAATGAATTTATGCTAAAACTGTACGCTGAACGTGATCACAATAAAGGCATTCTTAATCTAAACTTTAGCACGACAAAAGTTAAAACTGAAAAAGTTGTGATTGTACATATAATAACAATCGTACGAGATTAACAAATCTCATATGATTGTTATTATATGTACAATCACTACCTCTTCAATTTTAACTTTTGTCGTGCTAGCACGGCCTATTTTCTTTTGCCATTACAATTCATTTTGAAATATTGCAGAAATCTATACAAAGAATGTCGAGGTCCTGTATTTTTTATATCCAATAAACTCCATTTCATTTTTCTTGTGTTTTATTGATCTTAATTGATAATTTTAGTAAAATTATACGAGGGGTTTTCACATTGCGCACATTTCGACAGAATCCATTTTCGATGTAAAATTTACTAAAAACTTTATGAAGGGGAGAGGGGTCGTCAGCCAGCATTGTTTCGTGAAAAGGGGCGCTGTGCTGAGAAAAGTTGGGAACTACTGATCTAAAGCTTTCACTACTTTCAGGTTCACATAACCTTTGCTGTCACGAAGGTTGTCAAACACGTACTTTGATATGTTATAAGTACAGACCCCAAATGGCGGTCAATGAAAATGAAAAAGAAAAGGTTTATTGGCGCAGTATAGGCTATATGACAAATATTATTAATACAAAGACAGTTCACATACTAAGGATAAAAATATATACAATTGATTAGAAATAATACAGTAATGTCGAGGTTAAGTGGAGCTACAGATAAACGCCAGGACTCATGGATAGCTTGGATAATCGGATTGGTTGATTTTTCAATTCTTCGCATTAGACTGTATTGAGCACGTTTTGTTACCTCCGGGAAGCCCGGGAAATTGAGGGTAGCAAACATTCGCGAGGCTGAGCATCTCGGGGGGGGGGAATTTATGTAAGAATCTAAAAGACCTGTTGTACAGCAAATTTAGAGTTCTGCCAGAACCTTTTTTTATAATTCACCCAGAGTTGCTGTCCGTATATATTACTGCAGAAAGTACGAAAGAGTGTCTCTTTAGCTTCACTTGTACAGAACCGAAAGTTCCTTATAGTCAAATTCGCTTTAGCACAAAGGCTTCGAGTTTGTTTTCTTATATCTGAGTCATCATTCAAGGAGCTGGTGATAGTTTAACCCAAATACTCAAACTCTTGTACTTTCTCAATTACTTCACCTCTCATTTTAAACCTAATGTCAGCTGGCTAATTATAGCTTTTAGGATGAAATTGCATAACCTTAATTTTTGTAACATTAAAAAGAATATCATGTTTCTGCGAATACACTTCGCAGACTTTTAGTAGCTGTCATGTCTGTTCTTTTAGTTACTCAATGTAGGCAGGTCATTGTGTCCGTTTTTTTGGTGTAGCCTAAGTCTACCTTTTAATAATAGTTAAGGGCACTTTCAACTTTGTCACAAAACTTTGAGAAGTGTAAACACAACTTCTCTTGTCTCAGGCGTTATGCGAACAGAGAAGTATTGTGGGTCTATCAAGCGTTTCTTATGGTTTTGCTGATGTAAGCGTGTGGAAAATTTTGTATCTTTTAAAACATTTTCTCACTGTTTTTTGGTGTTTGTTGTATACCCGTTAGAATAATCAAAGCATAGCTAATTTTAGGATACTTTAATTACTAGGCTAAGGTAATACGTACAACTTCTATAGCTGACAAAGGGCACTCTGACTTATGACTGGCTGAATACTTTGAGAAGATAAACAAGTGTATTTTAACGTCAGAGTATGTTTGACAACGTTCCAAGACACATGAATTATTCTTTAAGTTGATTCACATGCAATTTAGTTCAATATATAACAGTGCTTTTGGTCCAGTGGAAAATTTTATGCGTTTATTTACATATTCTTTCGTTATCTTCAAGTAGTTTTGGTGATGTCATCGATGGGAAGTTTGATACGAAAATATACGTTTACTTGTCTTGTATGTTGTCAATGTAGGTTTCACGGCCTAGTTTCCTTGATAATAGGCCCAATGCCTACATAATCTTTTGCTCTTGGTATTTTCCATAGGCAATTTAGGCCATCTCCAATTGGTTCTACCGAAAACCAAGACAATTTATAGTTATACACTATAACAGCGGTTCTCAACAGGGGGTCTGTGAGTTGACTAGATTATATTCAGTAAAACAATTTTTTCCTTTTTTTTGTGGTGACTAATTTCGACCTCTAACCGATAACATTTTCGGTTACTTGAAACTTTAAAGTTTCTATAAATGTTGTTTTTTTACGACCATCTTATGTTTCCAATTCATGAACTGTGAATTTTTGGCACAAATGAGCCTTTTCCCTGTTTTTATGCTGTTTTTTATGTAAACAGAACAGCGGTAAGTTTTTCGCATTTTTATTACATTTATTGAAAATTTTATTGAAGAATTTGTTTTATTTAGCTTAGAGAGATTATTTTTATTTAGGTTTAGGTGTAATATTAAGGTTAAGTTTACTTTAAATAGACACAGTAATTATAGAAATAATAATGGCCTATTTAGACACTGTCAACATAGCTACAGACTTTTTCACTGTAGGTTGCAGTGGTTTTCAGGTTAAAATTTGGTCAGCAGCCAGATTACTAACTATGGTGAAGCTAAATTCATCAAAATTAATTTAGACTTACCAAAATGAAGTTGCCAGTTGAACGTTACCCTTTCTGTTTCTAACTAATCCATAAGTTTCATTTAGTTTCCAGGTTTGAATTTTATTTGTTAAGTTTTAAGTTATTATTTAACACACTGCTAGGTTATTTATTTGAAGGGGCTATTTCCCAGACCTAGGTTTTGCAGGTTAAGTTAGGCTAGGGCTGTATTGCCCTTAAGGTTTTGTTTTTAAAGGTTTAAGGTTTTGAAGGTTTTACTCAAGTTAAGTTAGAGTTATGTTGCCTTTAAGTTTTAATAGGGGCTATAACAGCCATTTAATTATTGAGTTAGGGCAGTTGTAGCCCGGTTCGAGTTTCTTCTAGGTACCTAGTTTTTTCTCTTACCTTAGTTATTTTCTTTAATTAACTTACTTATACCTAGTTCTGATAGGCCTCTATTTAGTTAAACAGGGTTTTTGCTTAATTGCAGTGGTTAGTAAGGATAAGGTTTAAGGTTTAAAGGTTGACTAAGTTGCCCGGTTAGTTGGGTAACCACGAGCATTTTACTTTACGAAAAAACTAGCCCGCTTTATGCGGTCAAAATTTTTCAAGAATGGACAAAGCTCTTTTTCTTTATCTCGGAAACTTTTTTTCTTTCTTCTTTTTGTTAATTAGGGAAACCCAACTTCACTAGTTGGTTAGAAACGAGGGTTGTTATTTTTATTTATTTTGTTTATATTTTATTTGGAAATATATGCGGTTATTTCTAACCACTTTTTTTAACAACATTTTTTCTTCGACTTTGCAGTATAAATCAAGACTAAAGAACTATACTAATCTGGATACCTCAATTTGTCGATATGCTACTTAATCATAATGCAAAAGATAATTTTGGGGAAAGGAGCCCTAAAAATATCAAGATTTTGATAAGGGGTCCGCAGTACAAAAAAGGTTGAGGAACGCTGCACTATAATACAATAGGTACGATAGGCATGTACAGTAAATTTCAAGTCATGTACAACATATCAAATCCAAAATATCAAAATTTCTATCCATATTATTCAAATAAAAAACGTTTCCCCAAAACGCACTTCTTATCCTGTTTTATTCCTTCATCCACCCACATTTATTATATTGTATTACAGCAGAGGTTCTGAAACTGGGGGTAATTACCCCCAAGGGGGTAATTTGGGTATTTCCGGGGGTAATGGAGCAATTCTTAAATGGTAAAAATTTCAACATTAATGTCCGAGTCACGAAAGAGACGATTAACCCTTTGAGGACCATGGTCAAGTATACTCGATTTCTAAAAATTGTTCATTCAGGACCGTGATCGCGTATACAGTACTAAACAATCTGCAAAAAAAAATTCCTTTCAAAGAGTCACCTCTCAAGCCTTCAGGGATCGTCTCGACACACGATTTCTATAACGCCATTTGGCTATCGAGCGCACGCAGTGGTTAAAGAGCCCGGGGTAGCTGAGGCTCGGTGAGTCGGCAGTATCACGTGAACTTTCGGTAGCGAAGTGTGTCAATTTCGTTATTGTTAGCCTTTATTTACCATTTTCTAGCTTATTTGTTTTATTTATATATTTATTTATTTATTATAAAATAACGTTATTTTTTATCATCATATAGCTATTATTTATTTATATATAATTTTTTAGCTTGGTAACCAGAATTTTATTCATATTTTTTCCCTTAATTTTTGTCATTTGTGTTTGACTAATAACGTAATTTGATATTTCAGATTGCTATTAAGTATAAAGTTAAGTACGTGCTACCCTTTTTTTTGAATGGCCATGGCATCGAAAAAACAAACATACAATGAAGCATTTTTGAAGTTTGGGTTCACCAGCATGATTGATAAGGGTACCGAAAAATCTCAGTGTGTAATTTGCGGAAAGGTACTGTCTGCAGAAAATATGAAGCCGAGTAAGTTGAAGGCTCATCTCACCAATGTGCACCAGAGTTTATCAAACAAGGACATCGAATTCTTCCGCATGAAAGAGAAAACCCTGAAATCTCGGCGCATGGATTTTACACTAGGAAAATTATTAAAGCAAAATGAAGCAATTGTTGAAGCATCATAATACTACATTGCTTTTCGAGTGTCTCGTACCATGAAACCTCATACTATCGGAGAAGAACTGATCAAGCCATGTCTCGTAGAAGCAACAAAATTGGTTTTGGGAGATGATGCTTCACGGAAACTGCAGCAAATCTCGCTTTCTAATGATACTGTGAAGTCTCGCATATCAGAAATGAGTCACGATATTTTAAATCAGGTCATCGCTGAGCTTCAACAAACTTCCTGCTTTTCACTACAGCTTGATGAATCAACTGATGTGGGACTTTGCTCCCAACTTCTGGTATATGTCCGTTACATCAGCAAAGAAGATATAAAAGAAGAGTTCCTTTTCTCCGAGTCCCTGAAAACTACTGCCCGAGGTCAGGATATCTTTAATGTTTTGGTTTCTTTTTTTGAAAAAATGAGCTTAGTTGGGAAAAAGTTGTAGGTATATGTACGGAGGGCACACCTGCCATGGTTGGGTGTAAGTCTGGGTTTAGTGCTAAAGTTTTGGAAATTGCTCCCCACATCAACTTCACACACTGCATGCTTCATAGATATGCATTAGCGATGAAGACCCTTCCCAGCGATTTTAAAGAGGTATTGTCAAACGTTGTACAAATAGTTAATCTAATCAAGAACAGTCCCACAAATACAAGGCTATTCCGAGCATTGTGTGATGAGATGGGCGCTACTCACACTTCTCTTCTGTTGCACACAGAAGTCAGGTGGTTGTCTCGGGGAAAGGTATTGAACCGTTTGCTAGAGCTACAAGACGAGACCACGCTTTTCTTGGAGAATAAGAGAACCGCCAAAGAAGGGACACTTCATGACAAGATGCTTGATGAGACCTTTCTTCTGAAGATAGCCTACCTCGCTGACTTCTTTTCGGAGGTTAACACTCTAAACATGTCCATGCAAGGCAACATGATGTTTCTCACCTCGTGTACGGATAGGATTGCAGCTTTTTTGAAGAAACTGGAGCTGTATCAACGACTGGCTACCACTGGAGATGTATCAGTGTTCCCACTACTCACAAAATCCCTCTCCGACGACGGTCCGACAGATGAGTGCTTATTTATCGATTCCATCAAAGAGCATCTAGATGCGATGATTACAACTATCCGCAAATATTATCCCAGTTTAAATGAACGATTCAAGGATACATGGATCGCGCGGCCATTTACAGTTGATGAAAATACGATAAGTGACAGTGATGTAGCAGGAAAAATTGAATTTGTATCTCTCCGAGAAGATAGCTTTGCTTAAGAGGAATTTCAAGACTTTTCTTTACCAAAGTTTTGGCTGAAAAATAGCAAAGATTACCCTGTACTTTCGAAAAGGGCTCTCACACTGCTTGTACAGGCTCCGACGATGTACCGATGTGAACAAGCATTTTCTGCAATGGTTACAATTAAAACAAAAGCAAGGAACCGCCTTCAACTTGAAGCCGACTTTAGGGGTGCTCTGTCAGGAACATTGCCACGTATTAAGGAACTTGTAGCTAAAACACAGTTGCACCCATCACATTAAAGGTAATTTCAGTTATTTTCAGTAATTAATTTTTCCACTTTCTTTACAACTTCGGCATTGCAAGTTTGTGTGGGCAGTGATGGGCAGTATCTAGATACATGTATCGCCGATACGTATCGATCGATACTTTTGTATCGGTATCGGTATCGCTTTAGCTACTTGACAAAAGTATCGATTTATCGGTATCGCTAAGGTCAATTTTCTTAAATGTATCGAAAAAATCGATACTTCGATACATCGATACATTAATAAGAATTTTTAAATATTTAAATAGATGTTATAATATGACACTACTGAGTTATATTTATGAATATACATAAATAATAATATTATTAAATATTTATTTAATGACAGTACTACTCTACTGGTCACGTCACACAGTACGGCGCAACGTTTAAACACGTTTGTACTTGTGTTATTGAGATTAATTAACCATAATATAGAAACGCTCATAATATAGAAACGCTCATATAATATAGAAACGCTCATTGGTGTTGCAACACTATTGGCCACGCCCACTCGGTGTTGAGTTTAAACAGGTTCATACTTGTAACGCAGCGATTCCTCTTGGTCCCCTGAGGCATTTCTTATCAATCAGGGTAATAGTAATTACTTTTAATTGTTAGTGTAATATTTTCAGTCATTCATGTATCCTACAAAATTAAAACATACTTTCATTAAATAAAGCAATTGTTTTTATTTACATCTATAAAACCCATTAAAATGTCGTTGATTTTACTTACAGTGCGTACAAATTACTAGTATAAACAATAATATCTAATACCTACATATTAAATGAATAATTATAAAAATGTACCGGCGATACATGTATCGGTATCGGTATCGCTAAAGACATCTAGAAAGTATCGGCGTATCGGTATCGCCTAAGACGTTCTTCATGTATCGATGTATCGGTATCGCTTTAGCGATTTTCATGTATCGATGCCCATCACTGTGTTGGGTAATGAGATTAGTTGAGATCAGGAAAAGGGGTAACGGGGTCAAAAAGTTTAAGAACCACTGTATTACAGTATGGGATAGCTCAAAATAATATGTAAAATATCTTTTCGAAGTCATTCATAAAAAATGTCTGCGAACCCTTTCAAATAATGATAAAGTTACATTCCTCACTGTTTACAGAGCTAAATATTTAAAAACTAAATAGCATACAAATTCGCTTTAGACATGGATGCAGCGAGTTTCTGGCATAAGGTGAGGTTCTAAATATACCCATCTAGGTAGCTTTAGCCTTTAGACCCTGTCCCAAAGCTGGGTCCTATCTGCTCTGCAGATAGCTGGTGAGGGAAGCTATATTTTGGGGCCTCTTTGCTAGTGATCCGTTGCCAACGTTGGGCTTCCATCATGAAAAGAGAAAACTATAGTATCTGCCATTTACCATTACTTATTCGAACTAGAGTTGATTTAATATCCCAGAAGAGTCCCTTGTTCCATGCACATTAGTTTTGTGTTTTCCATTTATAAGATAAGCAAAGAAACACAAATAAAATTTGATACTTGTGACGTACCAAGTTTGTAAATCAGTCAAAAAACTAGATATCTTTAATAAACACGTCTTTTGAAGAGCATATAAATATAATATAGTATGTAGAAAAGCAACAGGCGCCTCAATTTATTTGCAAAAACTGAAACAACTTCAGTATAGCGACGAGAACATTGTTGTTCGATGGGGTTGTTTAACTTCCTTCGCAACATCTGAGGTCATATGACGGCAGGCACTAACGGATTTACGGGGGGGGGGCGGACCCCCTATGGTCAATTTGGCAAATTAGTGCCCCTTTTGGTCAATCTTGGCGCCCCTTCCAAATACTTTATTTTTTATAGTAAATTTTTTAATGTTTAAAAACAAAAAAGTACATACTTTTTAATTATAAAAATATCAACACCACCCTTGCAAATACCTGGCAACTTACCTTCAATTTTATTTCTCTTCGTATACTCAATTAAATTATGCTTTCCAGCTTTACATATTCATTTATTAATGGTTGTAAGCATTTGTAGACAAAAGATTAGGTACTTGTAAACCTTTTGCGTAGTATTCATATTGACGATCTTCCTCTCTCTAAATGACTGATTCAGGTAATACTTTGAACAGATGGATTAAATAACGTCATTCAAATTAGTTCCAATATTTACTACCAGAAATCTGGTCTTTAACCACATTTTAGTAAACGCTAAAAATTTGCCTGCTGGTGCTTAAAGTTAACATATGTATTTTTAATTTTTAAACCTCCTAGCTCATGGGTCGGGGAACTTTTTTGGGTATTACCCAAAAATCTATTCGAGTAAAATGAAATTACCCCCAGACTTCAAAGTAAACAAAAACAAGCCAATTGCTCTTAAAATTGTTGCATATGGTATACAAAAAATTCAAATTAAAATTTTTTTATTGGATCCATTATTATGGAGAAATAAAAAAAAGCCACACATGCTGGCATAAGAATAGCACACAAACAAAATTAGTAAAAAGGATTGAAGAACTGAAGAATTTCATTCAAAACATCTCCACTTCAGGTTTTGGAAAAATGATGCCGTTTCATTTTTGATACAACAACATCAAAATCAGGATGTAAATTCGTAATATTCTAAAACTTAGAATAACGCCACATTTATGTAACAAAATAAAATAAAAATATACGAAAAAAATATCAGCACAAAGTGTCAAGCACTAAAAGCACCTCTTCGTTTCATGATACCATACACACGACTGAGGCTCTGAGGGAAGTGTCTCTCATACCGCACGCATTACCCCCCAAAATTTTTAAATTTACCCCATTTGGGGTAATTTACCCCTGTTCCCCGACCACTGTCCTAGCTGTACAGTATGCTCAGTGCTCGCTCCGCTCCCACTTCGTGGTATTTCCTGTAATAAGATGATGGTATACGTGACGCCTTTAAAGGTCCGCCACCCCACTTTCGAAAATCCTAGATCCGCTACTGACGGCAGGTACCTACACCTTTACGTGGTCCGAACATAATCCGAACACAGAGGACGGTCACCCATCCAACTACTCTCCAGACCCAGTGTCGCTTAACTGCACTGATCGATGGGCAGCAGCGAGAACATTAATTTCAAATAGTCTGGTAATGACTCATATATCATATTGTTCTCTCATGTGGAATAGATATTTTTCAACTTTATTAAAAAAGGTTCAAAAATTACAAAATTCTGCTGCCAAAGTTGCATGTGGATATGGAAACAAAAGTGATCAGGCAGGTCCTTTTGGAGAAAGTCTGAGAAAATATAGACTTCAAATTGAAATCTGATATATCCGCATTTACTGTACATACAAAGTTATGCACAAATACCTTCCGCCCTGGGTATAGTTTCCTCCTAAAGCCATATTTTATAATCAAATTTTGCAAAATATAAATCTCAAGTCTACAAATTAACATACGAGTAAAACTATTTACAGCGCTACCAAAGTTGCCTACATAAATTGAGCTAAAATATACACAGAGGCGGATTAAGACACCTCGGGGCCCCGGAGCAATGAAGAATATGGGAGCCCTTTTCTATAGCTTTTTATTAACAATACATGTACAGTACATAGTACATTTATACGAATTATATGTACGGTACTCAGGCTAATTGAGAAACAAACTTAAAAGAACCTTAACACAGTGTATTTTGCTGTTTGCCAAAACCAAACAGTATTAAACAAATTTTACTTTAGGGCCTATAAAACATAAAATAAAACGGTGAATTTTTCAGTTTGTGTACTCTGTCATATTTAATCAAAGAAGTTTGCGAAATCTCGAATTATATCATCGAAACTCAGTTGATTGTTGATTGGGGGGGTGGGGGACCCCTCAAGCATGGGAGCCTGAGGATTCAGCCTCAGTGATAATCCGCCACTGAATATACACATGGGCGTCGATTGCGGGGGGGGGGGGGGGCAAATTATTGTCATGAACACCAGTGTATATTTATCATGGAATTTAGCAGTCAATTTGCATTTTAATAATTGCACATAGTATTTGTAGCAACAGCTACGTAGAGTATTGTTTGATTCGCTGTTTGAAGGTGAGGTGTCCCCCACCCCTACTATTTTAGAGCAATCGACGCCCCTGAATATACATCATTCACAATTTACAAACTGTCTATTTCGTAGCTGTCTGAGTTTTAATATAAAGTCGGAAGAAAAAATGTCTTAAAAAAGGAGGTAGCAGCAGAGCCTATTAGGGAGCAGAGCATTTTTTAACCTAGTGAAGAAAATTTGTCGCCCAGTAAATGAAATTTTAGGGTACTGGGCGACAAGGAATTTTCAAAATTTGTAAAAATAGAATTGTCTTGGGAGCATTGTCCTGGAAGCCATATAAATACATATAATACAGCATGCACATATGCCACAATTCGAACTGTTTATCCTAAATGTAAATATGAAATTTACTGTACATTGAATATTTATATATAGATAATGCTAGTGTTATTTCAGACCACACGGGGATGGTGGCCTGATTATGGAACATCCGGATCCATAGTATCCTTAATCCAGGGGTGTGCTGGGACCGGTTCAGTCCGGTTCGCCCGAACCGGTTGTTAAATTTTGATTGGATCACCAAACCGTTTGTTTGTTTTTAACAAATATTTAACAGTCAGTAGAAATTTATTTATATCTAATTTTTTTTCATTTTTTCAGGATTTTATAGAAAATTATAGATAGTATCACAAGCATCGCGATCGTTTCAATATTTATTTATTTGTTGATGAAAAATTAGTTAATTTTTAGATAATTATGTCATTAGTGGGTATAAAGAATATGTTAAATACCTTCTGCCAAAATGTTACAAAATGCTGTTTGTGTGAAAAATGCTCTGTATAAATTGGTCCCCAATTAACCCACCCCTAATATCTCCAGTCTAACTATAGAGTAGATTAAGCCTAGCCTTGTAGGGGTCAGCCTAGAGATTCCGGAAATGGTCCAGAGCGGGCAGAGTAAATTGAGGTCCACAGTAGGATTCCTCACCAAATTAGGCTAGGATAATTTACCTTAGCCTTTGTTAAGCTATGAGTTGATGCTAGGTCTTAGACCACAATGTAGGCCTAATTTTACTCACCCAGCTTATATTATGTCCCCAAACTGGGTTCAAAAACACAACTGATCACTTACTGAGTGTTATTAGACAGTCCCTCTTCTCTTTGCTCAATTGTTGAGAGCGTACTTGCTGGTGGGGATCTTTTTCCGTTGTTTAGCCTCTTCCTCCTCCCGGTTCTGTTTTGTTCACCCGTTGCTTCTTTCCGTTCTTCCCGCGACTTTTTCCACCAGCGTCCTCTTGGTTTTTTTCGGTTAGTTGATCGGTAATGTATGTCTATTACCGAGCACACTCTATCACACAGTATATAAATACTAATGTGGAGAATAACTCTGGTGAGCAACCAATTGGTTTCATCCACCCAGTTATTGACATAAAAGGAGTTTAATAATTGTTAGATTAAATACCTACCTACTCAATGGACCACTTTCGTTACCTCCCAACTACCCACACGTATCAGTTTTCCATAGTTTGGAAAAGCTAAAATGCGTTGGCTTCCGAGGCTCCGCCCCGGACCCCGCTGGGGGAGCTATCGCTCACCCCAGACCCCCCTAGCTTAATGACTCGCGCCATTGGCGCTCTCCGATTTACACCCCTATCTGTATCAAAACCGGTTGTTAAGAAATTGGCAGCACACCCCTGCCTTAATCCCCACCCCCCTTTCCCGATCTGCCTTTGTCGTCCAGTGGGAAAAGCTTAAAAAATGTTCTGCTAGGGAGTCTTATCATAAAGTTTCACTTCATTTATAAATATTCATACAGAAATTGACTCGCAGCACCCTCTAAAGTGATGTATACAAAATGCAAATCCCAATGGCGATTTTTCTGGTCAGTCTGCATCATGCAATTCACGTTGGGTAGATGTCGCTCTGAAATGGCTCCGAATTTTGGCCTTATACTTTCCAAATTACATTACATTTCACTGGGGCCTATCGAGATTATCCAAGTCATGAGTTATATTTTATAATAATAAAATTCATCTCATAACTAAAGTTTTCATTATTTCTACCAAACTGGATGACTTTTCATTTTTTAACATTGAATTCCATCTGCCGTTTACTAGCTCAGACAACTGATCTACCAAGATCGTTTTGTAGTTTATAAGAATTTTCCATATTTGTAACTGGGGCATCTACTTTTGTATCATCTGCAAATTTAGAAACTTTACTATCTACTCCCTTCTCTAAATCATTTAGATATAAAATGAAATGTAAAAGTAACGTCCAGATAAAAGGGAATCTGGACAATATAACTTTCCATTGCTTCCCACAAGATAAATCTTTGGTACACAGTAAGTACCTAGTTGTAGTAAGTTGTAGATTTTATTTTGTGACAAATCATGAATGACATGATAAGACTCTGTAGTAGGCTTTGGTAACAGAGAGATATATGTCATTTAATCTCACTGTACATATGATTACACTGTGGTAGATATTTCTTGAATTTTCTTCATGGTACGGCCAGTTAGATGTTATATACTACTTCTTTCACCACCTTTCTCTACAAAAAAAAAAAAAAAAAAATGGTGTCAATAATCCAGCAGGGTTGAAAGCACCTTAAACAGAAAAAACAAACAAACTGTATTTAACGTGATATACGAGTTATTTAGTTTTGCGGATATCATTCTTCCATATGCTGATGACTGTTCTTGTTAAAATTTTAAGCTACGCATAAATTAGAGTGAATTGTTATTTTGGTCGTTCAGTTGATCCGCTATTCTATACCATTATCATGGAGTACATAACACCTTCAACTTCTTTAGGAAAAATGTAAATATCCTACGGTAGGCCATATTCCTAATCTTGGGACATTGGCAATGGGAGCAAGTGTAGGTTTAAGCTGATGCTCAATATGTACTAACCATTGCCGCATTATCATTTAACCTATAACATTAATCTATGAATAAGAGTTATACTTTCTAAGGTGTTAGAATAAGTCATTTATAATAGAATAAGTACTTGCAGACTTGACAGTTTGGCTTTAGAGTGAAACATGGTAGTGACGTGTATTTATATGCTAAAGGAATCCGTCCTAAAGTACAAGATGTCAAGTAGCAATGTATTATTTGGTATTTTTTTCAGAGTTGGTGCAATTGGGTCCAATGGTTTCTTTCGAAAAAGCCCAGTCTGAAAAAAAGTTTTTTTTTTTTTTAGGAATTTGTTTTTTTTTCAATATTTTGCAAATTCTAATACTTGGAAACCATTTTTAGTACTTTCAAATCAAGATATAAATATTTTCAGCAACTTGCTGCCAATTAGTTTAAAAAATATAATCCTCTCTGATAAAGGATAAAAATATAACAAAGATAAAAATAAAGCGAGTTTTTAAAATTTATCAATGTAATGCAATTAACTTTCATAATGACTGATATGCTACGCTTGGATATACTAAATAGGTACTGGAAACCCTAAATAACAATGGACCACCTTTAATATTTAAACTGAGGCCTTAGCCTAACCCAAATAAATAATTTTTCCTGAGATTTAAAAAAAAAAAAAATCTCTAATATCAAGTAAGAAAAACCTCGGACAATTACATAGTCATTGCTATAAAAATGACTAGGAACTGGATGTCCATGATCCCTTATCTACTATTCTGGTGGCTGCCCTATCACTCAAAGTCTGTACTCTCCTCTTGGACCTCTTCTGCGAGAGATGGACTTTTGTGTGCATTTTGTAGGTATTTGTGCACCTTTACCAGTTTTCCTGCCTTCTCAACATCCAGTCTGTTATGAAGTTTTGTCCAGACTATACCAAAAGTAGAGAGAATCCTTTCTATAGCTGCTGAGCTTAGAGAATAGCTCAAGAGACTATAGAAGAAGGGGCAGAAATCTTCTGGTCTCAAATGGGTTGCTAACTTGCTTGCCAAGTTTATTCCTGGTCTGCTTTGTATTTTTGGGAAGGGTAATTGCCTAATGGGTATTCAGACAAGGTAAAACCAGTCATAATTTTGATCTTATCTATTTTGACGGCTGTTAATGATGATTCTTTGTATTATCCTTTAATTTTAGGCAAAGTGGAAGCAGGAATACAATACAAGATCGTAAAGATGTATATATTTACGACTTGTCAACAACATTATGAAAAAACTTGTGAAAAACCCCAACTAGGCTGGATTTTTTCTGGGTTTTTGTGTAAAAACCTAAAAAAACACGTGGGTTAAGTTTTTCTATAAAAAAAAAAATTAAAAAAAATTTTTTTTTGGTCAACCCTGATTTTTTTTTACAAGAGTACATTATAGCCTTTTGAGGAATTTTGAAATTTTAGGTTAGGTTATGTTATGTTAATATGTCTTAAATG
Source organism: Bathynomus jamesi (assembly GCA_023014485.1). Lineage (NCBI taxonomy): Eukaryota > Metazoa > Arthropoda > Malacostraca > Isopoda > Cirolanidae > Bathynomus > Bathynomus jamesi. Next base: position 960,429 of record JAJOZX010000528.1, read on the forward strand.
ACAGGCTGGACCTGTAAATCAAAATAACTTTTTATGAGGTAGTTTTAGTCGCTTTATTCAAATTTGTCACTCATTTTATGTGCAAACTATTGTAGGAAATAATAATAATAATATAAATATACTGGGTGTCTCATTCGAAATGAAACAACTTTGGAACTCTGTAATTTTTAAAGTATTAATTAGTGATAGGACGATACCAAAATTTTTAACGATTCCGATACCACTAAAAAGTCTCTATTCCGATACAATTCTCGATTCCAATTCTCAATATTTTTAAATATAATTCTATACTTGTTTTTCTGGAAATTGTCATATTTTACTCTGGTAAGATTAACTATTTACATTATGAGTATGGTAATATAAATTATAAATTATAATAGATTGGTTTAAAAATAAAAATCAACTAAGTTGTAACAATTCATTTTAATCTTCTTGATTACACATCATGGATATACATGTTTTAATGTATAGCTACAATACAATAAAAATAAAATTTGTTATCCTCTTTCATTTAAATTTTAAAGTTTACATTGCAAAACTGGTTCAATTAAAAGTTAAAGAATCGTTTTAAGAATCGGAAATCATGGTACAATTCTCTCGATTCCGATTCCGATTCCTGAAAAATGCTTGATTATTCCGATTAATCGTCCCATCACTAGTATTAATGTGAGAATGTTGAAACTTTGCCAGCTACTATACCATATGCATAAGTTTTTGTCATAATATTTTTTGTTTGTTTCAGATTGAATTATGTTTACCCCGCAAGAAAAAGTGAAATGTGTGTTATGGATGGCTGAGTCCCCTACTCTGGTGCAACGGTGATTCCGTACAACCTTTCACAAGGAACCACCCACCAGAAGAGACCTATATGCATGGACCAAGAAATTTGAGGAGACTGGTAGTGTTCTAAAGGAACATACTGGAGGGTGAACAAGATATGATGAATGAATGAATATGTGGCACCTTTGGTAGTAGCCTGAGAAAGTCCCTCTGTCGTGCCATTGTCAAACTGCTGATTCCTCATTCAACTGAAAGAGCGCTTCACAGAAGCAGTGGACTCTGTAGCCCCTGAGATGCTAGGCAATGTGTGGAGGGAAAATGAGTACCATTGCGACCTGGTCCATGCTACAAATGGTGCATATATTGAATGCATGCAATAAAGAACTCTAATGTATCTAAATGTTATAATTCACATAGCTATATCATATGAAACTTTTTAACATTGACTATTTACTGTGTGAATATTACATTGTTTGCATCATTCAATAAAACTCAGAAATTAGTTATTTCCGATAGAAATGAAGATTATATTGAGGGGTCCTGCGTCTTATGGTACCTAAGTGCCAAAAATAAAATTTGCCACAAATTGCCTCCAAAGTTCAGCAATATTCTGGCAATAGTATCTGTTATTAATTGAGCTAGAACGTTCATTTTTGGCTAAATTAGAATTTAAGTATGCTAATGAAGATGTTGAGTTTTTGGAATAGATTTTCATATTTTATATATTTTTTTTTTTATTTTTTGATTTTCTTATTCCAAACACTTTGGGTGTGATTTCTGGCACAGAATGAGGTGGAAAAAAGTAGTTTGCTTCAAAAGGTTTTCAACCATACTTCGTGTCATAAGGTCATTATAACCCAAACCACGCAATAGAGGAAGGGTGAAAATAGTGATATCCATCAAAAACACATTTTTACCTGTGGTGGTACTTAGTTACCGTAAGATGCCCGACCCCCTCATTTGTTCAAAGTACATCAAAAACCACCAGAAAAACAGTTTTGATTTACAAAGCCTGTAAATGTACACTTGTAAAAATTTACAAATAGCATACTTAACCAATTGTTAAGTCAACTGTATGCTGTTGATGATTGGCCTTATAAGGCTAACTAATGAAGGATGGGGGCCCTGATCTTCAGGTGGTCATATATATATAGATTTTTTTTTTTTTTTTTTAATAACTCAATAACTTGGTAAATATGAATTTGCGCAAAAAATGTTATATAAGAAAATTGATTTGCAATCAAATTCTACATCCATTAAACCTATTTTCATGCAAAAATTGGGTTCCTGGTGCTAAACTGAATCTCAACCAAATACAGGGTGTCCCAGGAGGAAATGTCAAGAATGCACCATTTGACTCTGGGTATTTCTAAGTAGAAAGTATTATATCGGCATGTGCCTGATTCCCAACCATTACCGAGATACAGGCCTCTACATTTGGGTAACTAAAACATAATAAAAAGCTGATCTTAGATAATATTCAGACATTTAATGATACATTGGCAACTGTGCAGATCCTCACATTATTTATTTACATTATTTTTTTGTCTGGGGGTTCTTGAAGAGTAATGTTTATCAGCGGGGTAAGCCTGAAACTAGGGAGCAGTTGGTTGCACGTATACAGGATGCGTTCATAAACCTCAGAAATGAACTTCCGCGTTTTCCTTGGCAAGACTCAATGGATTGGAGGCTCGCCGCGTGCATTGAAGAAGGAGGGGGTCACTTTGAAACCATTCTGCAATAAGTGCAATAGTGTATTGTATGTTTGTACTTTTTGTAAACCACAAGTGTCATTAAATAGTATCTAAGATCACCTTTTTATTATGTTTTAATTACCCAAATGTAGAGGCCTGTATCTTGGTAATGGTTGGGAATCAGACCCATATCGATATAATACTTTCAACTTTGTACCATTTCACTCTTTGGTTATTTCTTTCTTGACATTTCCTCCTGGGACACCCTGTATATACTTAGGATACTTGCATTCTGGTATACAGAGCAGACCATATTTGTAAGATGAAAAAGCACTGTATCACCAGGTTTTAAGGTAACTAATGGTGTTAGGCAAGGATGTATATTATCACTAGTGATGTAGCGAATGTCATTTTTTTCACATCTGCGGATGCGGATGAGGATGTTTGATTTCAACATCTGCGGATGAGGATGTTTGATTTCAACATCCGCGGATGCGGATGCGGATGTCTACATTTTCGTTATTTTTTAGGATATATTCAAGATTTGTTGTGTTTAACGTATATAATAAGTTATTATATAGAGAGAGCTGTAGCTATAATGTAGTATAATTGATTAATTGTACAATAATTGCTGTACTTTTCTCTGAACATATAAAATAATATCAAGCATCTAACTAATATAGAAATCAATTAGTGAATTCGTCTGCAAATAAATTAGTTATATTTTGTTGTTTCAGCCACAATTAGAAACCATAATTGTGTTACCAGGATGCGGGACGTGAACCCAACTCAAATGCACCCCACCGACCTCTTTCCCCAACCTCCACCCTTATAGAAAGAGATCTTTAATTAGCTTGATAACTATTTATATTAAGTTTAAAGTTTTATTAGGCATATTTATAAATGAGTGATTAAAATAAAGTAAACTAAGATGTTCATCGTTTAATGTTCAAACTTAATTATAGGAAGGTTATGCTTAAGGAACATTAATTTTTCTGCCTTTTCTGCTGCCAGTCTGTTTCTCTCTTCATCATATATTAATCCAGCACTGCTAAATAATCTCTCGCTTGGTACGTTTGTTGGAGGACAGGCTAAATGTTTCCTTGCAAGTTTACTCAAGTATGGATAGATATTCTGCGTTTTTTTCCACCAACTAATAGGATTGTCACATGCAGCCAGGCATTTTTCTTGGTGATAGCTCTCGATCATTTTTACTACATTTTTTGACATCGTGTAGGTCTCGTCATTGCTGCTTGACTCAAGAAATTGAGAGACAGATTCTGTGATAGATTTGCTTGTTGAAGGTGTTGGTTCTGTCACTGAAACTTTTATTCTTTTGGTGGGTGGCGAAGCGACAGATTCAAGAGATTGAAGCTCTTCAACTTCTTTGCCAAGTGATGATTTAACTTGTTCTAATGTACTAGGTGAAAATAACTTAGCTTTCTAACGTGGATCTAAGTAGGTTGCAAGAGAGTAACTTCATACAAGAACAGCCTCTCGTCTTGTTGCTTGCATCACTTTTGCGCACAATGAACTAGTTCTATTACGGTAATATAGTAGAATTTGATAATTTCCACTTATTAATGACATTTTATCTCAGCGGTCCACATCTGCACGACATCCGGAGTCCAAAGTGCGGATGCAGGTGCGGATGTGGATGCGAGAAAATGTGTGGATGTGACCTACATCACTAATTATCACCCTATCTTTTTTGTATATACATGGATGACCTTACCAATGAACTTAAGAAGCACGTACTGGCTGTGTCATTGGAAAGGAAAAAATTAATCTTTTAATGTATGCTGATGATGATCTTCTGTCACCCTCTCCCTATGGGCTGAGAGTACTATTAGAGATATGTGAACAATATGGTATAGAAAATGACATCACCTATAATGGGGGCAAAGAGTTGTATTTTGATTATTAGGTGTAATCTACTGAAACAATTATCATGTGGGTCTTTTGAAATGAATGGTCAGACTATAATTGTCAAAGACGCATGTAAATACTTAGGTCATGTAATTACTCACGAGCTGCAAGATGAACTTGATATTGAGGCATTGTAAAAAGCTGTATGTACAGGGTAACATGCTAGTAAGGAAATTTGGTGTGTTCAGAATTGGTTAAACTTATCTTTTTAGAACTTACTGTACTGCATTGTATACATCCCATCTGTGGTGGAACTATGCAAAAACTGCTATAAATAAACTGTGTTGCTTATAATAATATTTTTTGTATGCTATGTAGGGAACCAAAATGGTGCAGTGCCAGTTTTATGTTTACTACACATAACCTACCTACAGTGCCCGCGAAAAGTATCCGATCACCCTTGAAATTTGTATTTTTTACATAAAAAACAATGTTTAAATGTATACTAACCTTATATTAGTATTTTGTCATCTGTCCTTTGGTTTGGATGACTTGTTCTAGATGTTTTGGCATGGATTAATCAAGTTTTGACAAACTTCCACTGATATTTCCTTGCACCATACCTTTTGATGGCCTCTTGTAATTTTCGACTGAGCCAGTGTCGTGGCATTCAACCTTATTTTTTATTATTAGCCACAGATTTTCTATCGGATTGAGATCTGGACTATTACCAGGCCAATCCAAAATATCAAATTTATTGTCAGTAATCCATTTTGTCACTATTTTGGCCCTGTGACATGGTGCACCATCATGCATGTATGTTTTTGTCCTTTGGATTGCCATTGCCATTGGAAGTTTATCCTGTATCATTGCTAAATACCGTGCACCATTCATAGTTGTGTTCTTCGGAAGAAAATATAAGTTTCCACGCCCATAGTAACCGAAACAACCCCAAACCATCACACTTGGAGGGTGTTTCATTGTCTTTAGGGTGTATTTAGGGTCCATCCTATTTGAGCCAATAGGCCGGCGAACCTTTTTTGGACAACTTCTGAATGTCAAAAATGTCGACTCATCGCTAAATAAAACCTTCTTCCAGTCATCAACAGTCCAATGAATGTATTTTTTACAAAATGCGACACGTTTTTTACGCATTTTTTCATTAATGAACGGTTTCTTAGCAGCATGGAGAGATGGTAATCCGAGTTCTTTTTGGAGCTGCTCCTGGATAGTTCGTTCAGAAACACCAGATAACAAATTATTCATATTAAATTTTATTTCTTTCGCAGTTATTGTTGGGTTTTTCAATACTAAACGTTTCATAAGTTTGTCTGTTCGCGAATTTGTTTTTCTCGGTCTGCCAGATCGTTTTTTAGGGACTGGCGTGGTTAGGCCACCATTGTTCTTAGCCCGTGAAACCCATAAATTAACGGTACTTTGGGATATGTTTAATTCCTTAGCTATCTGTCTCTGTGATTTCCCACATGCATGCAAAGCAACAATAGCACCTCGACAATCACTCTTAAGTTGTTTTTTAGCACACATTATATATAAATTTTATTTACACCACTTTCTGTAAAAAAAAAAAAAATATCAAGAAATTTATACAAACGGTGAAATCTGACAAATTTGAGACACAGCCACCCGCAATGAAGGCTACCAGAACACTAATTTGAGAATGCGTTGGATAGCTCTCATATCAGCGAGCAACCTCAAAGTTACCAGATGTCGCTAGAACAAATAGAAAGTGAATTACGTGTCTCTGAATATCAAGGGAAAATATTGTATTTTCTTGAGTGATCGGATACTTTTCGCGGGCACTGTACCTACTAGCCAAATGTTAATCCGGAAGAATATATATAATTTCATTACTAGGGTTCAAAACAGCTCTAATGTGTTGTTGTACAATGATCTGTCTTCAAATACTGTGTACCTCTTGCCTATATGGTTGTCTTGGTTCAGACAACTGTTGGTTTTACAATACCTTATTTTTGTAATGTAGCAAAGATTATATATGAATATTAAGTTGTGTTATAATGAGTGTTATAATGTCTTGTGTAATAATATACATAAAATTGTCAGATAATTAATCAAACAGTATGCTAGGTTGAGTGGCTATGTCCGCCTTATTTTTGTACTAAGTTCAGTGTATACATAATATATGGTACTTGTATGTTAGGTTAAGTGGCTATGGATTGTGAATGATCTGCAATAAAGATGCTTTGTTTTTGTTGTTTTGTATACTCCACACTAGAAAAATTTTTAATAGGCCTTTGGATCTTCATGTTGATATTTAAATATTCTGCCTTATAACCAGATTGCAGGTATAAATTATTTAATAAGTAAGGATAAAGATGGTAGAGTTAAGTTGAACAGAAATTTAGAAGTATTAAATTAGGCTAATTCCTAGTTTGAAGGCATCCTCCTAATACACAATGCACATGTATAAATATTAGCATTGGATAGGCAATAGTTTATTTATGAACAGTGTGAGGTGGAAATTTTATAATTTTGTAAATAAAAAAAAAATTGTATATATTTTTGACACCCATTGTCTGTATTAGGAGCAAATCTAAGCTTTTAGGTTTCCATTTCCAATTTAACTAATTTTTGTTATTAATGTGTGTTTGTTGCCTGCTTAGACCTAGTTTAGTCTGAGTATTATTGTTGTAGTGTGAGCATGTGATAATGCAGTGCTGTGATCTATCTATCTAGAGTTGCCCCCAGTCAATTGAATGCCCACTTAGGTCAATTAGTTAGGTTATTTGAATGGCTGGTTAGGTCAACTGTATGCCCTTGATGATTGGTAAGGTTAAGTCATGATATTTTCATTAGTTTTAGTGAAAATATCACAACTTAACCTAACCAATTGTCAAGGGCATACAGTTGACCTAACTGGCCATTCTATTGACTTAATTGGGCATTCAATTAACTAGGGGCTGCACAGCAACCTTGTATCTGGTTAAATTGCATTTTAGCACCAAACTGGTGATTAAATAAACTTTAAATAGCTATAACTTTTTTAATACAGGTGGCCCTTGATTTATGCAGTAGTTACGTTCCTGGAAATTGGCACATAAAGTGAAATCACATAAATTGAAAGTGATACCGTAATCCCATAGAAACTCGTTATAAATTTTGTTAGATTCCCACACCAATCATCGAAGACATATTACTCTTACTACAGAGCTAAAATACATATATAAAATAAATGCTTATATATAATGCAAGATTAAGTTCAGGTAACTAAAGTAACCAGCAAAACCAATAATTGTACAAAAATACTATGTTTAATCTTACCTTATAAATATTCAGTTGATCATTACAGGGAGGGTTTGGTTGAGTAAAGATGTCTTCTTAATTCCTAATTTCTTAACAGTAGCTACGGTATGTACATAATGAAGTATTTACAGTGTCTATGCACAAAGGACACTGAATGGAGGATTTATTCATCTGAAGAAACTTCTTGCGCAGATGATGAGGGAACATAAGTGGCAGATGTTGATGGCTTAGGGTCCTTTGGATTATATTCCATAAGAAACTGGTCCAAGCTAAGCTGCTTCACATTTCAGACTGTCATTGAGCATGATTTGGTAGCAAGCTACATCAACATTGACTGCTTGTTGGACCTTGCTGCTTCTCACGAAATTGAAGTCCTCTTCGGATAGGATATCGAGAGCTGAGTTAAGCTTTTGAAAAAACTCAAAATTTCTGTACTATGAACAGTTTTTCTTTTCAAAAATAAGATTTTCATGTTTTTAAAAGAAAATTATTCAAGTGAAGTATAATACATAAATGCCAAAATAATGTATAACTAGTAAAAAAATAAACCAAACTACAATCTTTTATTTGATTAATGACAATGTTTTTAAACATTGTTGGCAACTTCACAACTGAAATGTTGGCTGAAAATGAATCGCATAACTCTGAAAGTAGTGGTAATTCATCAACCACATAACTCTGAAAACACAAACTGAATGTGCATAAACCGGGGGCCACCTGTATTCATTTGTGACAAATTTTGATTACACATTTGGAAAGAGGAGCTAAAACTACACTAGAAACAAAAAAAAAAGGAGAGGGTCAGTAGTTGGGTGCTAAATGACAATTTTAACAGAAAAGGTGTGTGTGCCTTTGTTTTAAAAAGTTTAAAATATGGAATTTTAACAACATTAATTCATGTTATTAATGTTGGGTTAGATCAAATAATGCCCGAGTTTGGTTTGGTTCAGTTCTTTTTCCACCTCACAATGTTCATAAATTATTTCCAATCCAATGTATCTATAACTTTTATGCATGTGCAATAAAAATTTGAAGGATACTTCTAAACTAGGAATTTACTTTAAATTACATTTCACTTGAAAAACATGAAGCCACTTGGGCTTATCGAGGTTATCCAAGTCATAAGCTATATTTTATAATAAAATTGTGCAAAATATCAGTTTCACATTGGCTAATTAACACAACTTTGGTAAATATTCATTTTAGTACACATCAGTGTTTTTCAACAAAAACTTTTCTGATCAATTTTTAGTAATTTTGCACAAATCTGACATCCATTTCCTGTGCAAATGTGTAGTTTGAGATATCTTCACTTGAAGATATTGCAAAAACTACGTTTGCACACAAAATAAATATCAGATTTGTGCAAAATGACTAAAAATTGACCAGAAAAATGTTTTCATCTTTTTCCCTAATGAATAACCTAACCTTTATAAATGAGGAGCAAAAAAATTTTAAAAATAGTGAAATCACTAGATAAAAATTAGATATTTTCAATTGAAGATATCTCAAAAAATACATATTTGCACAGGAAACAGATGTCAGATTTGTGCAAAATTACTAAAAATTTACCAGAAAAATGTTTTAATTGGAAAACATTCATGTGTCAAAACAAATATTACCAAAAACTTTTTACAAAGCTACCAAAGTAGTCTACATAACTTAAGCAAAGACTACACTATTTTTTGAATAACCTCTATTAATAATAAAATAAATACATTGGTTTTAAAATTTGCAATGACATAAATAATTATGAAGCTGGACTATTTATCTTATTTAACTTGGCCGTTAAGCTTTAGGCTTTAGTGGCCTCTCTACAATCTACACACATTCATGAAAGGGTACCTTAAATCTTAAGGAAATATCACCACCTGCAAAATCATACCAAAATGCATTTTTCTAGTAGTATTTGATGTGATTTATTCAAATCTGATATTCATTTGCTGTGTGAATGAGCTGAAACCCATTTTATTTGAAGTTTAAAATATGTTTTGGCTCAATTGTGCAGTAAGTAAATATAAGATTTGAATAAATCACATCAAATACTACTATGAAAAAGCATTTTGGTAAACCAACCTAATAACATAAATTTTACCTCAATATTGTTCAGTCAGAGGCTAAACTTCAGCTATTATCCTTAAAAATGTATGGAGGACTGTTTGATGGTCACTGTTATTTGCCAAGAAAAGGTATTTAGCAAAATACTGCTTGCAGTGGTAATTATGATAACCAAAGCATAAAACCTAGGATTTAATGTCCTTCCACAAGTGCTCTAGGTATTCTGTATATGCAAAGTAGGATCAATTGGATGCACAAAATTTTCTGAATGGTTGACCATTTTATGACTATAGTTTTGTGGATAACATATTTGCATAAGAAACCATATTCTTAGAAAAAATGTTTTATGTAGATTATGGCCATATAGTTATTTTTTTTTAAATTCAGATGATGACATCTTAAGATTATCCCATGAAAGTATCCAAATTTTTCTTAAAACTGAGGAGCTACTATTTTGCAGGGTTGGCTTGATTGGACCCAACCCACTTGTTCCCAGTGCATTTTTTCAGGAAAACCCACATAACTGGGTTTAAAAAGAAAATAAATTGGTCACTAATAAGCAGGTTTGGCAAAAAACCCACCCAACTTGGTTTTTGGGCTTTTGATGGGTTGAAATTTTTTTTAGAAAGGTTTGATAATTATGTAGTGCCTAATATATCTATTATTTTATTAATTTATTTATCTAATCTACAATATATATTAAAAAGACATCTTTATTTCACAGAAAGTTCAGATATGAGAGAGAATAATGACATATTAGAATTTTCTCCATTTTAATTTTAGATCTTTCCTTTATTTCTTAACGGCAGATTTCAGCTTTATTTAGACCTAACTCAAATTAAAATTTTTAAGATGTCAAAGAGTTAGAGGTGGAAGATCTAAAGCTAGCAAATGGGATGAGGTGACTTTATTAAGTGATCAGCCTACTAGAGTACTATGCAATTATTGCAAAGAAAGTATCACTCAAAAAATTGAGTGTGCGAAACATCATCTAGAGAAAGTTAGACCCGCATATATTGGTGGCAGACTTAAAGCTGCTGAATGGGATGAAGTAAAAATGTTGAGTGACCAACCAAATAGAGTTTGGTGCAAATACTGCAGATGTGTATTTTCAAAAAAAAATAGAATGAGTGAAACATCATTTAGATTGATGCAATAAAAAATGGGTACAGGCTCGTGATGATGAAGCGGATGAGCTTACAAATATAGCTACATCAGCAACTCTTCCTCCTACACATAGACACAGCAGTTTTGAGAGTAGACCCTCTTCAAGCAAATCATATGAAAGCCTGGTTCGTGATGACACTACAATTCACAGTAGTGAGACTTCATTCACTTCAACTGCTTCTGAATCTTCCATACCATTTTTTTTCATTCTACTCCAGCCAAGAAAACACAAGGTCAGATAATGCCATATGTGGTTAGAACAATTAGATTTGCAAATGGCCAGATTTTTCTTTTCAGCAAATATTCCATTTGTGGTTGTAGAGAATAAAGAATTTATTAAATGGGTCTAAAATTTAAGACCAGGCTATTGTCCTCCAATCAGAAAAAAATTATCTGATGACACTAATCAAATGAATAATGAAGTAGGTATGGTACTGGATTCAATGAAAAAAGACTGTCAATTCTACTGTAACTTTAATTCAAGATGGTTGGAGCAATGCGTCAAATGATCCAATAATTGCCCATAGTGTTCACAGTGGGTGCAAATCCTTTTTAATAACTCTTCAATTTTTCATAATCTTTATTTACACATTGCATAATTTAAGAATTGTTTTATAAATCAGTTTACTTGAAATAATCAACATGCCAAATCATTCTAATTAGCTACAATTGAACAAGTAGCAATCAGAAAAATTTCAATTATTTTAAAATAAACATCTCGGAACAAAAACCCAAAAACCCACTGAAAATTCCAGTGGGTTTTGGTTTGGGTTTTTGGGTGCCAACCCTGCTAATAAGATGATGTAATGAGATTAATTCTTGTACAGAACTCATTGCTGAAATACACTGAAATGTGGATCAATAAAAGATTCCACATTCACACAACTTGATTGAGATAGGTATTACAAACATTAATTATTTAGCATTTTATTTTCAAACAAAAATATATACTTAACTGCCCAATGAAAATACAACTTGTGGTAAATAGTTATTTTTGTTAATAAGCTCTTAGTTATTTAGCTCTATTCTTATACTATTTTAGCCATTGAAAATATGAAAGCCTGACTAAACCAGATCCCTCCTCCCCCTGACTATTTGCCACATCATATGCAAATCATTCCAAAAATCTACTACTCTATGACTGAAAAAGTTGATCTAGTCTACAAGTGTTTTCTCATTTTCTTATTATACCTTAATTTTTCCATCAGCCTCTAATAAGAAAAAGTTACATCTAAATTGTCCAAACCTGAAAACATTTTGAATATCTGTATCATATCTTCTCTCAACATCTATCAAAGCTAAATATACCCAATTCCTTTAATCTATCCCTGTATTGCAATCTTTTTAAGTTAGGGTTAAGCTTGGTTGCCCTACATTGCACACCTCTAACTCTTTTCTTGCATGTTTGTAGTTTGCATGGTATGACAGTGAGTTAAGACTGTATTTGCATGGTTTGTAAGCATTCTTATTTTACTTCTTTTCATCTTTCACCCCTCTCCTATTCTCTCCGACTATTTTTCTGACTTGTCGGCAGTGGCCGGCGGATGATGATGGTGAGACACTTTTCCTCTTTTTCTGAATGAATGTTAACCCATGAGTGATAGGTGTTGCTCTTACTTAACCCCTTATTCTCTTCTCTTCTCTTAACCCGCTACTCTTTCCTTTCTCTCGGGCTAACCTTAGAGTGGATCTTAGGGTCTTTGTTAGCCTTAGCTTCTGTAGATCTTCTGTAGATCATCATCATCATATCTAAGGTGAGGGGACCATGCTTGAATGTAGTACAGGCATTGTCCACAATTACGAATCAATTGGTTCCTTGGAAACCATTTATAAAGTAAAAATTTGTAAAGTGAACACAATTTTTCCATAGGAATTAATGTAATACAGGTTAATTCATCCCTGACTCGGCTCCCAAGACCAAAAAATTCATGAAAATAGACAAGTCTTGTATTTTAAAGGAGGAAGAAGCATACAAGTATTAAAAATAATTAATATTAAATGAATTTCATATTAAATGAAAGACATGAAAGCTACTTTTAGACATTAATTTGAAGAAGACTTGGATGGACTTCCAGGGGGAGTGCTCTTTGCTGGAGTGGGAGGTTCACTTGTGGGCTTCTTGAAGAACAAGTCCAAAGAAGTTTGTCTGGCCTTGTTTTTTCTCTCAAAAAATCTCCTTAAATAGCATGCACTGTTATTGTGGACTCCATTGGCAACTTTGCTGCTCCTTTCAAAGTTGGGATCCTCTCTCTCTAGGATTGCCAGTTCTTGCTCAAAGATTTTAATGGCCTCAGTTAAACTCTTCATGGAGATAGAGCCTTTTGCAGGACTCTCTCACTCTTGGGTGGTCTCTGCTGTCACTTATTGTTCTTTCAGTTCCACAAGTTCTTTGTTGCTGAGCTCTTGAGAATGTGAAGTCAGCATCTCTCAATATTCTGAGGATCAACCTCCAAGTTAAGCCTGGAAGCCATCTCCACAACTTCTGAAGTGACTTCCTCAACAGGTTTCTTAGTTCCATGAAACCTTTTTAAAGTCCTGAACAAAATTAGGACAATGTTTCCTCCACACGCCATTCATATTGGATTCCTTCACTTCATCCCAAGCTTGGCCTATGATCTTCACAGCATCAAGGATGTCAAACTTCTTCCAGAACTCCTTCAAGGAGGGGGCATCTTTATCAGTAGCAGCACTGGCCTAAGCAAAAGTCCTCAGATAATTGGTGTAGCTAAATTATGGTCATTCGTAATTATGGATTTTCATAAAGCATATATTCATAAAATGATCATTGGTGTAAATTAGGATCATTCATAATTGTGGATATTTGTAAAGTGGTGATTGCCTGTATTCTAAGTGAGGCCTAACACAAGAATTATATAAATTACGGTACAGATAACTTCTTTACTCTTGTAACTAACATTCCTCTTAATAATACCTAGCATTTTATTTGGCTTATTTTTAGCTTCTAAGCACTGCTAAGAAAATTTTAGATCACTACTAACTATAAATTTATCCAAGATCTTTTTACTGTCTATAACATCTTCTAGCCAGTTTCCATGCATCTCATAACTAAAGTTTTCATTATTTCTTCCAAAATTGATGACTGTATTTTTAGTCATTGAATTCCATCTGCCATTTACTAGTACAGGCAATTAATCTATAAAGATATTTTTGTAGTTTATAAGAATTTTCCATATATAGCTATCTGTAACTGGGGCAACTACTTTTGTAGCTATTATCTGCAAATTTAGAAACTTTACTACTACTCCTTTCTCTAAATCATTTAGATGTGAAATAAAGAGTAGGTAATTGACTTAACACTGATCCCTGTGGTACCCCACTTTTCACTCTGATACTCAGATTCATGACCATTAGAATTACTCTGTTCTGTCATCTAACCAATTTTCTACCCAATTTATAACTAACCCTGATATCCCATGAGCTTTTAATTTATATAGAAGTCTCCTATGTAGAGCTTTGTCAGATGCCTTACTAAAATCCAAATAAATCTATATTGTGTCCATTATCTACCTGTTCAGTTACAAACTAAAATGACTAAGAGATTGGACAAACAAGACCTTCATGATCTAAATCTATGTTGAATGCCCAGTTAGGTCAACTGTACACCCTTGATGATTGTAATTTCCTACCTCCTCCTTACTACCTTTTTTGTAAATGGGTACTACATTTGCTTTTTTTCTATTCATGTTGTACCTCTGCATAATTATAGAACTAGCAAACAAAATATTTGGTGCCTCAGATCAGCTCTCCTCTCCTTCTCTGATAATCCTAGCATATATATTATCAGGTCCAGCAGCTTTATTTAACTTGTGTATGAATCACTTGCCTAACATCATCCTTCTGTATATGAATCTTAAGAAATGCCCAAGTTTACAGAATTTAAAGAATTAAAATCAAATGTATTCAAATTTTCTTTACTGAAAAAGCTAAAATAACCATTAAAAAATATAAAAAATACTGTATCATCCTCATTTTCAAATACCCCATTGTCATGTTTTATTGGGCTGATCCCATCATGCTTTGCTTTTTAATATTGTATTTTTAAAAACCAAAGAATTTCTTTGGATCTTTGCTATTTCTAACGATTTATTTCACTATGCCTTTTCCTCTTCCTAATCAAACTGTTTAGCCTAGACTATTTCTTAATTGCCGATAATTATCCAAGTCTACGAGGCTATTACTGCTTTTAAATTCCCTGACTGCCCTTTTTTATTTTTAATCATTTTGGTATTTCCCTATTCCACCACAAAGGTTTTCTAATTTTGTTGTTCCTAACACTTCCGAAAGGAATACATCTACATAATGTAGGAATTTTAGAGAATATACAATGTAGACTACATTGTATATTCTCTAAAATTCCTTTGAATCTAGGCCACATCTCAATAGCATTTTTATTTTTATACAGCAACAATGAAGTTTTTGTTCATCACTTTTTTACATTTTTTTTTTTTTTTTAGCACATGATGGAAATTGAATTTTTCTTAAATGTGTGTCAATAAATATGTACCATCTCATCATTCTCTTATTCCTTACTAAGTTATGATTTCCTTAGGACAAACCCTTCAATTAAGTATATTTAATTATACTTGAGATTTTTGCTGTCAACAGTAGCTACTCAAATCCTCCCAAAACCTTTAGAAGTTGCTTCTATTTTAGGATTGTCTGGTTTATTATTCATAGCTGTGGTTGGTCCAGTTTAGGTAATGAAACTTTTAGGCCTAAAAGTAGCTACATGGTAGCTTGTCCCTAAATATTGAGGTATCCTACATAGCTACTATAATTTATTGAAACTTTTATTATTAATATAATTTAAAAATCAACTACCCAAGCCAAATACAATTTCTTCAGGAAAGTGTATTTGTGCTAAAATTTACTTTGTTTCCAAAAGGTAGAAGTTAAAGACTTAATACTTTAATTTAGTTGTTTAATTTTGCCACATTTAGGCTAGCTATGCATATTCTTGGTACTGTATTAGGGAAGAATAGAATGAAGAATTTTATATTGAGCCAGTATTCAAATTCATTTCAGTTTGTGCTGTGAATGTGGTGTTCCTATTGAACCCAATCCAACTAATCAGTGCATAGGCTGCATCAGGGCCAAAAATGACATCGCAGAAAATATTCCAAAATCTGCAACAATCTACTTCTGCAAAGGCTGTGAAAGATACTTGGATCCACCTAGTTGTTGGGTTATTGCTACCCTGGAATCGAAAGAGTTGTTAAGACTATGCCTTAAAAAAATCAGAGGATTGAATCAAGTTCGCATGGTGGATGCAGGATTTGTTTGGACAGAACCTCATTCTAAGAGGATAAAAGTAAGTAATTTTTTCTACCTGCATTATTATTTCCTATCAAGTGCCTAATAATATAGTTCCCCTGCCTGACTTGTCATAGTAAAAGGATTAGGTGAATTAATGTTTGAATAAGATTATTAAAGATCTAAACTAATGGTGAGGAATTTTTTTTTTCCAAAAGTTTAAAACGTGTGTGTATATGTTGCGGGGAATCTGTGTAACTAGAGACTTCATGAAATTCCTAAAATGTTCAGGGGTTTCATGTAAGGTTAAGTTGTGATATTTTTGTTAAACCTACAGGAAAGTTATTAAATACCCAGTTAGGTCAACTGTAGCTACACCCTTGATTGGTTAGGTTAAGTTGTGATATTTTCATTAAAACTAAGAAAAGTATCATGACTTGCGTGAAATCCCTGAACATTTTAGGGATTTCATGAAATCCCTGGTTACACAGATTCACACACACACACACACACACACACACAGCGCAATACCCCATTGAAAACTGATTCACTAGCCTATTAAACTCTTGGCCTAATTCTATATTTTATATATTTTTTTAAATGTAACTATATATTGTAAAAATATAGTTCAATTATTATAATGACCCTGTTGAAAGCTGATTCACTGAAAGCTCTCTTCTTCACAGGGTTGGCATGATTTGACCCAACCCAGTTTCAGTGGGGGGTTTCAGAAAAAGCCCACCTGAAAAACCCTAATTAAAACCCACTCAAGCTGGGTTTTTTCAGATTTTAAAACAATGAGTTACTGTTGTAAGCTAATAAAAATAATATAACAGTCAATACCATGTATTTAAGAGTCATTGCAGTTATGTAGGACTTTGTTTTATTAAATAAACAACAAAAGTACAAAGCTCAACTTTATTTTTAATTGAAACTGAACTCCAAAATATTTCATTTTATTAAATGAAATGCCCTGTAAAAGTAATGAACTAATTAAATTCAGATAGGTTAAAAGTATTTATTTATTAAGCACTGGCACATCTCAAAGTAATCAAACTTCATCTTCACTCAGTTCACTTCCACTACGCAAATATTTGTATATTTTGACCAGCTTTCCTGCTTTTTCTGTCCCAAGCTTGTTGCGTAACTTGGACCAGATTTGTCCAAATGTTGAGAAAACTGTCTCAAATGGCAACTGAACTTCGGGTACAACTCAGTAGATGTTCACAAAAGTTGCAGAAATCTTCCATACCAATAGCATTTCTTTTTGCAGTTTGTACTTTCATCAATTGCCACCAAGTAGAGGAAGACTTTCTATACAGTTGAATGACTTTATTATTAAACATTGATACTGAGAAAAGGTTCTCATAGAGCTTTTATTTTGAAAGCCAGATAATATGCTAGATATTGAGGCTTGTTGCTGATTATCCACTGTTCTCAGGGTTGGCAAAAACCTGGGTTTTTCACAAAAAAAACAACCCAACTGGGTTTTTGGTTTTTTGATGGGTTGAAATTTTTTTTAGAAAGGTTCAATAATTATGTAGTGCTTAATATATCTATTATTTTATTTATCTAATTTATAATATATATTAAAAAGACATCTTTATTTCACAGAAAGTTCAGATACGAGAGATAATAATGACCTATTAGAATTTTCTCCATTTTAATTTTAGATCTTTCCTTTATTTCTTAACAGCAGATTTCAGCTTCATTTAGACCTAACTCAAATTAAAATTTTTAAGATGCCAAAGAGTTATAGTGGTCGAAGATCTAAAGCTAGTGAATGGGATGAGGTGACTTTATTAAGTGATCAGCCTACTAGAGTACTATGCAATTATTGCAAAGAAAGTATCACTCAAAAAATTGAGAGAGTAAAACATCATCTAGAGAAATGCAGTAAAAGAAAAGTGGAATGTTTTGAAAATGAGGCAAGAGGTATGCCAAGACTCAAATTTGGAGCATTGGTTGAAACTGATTCACTTCCTCCAACTTTGGCTTCTGGCAAAGATGATCCAAAGATTATAAGTGAAAATGTGCCTGAAATGAATGACACCAGTGCAGGTTCTTCATCATCCACATTCTGTCATTTAACACCAATAAAGCATAAAAGGCAAAGATCAATTACACTATTTGTGGTAAGAATGACTGTGGACCAAAAGGAAGAATTAGATTTACAAGTTGGAAGGGGTTTTTTTTTTCAGCTAACATACCCTTCAACGTTTTAGAAAATAAAGAATTTATAAAATTAATCAAAGGTCTATGATCAGGATATGAACCACCAAACAGGAAAAGGTTGGCATCTGATCTGTTAATAAAAGTTAATGATGAAATAATCCATGAAATGAAGAATGACCTTAGTCTTGATGATTGTACCATTACCCTTATACGGGGCTCCAATAAATCTTAGCCCCCCTGCCCTTGGCCTAAACCATTAGAGGTACAGTAAAACTAAACATACCTTACAAAAGAATTTAATCCTGCATTTAATGAGAAACAATTAAAACTTGGTGTTCCCGCCATTGGCTTCCAAGACAGCCTGAATTTGCTTTGGGTAGCTTGCCAAAAGTGATGTGAATAGATCTTGATCGTTACGCAAATTTACTAAAACAGTTTCAATGTGTTGCGTCATTGTATCCTTCGAAAATCGATTTGCTGCAGGTTCTTGAAACAAGAGACATTCAACCTTGTCCTTTATAACTGATCCAATGTGTTCACAGACGTTCAGGTCAGGAGAATTTCCTAGCCATTCTTCATTTCCAAAGAAATCGATCTCATGGTTCTGCAACAACTGTTGAGTGGCTAATGCCTTAAAGCAGGGGGCCTTATTGTGCAGAAGTGTGACCTGATTGACATCCATAACATTGTTTGGGTTTCTTAGAAAAGGAATGGCATTCTGGGCTAGAATAATATCATGAAAATATTGTCCATCCCAACTCTGACCATTTGGCTTCAGCACCCACATGAGCTTCTTTGCAGTGAACAAAACAAACACACCAACACAGTCTGGACTTTTTAATAATTCTCAATAATGTTCATTGTCATCAGTTTCATCTGGTGTGTGGCCCACACTCGATCATTTTGGTAGTTAGGCCGACGTGTTACGTAAACAAGAAATTCATCCGAGACAGCTAATGCATGAAATCATCCACATCCCAATCTTCAAGATAATGGGCAAACCACATTCTATCATCGATGTTAAGTTGAGTTTTTCTTGGCTTTGGAAGTTCATGCCAAGGCTTTAAACCTTGCCTATGACGGTACAGTTGAATGATCTCACCACTAATGATCTTTCCTCTCAACACTTCGATCTTTCTAGAAAGTTTAGCACAGCTGTTTTTCTGCTTATGCGTACTGCTTTCAATGATGTCCTTTGTTTCCTGAGACAGTGGCAAATTTGGGCACCCAGATTTGGTTGTATCCATTTCACATTCATCCAAAGTTTTATTCCAATTTCTTTTGATAAAGTCCTCACTTCTTTGCAACTTTTTGGCAACCCATGAACGTGTTATAAAGGTGGCTCCAGCATAGTGATGTAAAAAAAACGGTTTTTGTTGTTTTTTTTGTTTTGTACCAGTATAGAATGTCCTTTTCAGCCTATTTACAGAAAAAACTGGCCTCTTTCTTGCACTGAAAGTCTTGTATCTTGAGATCCATTAAACTTGCGAGAACACTGGCTGGGAGCTGACTGCCCATTGTCCAACCTTTCCAGGACTCTCCCATCCATGCCTCGGATTTTGAATCTCCCACTTAACTATCCTTTAGACCCGCGATGACATATTCCCCCCCCCTACGAGACCATCCATATATATATATATATATACATACACATACACCCATATACATATATACCAATATATACATAAATACTTATATACACATTTATATCTATTGTATACCCCATACACATGCATACATCCAGAATTCCAGATACATACGCATGCATACTCACATATATACCTACACAAACTCATACACCTCTATTTCGCCCTTTCATTACCTCCGAGATCATTTAGCACATACAGTAATATCCATACAGCCAAAAGAAACCAATTAAGCACAGACAGAGCAGCAAAGCTAGTATTTATATCCCAAAATGCAAAATTCCAAGAAAGTGAAGTAAAACATGGTGCTACATTGGCTTCGTCAACATCCAAATCTGCAATAAATACCAGTACCTGTGATATTGAAACTATTTGCTTTAATCAATCTAGTGATAATGATTCTTCAATGGAAATAGAATCAGATAATGAAAGTTAAACAGCATTAGGTTAACACAAAGGTTAAAGAAAGAGATGAATATTTATATTTTTTTATTTTTCTATTTGGAATATATATATATATATATATATATATATATATATATATATATATATATATATATATATATATCCCCGCAAGGGGGTTCTAAGCTCGTGCTCTTTGTGCTCGTTTGTACGTGCTTGTTCCTGGAGGTTTCACGTGCGCCCTCCCGGCCCTAGCACCCAAGGATGATGGGGCTCGACCCTGCAGTCCTTGTCATCCTTGGTCTTTTTCCACTTCGACTGTCCCCTCCACCCTTTCTTTTTCCTCTGTCTTTCCTCTCACTTTTTCTTTGTTTTTCCGCTGAGATATGCCCTTTAAATAGAGGCGAATCGGTTCTTCCCTAAAAAAAAAAAAAAAAAAAAAAAAAAAATATATATATATATATATATATACACACTGGTATTCTTGCCAATCACAATTATATCTATTGTTTTATACCAGTATTATGGATATTATACCAGTACCTGTGATATTGAAACTAGCATATATGCTCTACCAAATCTAGTGATGATTCTTCCATGGAAATGAAGGTTAACCAACATTAGGTTAACAAAAAGGTTCAAAAAAAGGTGAATTTTTTTTTTTCTATCTGGAATATATATACTGGTACTCTTGCCAATCACAATTATGTATATTGTTTGAAATGAGGAAGAATGTTTTATGTTCTAGTTAAAAAATATAGGTATATACATATAAAAAATGAGGGTTTGTTTTTCCTTTCTATTATATACTTTTTGTGTGATTCAGTTTTTCTAAAAGATGACTATATACATATACTAGGTATAACCGTATAAGCATGGTAGTATAGTAAATTATAGGTAATACTAATATACTTATTAGATTAAAGGAAGAAAAATATGGAATAAGTTTAAAACAATAAAAAACAAAAAAAACAGACTATCTTCGTTTTAAAAAAAAAAATGACAAAAAAAACGACACAATAAAAAACGACTCACATCACTACTCCAGCATCACAAGCTTCCTAAAACGTTATTGCTCGTATGCGATCTATCACACGTTGCCTCTGAATCACCAATTAATTGAGAAGCCATTATATTATCACTTTATCAGCTGGAGTAATTTTAATACCTGCAATAAATAAAGAATTTTATATATTTTTATAATCACTAAAAACTATTTCGATATAAGTAAACATGTAAGCTGCAAATGGGGGGGCTAAGGTTTTTTGGAACCCCTTACAAGATGGCTGGAGTTCAGTAGGTAATGATCCTATTATTGCGCACAGTATTCATTATGGAAAAAAGCCATATCTGATTTCAGCAGTAGATGCTGGAAGTACAAAAAAGACAGCAGAATATTGTGCACAGTTAGCTAGAGAAGCAATAACAAAAACTAAAGAAATATATGGCATTGATGTAAGTATAACTATTTTGTAGGTACATTTTATTTTAGTTATAAACTGAATATAATTCTCCACCTTGGTATACTCAAATAAATGCTCAGTTCCTTACGAGTTACGACATTTTATTTTCAGGTATTTGCTATATGCACTGATAACGAAAACAAAATGATAGGAATGAGAGAAATTCTTAAGGAGGACAACTACAGTCTTATTACTTATGGATGTTCAGCACACCATCTAAACTTGGTAGATGTTCAGCACACCATCTAAACTTGGTAGATGTTCAGCACACCATCTAAACTTGGTAGATGTTCAGCACACCATCTAAACTTGGTAGAAAAAGATGTTTCCCCAAAATCAGTTCTCAAGCATGTTGTAGAAATTAACAAATATTTCCAAAACCATCACCGACCTCGTGTAAGCTAAAAACAAATCCAATAAATTAGCTACTGTCAGCTTTACTTTTATGCATTAGCACTGTCACCAGTGTGAATCCTAATTCACGACTCATTAATAAGTTGCATAGGCTTTTTATTTATGCTGTCAAATCCAGCAATATTTGTAATAAAAGTTTATATTTTAGGGTTGGTTAATGGAGAAAGGAGGTATGATGCCGCAACTACCAAATGAAACCAGATGGAATTCTCAGTTAGAATGCATAAAAACCTATTTGTCAAATTACTCTCTATATATAGAAATAAGAGGAGAGCATATTGAAGACATTGATTACATTGGAAAATTGATAGATAACTTATCTATACAGAGAGAGGCACTCAATTTACAGTCACAACTCTTACTTGTTGGAAATGCTTTAGATAAAGTGTGTTTATATTATGCAGTTAAAATTACTTAACTTTAAATACCAATACTATTGATTTAAAGATATTTTATAGACTTATAATGCACATTTTATTTATAGAATCCTGTACTAAAGTACTACTAATAAATAATTAAAATACACTTCATTTTATGTGTTGTAACTTGTAACACCAGAAAATAAATTCTAACAATGCAGAATTCTAAATGTTTACAGATGTTTTCATTCAGCCATATATAACTTTATAGTTTATTTTTTTTGTTAGTTGCAGGCTGATAATACATTCTGATGCTGTTGAAATTTGGCTCAATTTAATCCATGATGAAAAATTAGCTCCATACCAAAGAAGATATTATTAAGAGATTTAAAAAGCTATGGAGCCATATCATCTTTTGGCAAATATAACTGACCCAAAGTATGAAGGTAAATAGGACCTAAATGCTTAACTACTATCGATATATAAAACATAGGTAACTCAACTGTATGGGCAGAAGAGTTTTCTCTAATGTGAATCAAATCATCTGGCATTGCCATATTAGATAACAATTAGCATAAATTAGATACCATAACAAATTATATAATCTATATTATTAGCTTTATTTTTGTTTCTTCTATTATTTTTCAGGACAAAAACTGAATAGAGTTCAAGAGGAAGAGGCTGACGAATGGCTAATTGAAATAAATTCAGAATACATGGCAGGATATTATGCATTCCACTTAAAAGACGCACTAATTTTTCCTCCTTATTTATTCAAAGATGGTATAGTGAGCTCTACATCAGCTAGTAATTGGTGGGAAATTGTTGAAATGAAAGAAAAAAAAAGAGCCTAGGTTACCATTTGGTTTTGCTAAATTTATGAGATCTATTCATAGTTGTCTGGCCAGTTCTGGATCATTGGAAAGATTTTTTTCAATGTTTGGCTTGGTATGGAGTAAAATGCGAAATAGGTTAGGGAAAGAAAAGGCAGAAATGTTGGTTCGAATCTACTGCCACCTAAGGTCAAAAGATGCTGAACATACTAATCAATATTAGGTACCACTTAAATTATTTAAATTATAAAGCTGAAAAGAAACATGATTTATTTTTTAGATAAGGTAGCCAATTAGAAGATAGATAAATTAGATATAGTATTAGATATAAGGTTCCTAATGAAACGTGTGAAATAAATAGTTTCTGGAAATTTTAGTTTATATTGGCCTTATCACATTAATTATAGTTTATAGTTGTTAATATATATGACTGCATAACCAAGTTAAAAATAAGTTTGAGAAGTAAATTGATGGGGGTTTGGGTTTTTAGGTACCAACCCTGACTGTTCTGCTGCCATTGCTTGCTCTTCAAGTTCTGCTCCTTTTAAAAAAAAATATATATATATATATACCTTTGCTTTGTCGGGAGCGATAGGGCGCATCCCTCTGCGGCGAATGTGGGAATACACCTTTCTTCGGTGTAAGGGCTTTCTCTGCCCTCGTGGACCATTGGACTCGTTTGGGGACCCGGCTGATCTCCTGCTTCTTTTTCTTTCTTTCTCCTTTAACCCATTCTTTCTGGCTTCTCTCTGTTTTTTGGCATCGTTCTTTGGACCTTGATTTTGACCCCTTCCTTGGCCTTGGGTGTGGGAGGTGGTTGCCCTGCACCCTTGTCGCTTTCCAACCAAACCCAAACCCCGTCCTTGCCACTTTTCACCGCGCGTTGGATGAGAGTGGCTGCCTTTCAGGCACAGGGACTGGGTACGGGTGTATCTCCCCTGCGTGACATCTATCGGCGGTGGGACCAAGTGTGCCCACGATTCGCCTTTACCTTGTTGGAGTCGGTGGTGGCTGGATGCGCGCGGGGGATGAAGTTCTCTCTTGTTTCGCTATGATACTTCTCCCCCTCGGCTTATGACTACTACTTCTCTCAACACTCGGGTTGTGGGCAACCAGGCCCTCGAGTCCTTTACCACTGGAAAACCGCAACCTAATGGGGTTGACCCCCCTGTGGAAGCGGAACGCTTGCACTCTCCTTTTCCGTTGCCGACCCCAGTCCGTCCCTCGACTACGCCCTTGGACCTACACTCTCTGGAGCAGGGGTCTCGCCCCAGCCCACTTCAGCCACCTTCGGGCAAGTCAAGTTCCACCGAGGACTTGCCCCCACAACCCGGCTTCTTGCTCTCCCCATATGCCCCCCTCACCCGCCGTCAGCCCACCTCCCCACGGAGAGAGCCTCGCGGCGGACGGGGGAGCCGGCATTCACGGCCGTCCTATCGACTATCCGACCTTATCCCAGTCCATTTCGACTCTACAGCCTCCCTCTCCCTTCCAAGTATCCACAAATTCCTGGTGATTCGGCCTACATCTGGGTCCCTCCCGAACAACTCTGAACGGACGTTCCAGGCGATCCGAACCCACAGCAACTCCAGCCGCTATGACGTACGCCCACAGAGGGATGGCTCCCTCCTCGTAAAATCACGCTCAGCCGCAGAGACGAAAGCCCTACTCTCCGTCACTGAGGTCCTTGGATGCTCGGTGTCCGTTTCCCCACACCCTCGCCTGAACCAGAGTCAGGGCACTATTTACGCCACCCGCCTATTGTCGGTCGCAGTGAACGAGCTCCTGGAGGACCTCGCACCCCAAGGAGTCACTAAGATCTATCGTTTCACATCCCGACGGAGGCACCCCCTCCCCCACCCCACGTCTGCTCCTTACTTTCAATACACTAATCCCCCCGGCCGCATTGTATGGGGTATGGGAGACCGCCTCATGCGAGTTTTCTATCCGCCCATATCCCAGACCCGACCCGTTGCTTAAATGCAATAATTCGGACACGTTAGCTCCGCTTGTCGACAGCCGCATCAATGTGTTCACTGTGGACGACTCGCTCACCCTGACAGGTGCCCCAACACACCCAAATGCTCCAACTGTGAAGGCGCACACCCCTCTTCATCCCGAGAATGCCTTTTCTTCAGTTCGAGAAGGAGGTCCGAGGCCTACAGGTGACGGACTTCCTTAGCCCCCGTGAGGCACGCGACAGGGTGCGGAGTCGGGAGGTGAGGCCGGGGGTGTCCTATGCCGCTGCTCTCGGCTCTATCATCTCGGCACGCCGCCCTGGCCTGCCGCCGAAACCCCCCCAGCCACTGCTCCCTGTTCCCCCAAAGAAAATCCTCGCAGGACCCGACGGTTCCTGTCCCCCCACCATTCCTCCTCTTCCCGCACCTCACCTGCCACGAATCCCCCAGGAGTCTGGGACCAGGACACCCAGGTCCCATCCACCTCAAACCCTGCCTTCCCAGTACTCCCTGCACACGCCCGAACCTGCCGCCCGGAGCAAGCCGTCGAGGCGGAGACGCCGGAGCGTGTCACCAGACCCTCCGGCCTTCCAACGTCTCTCTCCCTCTTCCCCTAGACCAAGAAGACGGCTCGGACCCTACACGCCCACCACGTCTACTATGTCCATCTCTCCCCATCGCAGAAGTCCCACCACTCTACCCCCACAGACTCTGACAATAGTGGCTGAAATCCACGACCCGCCCGTACGACGAGACCCAGTCCGAACAATATCCTCTCCCCGAGGATCCAGTGGATGCGGCTGGCGCAGCTGCACGGTGTGACCGAGGGAAGCTCGGCGCGCCCACGCCCACGAGTCTATGGATCTGCCCTTGCCTCCTGGTGCCATTTTCTCCACCCCTCCACGAGACCACTCTGGTTCACCTTCCTTCCACCCCCCAACATCCCCGGCCCCTCCTTGTCAGCTACCCTGAGTACGCCCTCCCTCCCACCCGCCCGGTCCTTTTGGTACCCCTGTCACCACCTAGGGTCCGCCGTGAGACCCCGGACAGGCGGGGTAGCGCCACTTTTGGGGTTAACGTGCCCCCTCCTGGCCCGACCATAGAAGCCCGTCAAGCACTTCGACCCTCTCAGCCCACGATGTTCCTCTGCCTGCCGTGATCCACGCCTCCGGTCTCGCTCGGCCGACTCGACCCCGCAACCTCCGCGGGGTTCGACAGGCCGACCGATTCCTTCCCTGGTGAACGGTAGATAGCCAGCCATGCTCCCGACCAGCCTTCAATTTCGCGAACTCCAGATCTCCCTTCACACTCCAACCTCCTAGCGCCTACACCTTTACCCATCCCCCTTCATCAACTAATGGATCCCCGAAAACCACAATAGTCCACTGGAACTGTCGAGGAATATTGCGAACTATGAAGGCCTTAACTCCTTGATTGCCACTTCCCGTCCGGTGTGTGTCTGTCTCCAGGAGCTAATCCTGGGGACCAGGCCCATGCCCTGCCCTACTGGTTATTTTGCATCGCCACCCCGCCTCCTACCTGCACTCGAAGGGGAGCTGCCATCCTCGTACACCACGCAGTCCCCTTCTACAATCTCTCCATCCGGTCCCCGCTACAGGTGACTGCCGTCCGGCTCTCCCTGGATAGACAGTACACCGTCTGCTCAATCTACCTCCCCCCCACGCTCAAGTCTCCCGCGACGACCTGGTGGAAGTCGTGGAACAACTCCCAGGCCCTTCCTACTACTGGGCGATTTCAATAGTCGCCACCCCTTGTGGGGCGACACACACACCACCTATATGGCCCCAACCCTGATATCCGTCATGACCGAGCTCTCCTTCGAGTGCCTCAACGATGGCTCTCCTACATTCTACCATGCCACCACCTGCACTCCATCCTGTATAGACCTGTCCCTCGTTTCAACTGATGCCCTCCTAGACTTCACGTGGCAAGTCCTCCGAGAGGACCATGGAAGTGACCATCTCCCCATTCAACTCACCCTCAATCGACCCGACCAGACGTTACCGGTAAGGTGGGTTACTACCAACGCGAATTGGGCCCGCTTCCGCGACAACACTATACCACCCTTACAACTGCCCACTTCCCATCCATCGACGAGTGCATCGCATACTTCGAGTCCGTCGTTCTAGCGGCCGCAAGCACTAGCGTACCACAATCCTCCGCCTACCCCCGCGCCCGACGGGTGCCTTGGTGGACCCCGGAGTGCGCGGAGGCCGTGCGCGCCAAGAAGAAGGCAACTCGGCGCTTCTACCGGACGCGACTCCCCATCCATCGCACGGAGATGCAGCGGGTCAGGGCCATCGCCCGCCGCACAATGAAGACAGCGCGCCGAGCCTCTTGGCGTGCCTTTGTGTCCGGCATCACCGCCAACACACCTTCGGCTACCATCTGGAAGAAGGTGCGGGGTGTCGAGAGGCGACATGTCCCCTCCCGACCCCCGGTCCTCCGGACTAACGACGGACTCCTATGTGAGCCCAAGTCGGTGGCAGACCACCTTGCTTCTACCTTCGCCGCCGTTTCTTCCTCTGCAGCCAATTCCGTACCCGCCCCTGACGATAGCCCCTCTCCACCGTCCATAGACAGCACCTACAACCGATTGTTTACCATGCGTGAACTACAGGCGGCACTGGCCTCTCGACGATCCCCTTGTCCCGGTCCGGACGGTATTCCGTACGGCATGATCCAGCACATCCACTCTACCTTACAAATTTTCCTGCTAGACTATACAATCGCATATGGATAGAGGGCGCCTTCCCCTCTAGGTGGAAGGAGGCCCACGTCATCCCTATCCCCAAACCCGGCAAAGATTCCCTGGACCCCACAAACTACAGACCAATCGCCCTGACGTGTTGTGCCTGCAAGATCCTCGAAAAATGGTTGCTACGCGATTATCGTTCGTCCTTGAACATACAATTCCTTCCCGTCTACCCAGTCCGGCTTCAGACAATTCCGCTCCACCACTGATCCCCTCCTGCTTCTCAGCCGAGACATACAGGATGCCTTCGACAATGGACAGTTCGTACTGTCAATTTTTTTGACATCCAGAAGGCCTATGACACCACCCGTCGAGCAATGATCCTCGGTCAGCTCCGACATCTGGGCCTCGTCGGAGCCATGCCGACCTTCATCAGGGGCTTCCTTCTTCCGGACCTTTAAAGTCCGGGTGGGCTCAGTCCTCTCTGACACCTTTGTGCAGGAGGACGGGGTCCCACAGGGAAGCATCCTCAGTGTTCTCTGCTTCTCCGTCGTGATGAACACGGTCTCACAATGCCTTCCACCCACCATCCGCTCTTCCATTTACGCGGATGACCTTGCAATCTACTTCGCAGGGCGAGAACCGTCTGTCGTTCAACGGCAAATGCAGCTCGCCATCTACCGGGTGGAAAGGTGGGCGACGTCGGTGGGTTTCCGCCTCTCCATCCCTAAGTCCAAGTGTATGGTCTTCAGTAGAAGAAGACCCACAACCCTTCCTCTACCCTCTGTCACATTATACGGCAGTCCTCTTGAGGTGGTACCCTCCACGCGTTTTCTGGGCATGACCCTAGACCGACGGCTCAATTGGGTTCCCCATCTCAAGCACCTAAAGCAATCCCTTCGACGCCCCCTCGCTCTCCTGGATCACCTCTCTCACACCACATGGGGTGCAGATCGACGCTCTCTTCTTCGCCTTTACACTTCCATAGTACAGTCGAAGCTGGACTATGGTAGTGCAGTTTACGGTTCAGCCTCCAACGCCCGCCTCCGTATCCTGGACCCGGTACTTAATAGAGGCCTCCGCCTCGCCACCGGTGCTTCCGCTCCTCCAGCCTCCATGTTGAATGCGATCATCTCCCTCTCGCCCTCCGACGGGGTCTACTCGTGAGGACAGCTCCGTGCACAGAGGCTACCTTCGTCGCTTCTGGGCACGGCGGTTTCAGAACTACCACCTCAGGGGCGGAGCTGGCACTTCACTGAAGCGGTCCGCTCTTTCCTTGATCTTTTCAACATGCCCGCCCCCTCAGTTATCCCCATTTCATTCAGCATCTACCCCCCTGGATCCTCACCCCTATCAAGTTTTGCAAAGATCTGTGTCCCTACCGAAGACTACCACGAGCGCCATGATATACAGGTCACTCTTCCGCGAACACGCAACCCAACACCCGGACGCAGTCGCCATTTACACGGATGGTTCCCGCTCGGAAGCTGGTGTGGCTCCTCAGCGGTGATTCTGTCCCAGCCGCTTTCCCGGGGCGTCGGCCTGCCCCGCGAGGCCTTTTTTTCGGCGGAACTTTTCGCCATTACGGAGGCCCTCGATATTGTGCGCACCCACTCTGCCAGCTCTTTCGTCATTTATTCGGATTCCCAAAGTGCACTCTCTCCCTAGAAAGATTTAACTCCCCTCACCCGCTCGTCTGTACCATCCAGCAAACCTTCCATTTTAACGACCTTCCAACACAAGACAATCGCATTCTGCTGGGTCCCGGCTCATGTCGGCATCCAGGGTAACGAGGCGGCGGACCGCACAGCAAAGACGGCCTGCTCACTGCCGGCCTCCTCCCGACCCCTCCCTTCTCCGACTTCTTCCCGACTTTCCGCTCCCACTTCCGCTCCATATGGCAGCGGGAATGGGACCAGGCCACACAAAATAAACTCCACACGATCAAGCCAAAATAGGATACTGGGCCTCCTCATTCCACCGGTCCCGCCATAAGAAGTAATCCTAGCCCGTCTCCGCCTAGGCCACACCCGCATCACCCACGGACACCTTATGGCGAAATCGCCAGCCCCGCTTTGCCCTACCTGCCATACCCCTATCACTGTCATACACCTGGTGGAATGCCAAAGTTGTCCGCTCTTCGTCGCAGGTGTTTCCCCTCTCGGCCGAAATCCCATACCCGACCGCCTACGATCCATACTCGCCGACGGCCCCCACTTTTCAACGGAAGCGATTCTTCTTCCTTACTCACCATCTGCTCCATCGCATCTAAAACCGTACCCCTCCTACCCACTATCCAGCGACTGACCCTTACTCACTCCCCTAGTCTACCACCCCAGCACAGTAACATCACCCACTCACTGCCTCGCCGAGATATGTACGCTTCTTAGGTACGAATCGGCGGTAAATCAAATATATATATATATATATATATATATATATATTTCTATGAAAACAAAGAATAATTATAAATAGATTATAAATATTGATACTTACCCATGTATTGAGGGTTCATGAAGTATGCTACATAAAAGAACCGTTCCACAGCATCAGTCATTCGTTTTTTTAATTTGAGCTCTGTATGGTTTGAGGTCTTCACTTTGCAAGAGCTGTATCAATGTTTCAACAGCAGTTGACAAAGTTGCTGAATCACTTTGAAGCTGCAAAAAAATTTGATTACACTGATATAATAATAAATCCCAGAATAAAGTATAAATAATTTTTACTGAAAGCATTAATTAATTAAAATAAAACTAGAGTAGGTATTAAAATAATTAAGTACCAGATGTACCATACTTAAAAATGTAACAATTTTCATAGGTAGCTAAGTATACCGTACCTTATCAAGTGCAATAGCAACTTCCTTTAGCTGCTGCTGAAGGTGAAGGGCCTCTATAAGCCTGCATTGTTCAGGCCAGTGGCAATTTTTCTATCAATTTCTTGCTTAGTATTGATTTCTATGTATTTCTGAAAATTTTTTATAAATGGGCCTACACAAGCTTCCTGAGAGTTCCACTGAGTATCGTTTGGTATTTGTGGCATTAGTCGTCCCTTGTCCTTCAGCCATCCATGATTAACAAAATAAAAGGATTTGAAGAGACCATATTAAATATAGTAATATATATAGATTACAGCATCTATCTTTCTCCTATCAATCTCTCTCTATATAAACTTTATAAAGATTATAATTTTTATAAATATTTCTCAAAACATTCTATGCCAACATTGAAATGAGATATATATTATATATATACAGGGTGTCTCAAAAGTCACTATCTATTTCGGTGACATTAGATGTTTTTTTAAAAAATGCTATGCTGGCATAAAGATATGTATTCTGGGCAAATTTGTATATTTAAAAAACGTTAATTGTTTATATCTGACATGCTTGAACAATTCCTCGAACCTCAACTTCTTACAGATGGCATTCTTGACACAGTAGTTTTTCAGCAGGATGGAGCACCATGCCATTATGCAATAATTGTACGTGATTATCTTGACAGATGCTTCCCCGGTCGCTGGATTGGTCGTGGAGGAACACAACCATGGGCAGCACGTTCACCCAATTTAACACCATTAGATTGTTTCACCTGGGGTTTCATTAAGTCTAAGGTGTACACTGGTAGAAGAATTAGTGATGTAGCCAAACTTCGAAATCGTATTACCGATGCAGTTCAGAAAATAACACCTCAAATGCTGGAAAGTGTGTTCCGGGAAACAACTTATCGCTTTGAGCTCTGTAGAGACACTGATGGTCACCATGTGGGGACAGATAAATAAATAGCACTAATTCTTTGTGGCACTTACTTTGAAATAAATATATTTTTCATGTCTTAAACCAGTTTTTTGTAATTCCCATTATTTTTCAAAATAGATAGTGACTTTTGAGACACCCTGTATATATATATATAACCTTTGGTTAGCTTCTGTCAGAATTATTCATTCTGACAAAGGGCAAGCTTTTCACTCCACATGAAAAGTGAATTTTTTTTTTTCATTTTTCACTCCACCTTAGACTACAGTTTAATGTGGAATCCGAACCACGCCCCACCAAGCAGCCCAGCGTCTTAACCACTAGGCCACCCAGGGTACCCATTTATCTACTAACCACTTTCTTTGTGGAAGGATGAACAGCTAGGTTTTGCTGCACACCAGCTGCTGTCACTGGGTCTCAAACCTGGAGCCAATGGATTCGTAGTCAGCAACGCTAACCACTACATCACCAAGGCGATATATATATATATATATATATATATATATATATATATATATATATATGGTACTTACATGTGGCTGGTGGTGACTGCAAAAATACTTGTGAATTTTGATTGTGTGTTTTAATACACTATTAGGTGTAACTTCTTTAGGAGATTAAGGTAATGAGATGAACACCCATAGGTTAAAATGTTAGGACATTTCTCCTGAAGTAGTTCTTTCATGTGCTTCATTTTGCTCTCATTACACTGGTCAACAAAGATTTTTCATCAGAGTAAAATTTGTGGTGGCTGGATAGCATTTTTCACGCTGATTCCAAAACTGCATTCAGATTTTTTTCTAGCACGTATAGTTTTCAAGATGAAGGCATATATATAACTACACAGATTTAACCATTTTAAATAGGCAAAATACTAATATTTCAACATTTGATTGTGTTTATTTTATTGTGTTTTTTTAGTTTATTCATCTTATTTATTTCAATTATCTTAATTAATCTTATGTATTTCAGGTGTGAGCTTTTATGTCTAGCAGCATTGTGATTCAGGCAACAATGCCGTGCTTTGTGTGTCAAAAGATCAGTCCAGTCCAAGAACTTGTTGTGTCAAGTTGGTGTACATTTTTTTGAATTTATAGTTTGCTCAGGTCAGTCAACATGCCTCGACAATGTAAGAATGACCCCGACAAGTTCTGTTTTGTATGCGGCCAGTTGACAACTAAAACACAGCGACGAAGTATTACAACCGACATTAAGAAAATATACAAGCTATACTTTGGTTGCCATCTAGGTGACCAAGATAAACCATGGGCACCACATCAAATCTGTTCTGGCTGTTCAAATGGATTACGTGATTGGCTTAACAAAAAGAAAGCTTCAATGCCATTTGCCATACCCATGATATGGAGGGAGCCGAGAGATCATCATGAAGACTGTTATTTTTGTAGTGTGAACTTAATGGGGTTTTCTGCCAAGAACAAACACCAGATTGTATATCCAAACTTGGATTCAGCACGTAGACCAGTAAAACATGATGAAACATTGCCCATTCCAATTCCCCCAAGTGATAGGCTAGATTCTATCATAGATGACATGGAAAGTGATGAAGGTGCAACTGGCGTTTCCGGACCATCTACAGAACCAGGGTACACTTTTGAAGGTAGACATTTAGAGCCTAAAAAGTTAACCCAACGACAGTTGAATGATCTTGTTAGAGACTTATCGCTGTCTAAAGAGAAATCAGAGCTTCTCGCCTCAAGACTAAAGGAGAACAATTTACTTGAGAACAATGTTCGTATTAGTTACTACCGAAAGCAGAATTTTGAATTAACAGCATTCTTTTCAGTAGATGGTCCTCTCTGTTATTGCCATGACATCAATGGACTATTTACAGCCATATCTCAGACGTATGTGGCATCTGAGTGGCGCCTCTTTATTGATTCGTTGCAGAGAAGCCTGAAAGCAGTTCTTTTGCATAATGGTAATATAATGCCATCCATCCCCATTGCCCATTCCATCCATCTAAAAGAGACATATGACAATATGGATATACTACTTAAGGCAATCAAATACGACACTCATCAATGGAATGTTTGTGGAGATCTAAAAGTTATAGGAATGCTTATGGGTATGCAGTCAGGATTCACAAAATTTTGTTGTTTCCTTTGCCTGTGGGACAGTCGCGCCACTATAGAACATTACACCAAAAGTGATTGGCCACTTAGGTATACATATGTCCCAGGGATAAGCAATGTCCAGTCTGTCCCTTTAGTGGATCCCCAAAAGATCTATCTGCCACCTCTTCACATTAAACTTGGCTTAATGAAGAATTTTGTTAAAGCAATGGGTAAAGTCAATTCTGAAGGGTTCCAATACCTTTCAAGGAAATTTCCGAAGGTTACTGCAGCAAAATTGAAGGAAGGAATTTTTGTTGGGCCACAAATAAGGGAGGTTTTGAATGACACTGAATTTGAAAAAGTCCTAAGTCCGCTGGAATTGAAGGCTTGGCTGGCGTTCAAATGGATATGTGAAAACTTTCTTGGAAGCAACAAGTCACCTGCGTATAAGGATGGAGTCAAGAACCTCCTTGATGCCTTCAAAGAAATGGAGTGTCGAATGTCGTTAAAAATTCACTTCCTGCATTCCCACTTAGATTTCTTTCCTGAAAACCTTGGTGCAGTGAGTGACGAGCAAGGAGAGCGCTTCCATCAAGATATTCAGATGATGGAGAAGCGCTACCAAGGATATTGGAATGAAAGCATGATGGCGGACCATTGTTGGATGCTGTATCGTGACAATCCAGGCCAAATTTACAAAAGGAAATCACACTCACAGCGCTTTTAATAAAATAATGTATATATTCTTTATTTATAAGTACATTGAATAAGGTATATGATGTATTTGTTGTTTAGCATTCCTAAGTGTGATCTATACATCCATAAATTTTCTTATAGCAATATCAAAAACTTAAAAATATCAAAACCAGTGTATCTATATAACTATACGTGCTAGAAACAAAATAAAACCAGATTCGGAATCAGCGCGAAAGATGCATTAAGGAAAGTGTGATCATGTTTGTGATGAGAAAAAAAAAGTCATTTTGTTGGCCAGTGTTATCAGTACAGATTGCAAATACCTTGAAAATATGAGAAAGAGAAATAATCATAGTATTGTAAGGATTTTATACATAGTATTATAGTATTGTACTGACATAGTATTGTAAGGATTTTATAGTTACTTTATTTACTTGAGCTATTTTAATTAATAATCTCTCTAAAATTTTAATGAACTCAAATTACTCACATATTTGTTGTATTTCTGTTGGACCTCATTTATTGCAGCTACAGCAAGTTCACAACAATATTCAGTCGTTGATAGCAGGAATGTTGAGTGGCCAGTGTGGATTGAAGTGGCAATGATGGGATCATTCCGCACTGATAACCATCCATCTTGTAGCAGAGTTATTGTAGCATTTGTTAAGTCATTACTCAGATTGTGTTCTATTTCATCATGTACTTCAGTAAGAAGTTCTCCTGCTAGGTCTTTTCTTGTTGGTGCGCAATATCCAGGTCTTAACATTCATCATTTGTTTATATTGTTTGCTGCTAGCAGCATTAGAAGCTATTGCATTGCTGTAGAAAAACTTGGCAACTTGCAGATCAAGCAGTTCCTTTTGTTTTTCTGTTGTCTTTGACCCAACCTCAGATGACTAATTTTGTCAATCTTGACTTTAATGGAGTACTACAAATACTGCTCGATGGGGGGAAATACAAAGATTTAGGCTTCTTCTTTGGTGGTTGAGAAGTAGAACAACTGTCAGGTCTGTTGACAGAGAGACCAGAAGCTGATGGTGATGATAGAAATGAATCAAATGATAGTTCAGAAACTGATGGAGGATTTTCATTTCTCTCTATACATTTTTGTAAAGCTATTATAGCTGTTATATTTTCAAAAAAAATCATCTATATGTATCTGTAACAAAATAGCAACAATCATTATCAAGAACAATGAATAAATACTGTATATAAGCACAAAAAATTTTAAAGGCCAGTTTTTTAATTTTATTATACACTTTTCTTATATTAGCTATAGAAAATTTAAAAAAAACAATAATACCCAGGTGGGTTGGGTTTTTCAATAAAACCATTTTTTGCCAACCCTGCTTCTTCAGGAATGCATCCTGAGTGTTCAACAGTGGTGTGTGTGTGTGTGGTAAAAAACATCTGAATTTGATCTTTTGATGTACTTGGGATTATACTGGCTTGATGTTTTGGACAAGGGTTATTTCCACTTATTTAAGGTAGGCTACTTAAAAAGTATAAACCTGGCCAAAAGTGGAACCTATTTTTCTTGATTCTCTTGACCTATGAATGTTTTGTAAGATAGGACCCCTAATCTTAAGAATGTATACTAATAGGTACACTAAATTCAATCCATGGTGAAACTTGTTTCTTACTGATAAATATTGGTGACAGACCTGAAGTTTTGTGACAGGACCTTTTGAATTGACTGTAGTCCAACCTAAGGTACTGTTTCATATTTTAAAAAACTGAAGTCACCTTAATGTGGCTGTTTAAATTTACCATATTTGTAGCGAGTTAAAGCCAACTTTTAGGCTTTAGGAACTTCGTTTATTACTCAGCATTAAAAAAGGGGTCTTAACCTTGAATTTATGAGTTGGCTTTTTTGAAAGGTCAAATATTAGTGCTGGTTTTCAATTTGTTACTGTATTTAATGAAAGTTCTGAAATAAGAAATGTTTGATTTCTGTACAACTTTATATTTTAAGCTCTTACCTCTTTGATAAACAGGTTTATTCAGAGGTCAAGGATTTTAAAATTGTACATTTATTTAAAAAAAAACTTTTACTGTACTTTGTCAGTACTAAAGGTCCAAACAAGTTATGAGAGTTTGGGGGATGGAAAAGGAGGGATGATATGATGATGCTTGTTTAACCTCCATAACAGTAAAGGTCATGTGACAGAAGGAACCTACAGATTTACATAGAATATGAACCACAGTTGCTATGGTAGTTGAATGGTATCCAACTACTGATCAGACCAAGTGTTGCCAAAACTTGCTAATCTAATGGGAAGGAGCATTGCAAGATAGCTATGACAATCCAAAAAAGCGGGAAATGAAAGCTGGATACAATGCAGCCACATATAACAAGACTTTTTTGAACAAAAACTGAAAACCCTCTTCAAATTTTGGACTTGTTTAATCATTTATTTAACTCTTTATGGCATTTATGTATAATAGTATTAAAAAAATCTTCATTAGCTTGGTG
The DNA here is from genome assembly GCA_023014485.1 of Bathynomus jamesi. NCBI lineage: Eukaryota > Metazoa > Arthropoda > Malacostraca > Isopoda > Cirolanidae > Bathynomus > Bathynomus jamesi. The sequence goes on from JAJOZX010000528.1 coordinate 997,520, forward strand.
TGTCTAGTAATTCATCACTTAATCTCATGATTTAGGTATTCTAATGGGGGTTCTGGTCTTTATTTGGATTAATAACTATATATATGTACTGTGTGTGTGTGTGTGTGTGTGTGTGTGTGTGTGTATATATATATATATGTATATGTACAGTATATGTATATATGTGTGTGTGTATATATATATGTGTATATATGTGTGTATGTATATGTATGTGTGTGTGTATATATATATATATTGAACTGTGCACAGTAATTGTAGATATATTTAAATTTTTCCATTGAAGCTATAGTTAGTGTTTTAACTCTGTTATTTAATAACATCAGTAGTTTATTTGTGTATAGCTTAATAATACATTTCATTCATCACAAAAAGGGCTATGTCATGGCCACTGTCGTAACACCACTCTCGGAGACCAGCGAAATTAAGCAACATTGGGTCTGGGTAGTAGTTGGATTAGAGACTGTCCTCCATGCGCTGATTATGTAGCGACCCATGGTTCAGATCCCACATAAAGCTCTAGGTCCCCTCTGTTATATGACTTTAGAGGTTGAGAGAGAGGTTAAACAACCCGAACATTACATTTCACCACAAAAAAGGTCTGTATATCAATCTATAATTTAAAATTTTAGAACAAAATACAAACAATCTGCTCATGAAACTGCACAAGCAATGAAAGGTGCGGTGATTGCTCTCCATCAGGAAGGAATATCAAAATCATTTATTGTTGCTAATCGCCTCGGAGTGCACAGAGATACATTTGCAAAATGGATTGTGCTACAGGAGAGAGAAGCAACTTTAGAAACTTGGCACAGACCTGGAGGTCCTTGTTGCATTATTCTTGGAGAAGATCAGGCCATAGTTCAGGAAGCAACTGAATATCTTGTGGCTACATCAGTTATTAGGCAGGAGCTGAATTTGCAATGTTGTGTAATGGTTCAAAGAAGCCATCTTAACCTTGCGCCAGCTTGGAAGCTAAAATTGACGGAACCACACGAGAAATGTTTGAATCTGCATGTAGAGTATTTGCCTGAGAAATTAGTTTTTTTGAGGAAAGCAATATTTGCATATGAAAACACTTAACTGATTGCTATCACCAACTTCATTGCTGGAGAAATGTTGGCACAGTTTGTTCTTCATATCTGGTTCCTGTCTCAATGAAGTGGGAAAAATGGTTGTTGGTATGTAGAGATGCCTAACTAGGCCCAACTGAAATATATACTAGTAGAGCTGTAAGGTGCTAGTTTGAGCGCCATCTTGAGCTAATTCTGTTTCCTTTACTACCAATATCTCCATATCTAAACCTCACAGAAAATGTATGGGGCTACATCATGGAAGAATGGAAACTGTCAGCCATAATGACTAAGGAAAACTTGTTCATTATCATTCAACAATTTTTCAGAACCTAATGAATTCATTGACAAGAACATGTTTCAGTAATTGATGCAAGAGGAGCACATACGAAATATTAAACGTAAATTAGTGTTAATAATCCTTATATTACCATATATTTAATATTATTAATAAGAATAGTGTCACTTAATACTGTTGAATGTTCTTCATATATATTTTATGCTAAATTTATTTATGTTCATATTATTTTGATGTCATTATTAATCATTAGTGTTACTATCCTCGTTTGCTCCTTTTATTATTCTCTTTTTTTCCATCCCTCCAAAGTATTCTCACTCGTTCGGACATCCGCATTCTTAACGAAATAAGTAAATTATAATGTATAGATAATTAGATTGTTGACAAACTCCATTTCTCGACTGCACCTATAGGTACTCCATTATTAAATGACCATGTATAATTCTTAAAGGTGAAGCTCGCCATTCAGAAAGAAATACATGCTGGGGCTATTTTGCAGCAGGATTTTGTTGTTGAATTTATAATTCAACATCAGTTGTGCGATGAGTGTCACAAAGTTGAGGCGAAAGACTACTGGACTGCCATTATTCAAGTAAGCATTTTTGGTAGACCCAATTTATTTTATTATAACATGGAAATTCGGACCATAGCCACCATTTAATATATTCATCATTTAGGCTTTTTTCCCACACTTGTTAAATATTAACTCGAAACCTTTTTCTAAAATTAGTCAGCTAAGCTTTGGTGATCAAAGGACAGAAGTGTTATTATTCTGTTAATTTATGTCAGGTTCTACAGTATTTTCTTTTCCCTTTGCCATAATGTTTTGATGTGTGGCAGTGAAATAAGCCTTTTTGTCAGCTTTGAACTTTTTCCCCACCACTTTCAGGTACGACAGAAAACGGACCATAAACGAACATTTTTCTACTTAGAACAGCTGATATTAAAACACAAAGTCCATGAACGAACTCTCGGCATAAAACCAGTGAATGGTAAGCGTGTTTTACGTTTAATTTCGTGGTTCTTGAAATAGGTTCTTGATTTGAGCCTCTTAACTTGCCCTAGGCCCAATTTTTAATGCTTAGAAAAAGCATTTGAAGCGGGTACTGAGAATGTGTCAGTTATATTGCATAAAGAAATTTTAAAATTTTTAACATGCATCACTTTTGCTGAAGTGCAAAGATAGGAGAAATTTTCTATAAATCTCGGATGTCAGTATCGAAAAGATTTATTAGGGGAATTTCTAAGTTTTATAAAACTAAAAAAAAATTATATTTCATAAAAAAATTTGTGGTTGCAAACACGAAAAGCTCTTAAAAAAGGGGAAATATTAGAACGTTTTATCTTTGAAAGATGGTGTGAAAAATAATGAATATCGATTCCGGCGTGGGCTTGCGATAGACGGCTAAATTAAAGAATGAGACCTGCCTACCGTAACATTGAGAAAGGGGGCAAAGATAATGAAATGTTCCGATTCAACAGCGAAGGAGATTAAAGACTATTCAGTTCATCGAGGAAAGGGAAACTGTCGAAAGAATAAATATATCATCTATGTAATTAGTCATAGAGTAGGCTTTGAGGGTAGTGAAAGGAGAAGGCAGGATAGAAAATACTCTTTATGGAGGTTGGCATGGACTAGAGAAAGGAGGATAACCTGGACTGACTCCGCGGGTCATTAAGAATGAATGTGAAGAAGTTCGATTCCACGCGCGTATGGATCATAAATTTCAATGAATATATGAAGTCCAATGATTCCTTCAGCGTGCTTGCTCTAGCGAAAGAAATTTTAATCAAGAACGTCAGCGTACAGTGATGTCGCGTCGATGTTGACCATTTTTGAGGGAAGATACAGTGTAAAACTGGACAAAGGAATGAAAGTGGATAATAAAGCCATGGAAATTGATTTAAAATATTTAATGCTTGGAATCTGTAAGACTACAAAATATTGATAAAAATGGCTTTTGATAAAAAAGATGTCATGTTTGTTACTATTCATTTTAGTTCATTTATAAACAACTATCGTATATCCAGCGTAGATAATTTTAATTCTTTCAAGTTCCTTAAAAATAATCACTTTCTCGTGAATAAATAATTATTTAACGTCTGCTGTTGGTGAATTTAATGACTTTTTGTGATAATTATTATAAATTTTAATACTTTGTCTAAGCATCTACAGCTTACCCAAGAACTCTGATTACTTAATACCTTTTTACCAGTTTCTTAGGTTGAATTTAGTGTTATAGTTCCCATCAAAATCTGGCTAAACCCTACCAAAAGTGTATATGGAAAAATGACAATGTATATCATTATTCAAAGAATGGTCAGTTCATGTGGGGAAGGGGAGGGGGGCTGAAGGGAAAAAGGAGATATTTGTTCAAGCCTTTCGAGTCCAATAATTTACAACTTTATCGTTAACATAAAAGGAAAGCACAACATTTATCTTATGCATGCACGAAATTCCAATTTAATTAGCTTCGTAATTGAATAAGATAAGGTAATGCGCGAGTTCACTAAATTTAATACCATAATTGCGGGTGACTTTAATATCAATTTGTAAAGTAAAGCCAGATCCTCTAACAGCATCCTGGAAATATACATTTATTTGATGGGTTTTTTTTTCCCCCTCCTATTTTAGGTGGTTTGGACTTCTTCTTTGGTACTGGGCAAGCTTCCCACAAAATGCTCGATTTCCTTACATCGGTTGTTCCCTGTAAATGGACTAAATCAAAAAAACTAAAATCTCATGATATTCGTTCGAATGTATACAATTATAAAATTTCTTACAGGTAAAGTATTTTTTTCTTCTTTAATTTGCTTTATAATAGATCTTTCAAACTGCTACATAAGTTACCTCCAAGATGCTTAGCTTCGAGGGTGTTTGCCAACCACAATGCCTGGTGCTCCCAAAGAAATCAAGATGTGTTTAGTTCAGTTTGATGCAGAGAATTCAAAGTAATCCAGTTATCTAAATTATTCCTTTAAGTTTCATAGTATAAAAACGTTTGTCAACATTGCTATTTTTCATTATTTGTATTACTACTATTTGTCCTGTTGACTGTTAGTCTGCCAACAAACTTTTCATTTTAATTTTATATATACGAGGAGTGATCAAAAAGTATCAATAATTTTATTGCTACGGACAAATGAATGCAAATAAGAAATAACCGTTTACCAGAGCTGGGCACCGCAAACTCAAAATCACTTCCGCAATCGCAAATCCGCAAACTCAAACCTTACCTTCCGCAACCACAAATCCGCAAACTGCTTGCCATTTTTGGTGCCGCAAACGCAAATCATATTTCCAATTTTTACAGTGCTGGGCACTTCCGCAAACCGCAAATTCCGCAATCGCAATTTTAACTACAGGGTGTCCCAGAATTAACTATCTATTTCAATGAAATCGGACAAATTTTTTTAAAAACACTTTTATTTATGTTTATCATGTTTAATATGTGTTAAAAATGTATAAATTTCTAAATTTTTTTCATAATTTTATTTTCATAATTTTTTCATTATCTGGTCCAATGAAAGACCGTCTGAAATCATAGAATGGCAAAGAGACTCTCCAAAAGTTAACGTGTGGCTTGGAATGACCAAATCCAAAATTTATGGTGCTCCATCTTGTTGAAACACAACATTATCAAGAATGCCATCATCAAGAAGCTGTGGTTCGAGAAACTGCTGAAGCATATCAAGGTAGACGGTACCTGTTACAGTTGCTTCCGCAAAGAAGAATGGGCCATAAATTTTGGATTTGGTCATTCCAAGCCACACGTTAACTTTTGGAGAGTCTCTCTGCCATTCTATGACTTCAGACGGTCTTTCATTGGACCAGATAATGAAAAAATTATGAAAATAAAATTATGAAAAAAATTTAGAAATTTATACATTTTTAGCACATATTAAACATGATAAACATAAATAAAAGTGTGTTTTTAAAAAAATTTGTCCGATTTCATTGAAATAGATAGTTAATTCTGGGACACCCTGTATAAAAAGTATCCAAAACATTAAAGAGGTATAAAAAGTTTTTATATCTTTTTAATGTTTAATGTTTTAGCCTTGTTTTTATTAAAAACAAGGCTAAATAATTTATTACAATAAATCACTATTGTAGAAGAAATAAAAATACTACATATATTGATATATTATATTGAACAAAAACACCTCCTGCAAGTAAATAGTAAATAAATTAAATAATAAATTTAATCATTTGAATTTCATAAATTTTGAGACTTAGACACGTTGGCGGCCAGTGACAGCAGCGTCACAGCACTAGCGGGCTTGGCCAGTGGCCACGTGGGAAATTTGCGGAAAGATTTGCGTTTGCGGTCTTAGTTCCGCAACGCAAATTCACTAATTTGCGATGACTGCCGCAAACGCAAATCCGCAAACGAAAAACATACTTCCGCAATTGCGGAATTTGCGGTTTGCGGAAGTGCCCAGCTCTGCCGTTTACATATGTGAGTCTTCCTTCCCTCTGGCGTCTGCAGTCTGAAGCAAAATCTGCTACCATAAGTCAGTAGTTGGTTGGAGCGCTTAAAAGGAGGGTGTGTTTTTGCCAGGGTTGTGGAGTCGGTCCAAAATTCTCCGACTCCGACTCCACACATTGTAAAAATTCGACTCCGACTCCGACTCCACACATTGTAAAAATTCGACTCCGACTCCGACTCCACACACTGTAAAAAATCTAAAAATCCGACTCCGACTCCTCACATTTTAAATATACGACTCCGACTCCTCTAGTGTTTCACTCTATAATTATCATAATAATAAGACATTTCATCACCACCACACTAAGTGTGAAATTTTATATTTTATATTTTATATTTAAATAAATATTAATTGTATATTCTGAAAATGTAAAAAAAAATATTAAAAAAAACTTAATCTAGGGGCTATCAATGAATAAGGTTTATTGACCAAAAAAACTAAATAACCTAAATGTTAGTATTTAGGATTTAGAAATTAAGGGTGACACAGGACACAGAAATTGGAGTCGGAGTCGGAAGTTTTTTACCGACTCCGACTCCGCCCTGAAACGTGCGACTCCACGACTCCGACTCCACAACCCTGGTTTTTGCAGTATGTATAAATCCCTGAAATAGAACAACGCGCGTTCGGAGACGAACGAAATGATTAAAAGTTTTTGGAAATGATGCTTTCAGTGTAGCAAACGTTTACAAAATGGCACAAAAAGTTTAAAAATGGAGAAACACCGCTTGAAGACGAGGAACGCAGTGGCCGCCCTTCCACTTCTCGTACGGATGAAAATGTCCAACAGATTCGATTTCTGGTACGAGCAAATATGTTTCCATTTTTAAACCTTTTGTGCCATTCGTAAAAGTTAGCTACACTGAGAGAATCATTTCCAAAAACTGTTTTAATCATTTCGTTCATCTCCGAACGCGCGTTGTTCCATTTCAGGGATTTATACGTACTGCAGAAACACACCCTCCTTTTAAGCGCTCCAACCAACTACTGACTCATGATGGCAGATTTTGCTTCAGACTGCAGACGTCAGAGGGCAGGAAGACTCGCAGTGTAAACGGTTATTTCTTATTTGCATTCATTTGTCCGTAGCAATAAAATTATCGATACTTTCTGATCACTCCTAGTGTGTGTGTGTGTATATATATATATATATATATTTTTTTTTTTTTTTTTTTTTTTTTTTTTTAGTTCAGGAAGAACCGATTCGCCTCTATTTAAAGGGCATATCTCAGCGGAAAAACAAAGAAAAAGTGAGAGGAAAGACAGAGGAAAAAGAAAGGGTGGAGGGGACAGTCGAAGTGGAAAAAGACCAAGGACTGCAGGGTCGAGCCCCATCATCCTTGGGTGCTAGGGCCGGGAGGGCGCACGTGAAACCTCCAGGAACAAGCACGTACAAACGAGCACAAAGAGCACTCAAGAGCACGAGCTTAGAACCCCCTTGCGGGGCTACATATATATATATATATATACCCCTCCCCGCGGGCCGTCTTTCTGGGGTTGATCGCCCGCGGGCTCCTGCCTCCATGTGGCGAGGGGGGTCAGCCGCGGCTGGGGGCCCTGCCGGGTCCCCGCCCGGTTGCGAAGTGGACTTTTAGCATACCCTGCTATCCTACAGCCCCCTCTTTCCTGTCTTCCCCTCTTTACCCTCTTCCTTGCCCCCTCTGTTTTTTCTGCTTTCTCTGTTCACTTCGCGCGCCCCGTGGGCTGCCGGGGCTGGTCGCTGGGGGTCTCGCCCCCATGGCCGGGGCCGGACTAAGTTGGCTGGTAGGGTGCCCAGGCCTGGGACCCTGGGGGGCCTTGGTCTTTGCTGCCGGCGGGGGAGAACTTTCGACGCTGCAAGGGCCCCTTTTGAAACGGGGGTACCTACATGGGACGAGGCACCCACCCCCGCCGGCGTGCGCTTGGTCCCCTTGGGCCCCGGGTAATCGGTTCCCCGCGGCCCCGGGCGCGAAACAACAATAAAAATTTTCTATGGAAACACTTACAAATCTAATGGACCTCGTTGACGACCCGGCTTGTGCATCTGACCTCCCTCTGACTACCTCTTTGGACCGTGGGTCTGGTAAGGGCAGTCGGCAGCCCTCGCCCACCCCGTCTGCTCTTCTTGCCGACACCACCTCTCCCTCTCTTCCCCAGGCTCGTGGCGCCGCTGCCCGACCCCCGCCAGTAGCGGATGGACCTGCAGTGGACCCCCCGACCCCTGGATCCCCCCATATTCCACGTCCCGATAGGGACCCACCTGCTTTTTCGCCCTCAGGTGGGAGGCCCGCGGCCCCGGTCGCCTCCCACTCCGGTTGGGCCTCATCGCCCCCGGCCCCCTCGGCCCCTGGGGGACGTGGGACCCGACGTCGCCGTCCGCCTTTCTCGTCTTCTCGCCCCCTCGAAGTTCCGGTGGTGTTTGGCCAGACGGCTTCACTCGGCCTTAGGACGATGGACAAGTTCCTCGTCCTCCGCCCCTCCTCCTCCAAGCCCCTCCCCACTAACCACGAACGCCTCTTTCGAGCGATCCATGGGAAGACGGGGACGGCGCGTTTTGACCTTCGGCCTCAGAGGGATGGCTCCATTTTGATAAGGTCGCGTTCCTCTGCCGAAACCTCCTCTCTGCTCGCTATCCCCGATGTCCTGGGCTGCGGGATCACGGTGACTCCCCACCCCCGCCTCAATCAGTGCCAGGGCACAATTTACGCTGCTCGTCTTCTACCCATCCCGGTGGAAGACCTCCAGATTGACCTCGCCTCCCAGGGTGTTGTGAGGGTGTACCGCTTTCCCGACAGGTCGCGGTCCCCAACCGCCCCTTCTCCTCGCCTGCTCCTCACTTTCGACTCACTGGTGCCCCCCGTTTCGGTATTCTGGGGCTTTGGTGAGAGACGAGCGTGCGAATTCTCAGTACGACCATACGTGCCAGATCCTACGCGCTGTTTTCAGTGTAATAGGTTTGGCCACGTGAGCAGCTCCTGCCGTCAGCCGGCCCCGTTGTGTGTCCGCTGCGGCGGCCCTCCCCACCCCTTGCCCTGTACTGCTCCGCCTTCCTGCACCAACTGCCATGGACCACACCCTGCTTCATCCCGCTCTTGCCCGTCCTTCCTCTTTGAAAGGGAGGTTCGGGCCCTCTGTTCATCAGAGTTTCTCAGCGCTCGGGAGGCGCGGGAGCGGTTGCGTGGCTGCGAGGCCCGGCGTGGTGCCTCGTACGCCGAGGCTCTCCGTTCCCGGACCCCGTCCTCACCGGTGGTTCCCAATGCGCCTCCACCCACCGTGTCCGCTACTCCCAGTCCATCCTCTTTTGCCCAGCGGACTCCTACCGCGGCTCCCCGTACTACCAGCGCGTCCCCACGTGCTCCCTCCGCGAACGCCGATGCTTCGTCGGCAACCCCCCCTGCCCCTTCTACGCCATCTCCACCGGCGCCTTAGGCCGCCCCCATTCCGGATCGTGACCCGCCGTCACCCATGCGGGCCGCACGACGGAGGGGTAGGGGCCGCAAGCGCGGCGCCAGTGGTGACCCCGAAAGGTTCGAAGCCATAAGCCTCGCATCACCTTCCTCTCCCAAACACAAACGCCCCCTTCGCCCTACCGCCCCGGTGTCCTCACCGTCCCCACTGCGCAACCGTCATGCACGCTCCCCCCTGGGGTCCCCGACGGCCCTCGTGGTGGGGGCTGAGATACACCCCTCTCCGGCCCGGTCGATGGACCCACTGGAGGGGGAACTCGCCCGCCTGGTCGGCGTGGGTGGGACGTGCACGCCCCCGCGTTTTACCCGCCCCATCTCTCTCCTCGACCTGCCAATGCCTCTGGGTGAGGTATTATTTTCCACTCCCCCTCGTAGTCCTGCCTCCCCCGCACCTCCGGTGAAGGGACGGGCATTCTGGATACCTCTCACATCCCCTTCTCTGCATCGCTCTCCCCCGGACGTCCGGGAGACTCCTCTTCTGGAGGATTTGCCGGCGTCTGGTTCCACATCGCCCCCTCGTCGGGGTGACCCTCGCCTTCGCCCTCGTTCGGCGTCCCTCGCTGAACTCCGGGGCTTTCCGATTCCCTCTTTAATCTCGGGCCGCCCGATCGGCCCACCCACCCCATAACCATCCTTTACGCTGACCTTCCTACCCCTCCCTATACCTCGCTCCTGCAGTGGAGCATCCGCGGGCTCCTGGTAGGCCTCGAGAGTCTCTCCTCTCTCCTGGCCTCCAGGTGTCCGGCGTGTTTCTGCCTTCAGGAGACGATTCTGGGATCCCGTTCCTCCCTCGAGTGTCCGGTTACTGCGGGCTCCCTTCCCCGCCTCTCGATGGGGCGGGGAGGGGGGGCGCCGCGGTCTTCGTGCACCGCTCGTCCCTTTCCGCCCCTCCCGTCCAGTTACAGTCCTGCAAGCTGTGGCCGTGCGCCTTTCCTTGGGGCGCCAGCTCACGGTCTGCTCTCTTTACCTCTCCCCTAACGTACGCCCTCCACCCGATTCTCTCCGTGACCTAATTCTCCAGCTTCCCCGCCCTTTTCTGATTCTCGGGGACTTCAACAGTCGGGACCCGGCCTGGGGGGACGTTTGCTCCACCTTTCTCTCCGGGACCCTTCTCTCCCTTATGGACGAGCTCGAGTTCACCTTTCTGAACGATGGCTCCCCAACCTGCCTTCACTCGGTCCATGACAGTTTCACCTGTATCGACCTTTCCCTGGTTTCCCTCGAAATCGTGACGGAGTTCACCTGGGAGGTCCTGCCGGATTCTTCCGGCAGTGACCATTTCCCAGTGTGTCTTACCCCGACCCGTCTCCTCCCCCCTACCTCTGTCCGCCCGCGCTGGCTGTTCGCCCGAGCAGACTGGGCCTCATACGCGAGGGCACGGCGATCTCGCCATCCATTCCTGCCTTTCCCTCCGTCAATGAGGCCCTCGCCTTCTTCGAGAGTAAGATCCTCTCGGCTGCCGCCAGTTGCATCCCCCGTACCTCTGGCTCCCCCAGGCCGCGAAGCGTCCCATGGTGGACCCCAGAGTGCTCCCATGCCGTTCAGGAGCGGCGCCGTGCCGGCCGCCGCTTCTACCGGACCCGCCAGCTGGAGCACAAGATAGAATTTCAGCGCCTGAAGGCAGTGGCCCGTCGGGTCCTGAAACTGGCCCGGCGTACCTCCTGGCGGAGTTACGTGTCCGGGATCTCCTCCTCGACTGCCCCTCGACTGTTTGGCGCAAGGTGCGTAGCTTTGAGGGGACCCGTGTCCCCCCTCGACCCCCGGTGCTTCGGGTCGGGGACGACGAGTTCGTGTCCGATCCGGAGGCCGTCGCGAACGCACTCGCGGCGCACTTTGCAGCCATCTCCAGTTCCGATTCCCCCCACTCCCGCCGCGACCCACCGGAATTTCCACCTCATAGGGATGACCCCTATAATCACCTCTTCCACATGACAGAGCTTCGGGAGGCCCTCCGCCCCCGGCCCCGATAATATCCCTATGACTTGTTACGGCATCTCCACCCCTCCGCTCTCAGCTTTCTACTGGACCTCTATAACCGGATTTGGTTGGAGGGTTCATTTCCGGACCGATGGCGTGAGTCCATCGTCGTCCCCATCCCGAAGCCCGATAAAGACCCCTCACTCCCGTCGAACTATCGCCCCATTTCCCTAACATGCTGTGCCTGCAAGGTGATGGAGGCGATGGTCGCCTCGCGGCTGTCCTTTACCTTGGAGGCGAGTGACCAGTACCCTGCTACCCAGGCTGGTTTCCGGCGCTTCCGGTCTACCACCGACCCCCTCCTTCTCCTTAGCCATGACGTGCAGGAGGCTTTCTCCCAACGTCAATTTGTACTCGCCGTCTTTTTCGACCTCCAGAAGGCCTACGATACTACCCGGCGGAGCGCGGTCTTCGACTGCTTACGCTCCCTGGGTTTCGTAGGCTTTCTCCCTTCCTTTATTTATAACTTCTTGTCCGCCCGTTCTTTCCGCGTCCGCATCGGTTCTGCCCTCTCTGACTGCTTTCCGTTGGAGGAGGGTGTCCCTCAGGGTAGTGTCCTTAGCGTCTTGTGTTTCTCACTCGTGATGAACACAGTCGCTACGGTCCTGCCTACATCCGTTCGTAGCTCCCTCTATGCCGATGACCTGGCTATCTATTGCTCTGGCCGCCTCCCGTCTTTGGCTGAACGTCGGCTCCAGCTAGCCATCAACGCGGTGGTTCGCTGGGCGTCCTCGGTTGGCTATGCTTTCTCACCCTCTAAGTCTTCCAGTATGCTTTTCCGTCCTCGGCGCCTCCGTCTGTCGCATACCTTCGCCCTTACCCTTGCCGGCACTCCTCTTCCCCTCGTCCCATCCGTTAGATTCCTGGGTATGACCCTCGACGGATTTTTCGGTTGGGTTCCACACCTTAGGCGGTTGCGGCAAACATCTCGCCGCACCCTCTCCCTTTTGGGTCATCTGTCCCACACGACCTGGGGGGCGGACAGGCGTACTCTGCTGCGCCTGTACACCTCCCTGGTGCAATCCCGTGTCGACTACGGCTGTGTGGTCTACAGCTCCGCCTCCTCTCCGGCACTCCGTATGCTGGATCCTCTTCTCCACCGTGGCCTTCGCCTGGCGTCGGGTGCCTTCCGCTCGTCCCCTGTCGCTAGTCTTCAGGTGGACTGTGGACACCCCCCCCTGCCCCTTCGCCGGGGCCTTCTCATGGCGAAGTGTTACCTTCGCATCTGCCGCCTTCCGATGTCCCTACTCTTCTCCGCGATCTCCCAGGCGCTACCCCGGCCTGACACGTGGCATTTCGCTGCCTCTCTGGCCGAGATTTTCTCGTCCCTGGGGATCCCCCCACCCTCTATTCTGCCGTTCTCCTTCGATCTGTCGCCCCCCTGGCGGACCACCCCTATCTGCCGTTGCCAGGCGCTCCGTGGCCTGCGTAAGGAGTCTCTTCCTGCCGGTCTTCTTTTCTGGCCCATCTTCCCGTCCATTCGGACGACGTTCCCGTCTACACCGACGGCTCGCGCTCCCCTGCAGGTGTCGCGGCCGCCGTCTTCTCTCCGTCATTGTCACCTACCTCCCGGGGTATCCCCCTGCCGGTTCAGGCCTCCATCTTTTCCGCGGAGCTCTTTGCCCTTCTGGAAGCCCTCCGTCTGGTATCGGGTTGTTCGCGGTCCTCCTGTACCATTTTTTCGGACTCGCTGAGCGCCCTTCAGGCACTCGAGCGCTATGATTCCCCGGACCCCCTCGTACGCCTTATTCAACAGGAGTACCATGTCCTGCACACCGTTCACCGGATCCGGGTCACCTTCTGCTGGGTTCCCGCCCATGTTAGTGTTTCCGGTAATGAGGCGGCGGACCGCATAGCCCGGTCCGCCGCCTCGCTGCCTCCCCTCCCCCGCCCGCTCCCCTTCTCAGACTATGTGCAGGTCTTTCGTTCCTTTTACGACCGCATGTGGCAACAGTCCTGGGACGATGCCACCGGAAATAAACTCTGGTCCATCCGCCCCCGTCTGTCATATTGGGTGTCCTCTTTCCACCGCTCCAGACACAAGAGGTCGTCCTTGCGCGGCTTCGCATCGGCCATACGCGCCTCACGCACGGCTATCTTATGTTCCGGCAGGAGGCTCCTCGTTGCGCCTCCTGCCCAGTCGCCCCTCACCGTCTCTCACATCCTTGTGGAATGCCCCACCCTGTCGTCAGTACGTCGTCGCGCCTTCCCGTTCCTTTCTGATTTCCCCCCTCCCCGAACGTTTACGCCTTATGCTCGCTGAGAGCCCTCTCTTCTCGCTTGACCGTCTTTTCCTCTTCCTCTCCCAATCTCGCATCCTATCTGAGCTTTAGGTGACTTCTCACCTGTAGTCCGCTGTTCTCCCTTTTCTAGTGCCTTTTCTCCGTCTCCGTTTCTCTTTCTCGTATTCCGCCTCGCCATGATATCCGCTACCATATAGCGGGAAGTGGCGGTAAACGCCCCAATACAAAAAAAAAAATATATATATATATATATATATATATATATATATATATATATATATACACACATATATATATATATACATATATATACACACATATATATATATACATAATATATATACACTGTGTGTGTGGTTAATAATAAAAAAAATATTTGAATAGAAGTATTATCAATTAATTACTCTTCCTCTTACCTTTTTGAAATGGTAGCTATTAAGTAATGTAATTAATACTGTATGTATTACCAACTTTTTTTTTTTATACGTCGTAGAAAATTTTTGTATGAAAGGTAGATTTGGCTATGCTCAGTTATTTGACCCTTCAAAAGAATGCGCTAGGATTGAAAACAGAGGTGAACTCTCTGATTATTGTTATCTTCTAAGTTTTTACCTCTAAGAACAGAAGACTATAAAATAATAGTTAACGTGTCTGTTCTTGGAATTATTTGAAGAAAGAACACTAGGTGTGGGTCACAACTGAGGAATTCTCGAGTTTCTCATTATCTTCAGATTGGTTGTCATCTCGGAAAAGTTTTCTTTTCTGACTGTATCAAATTTTTCTCTTTTTTTCAGCCATCTTATTTGTAATAATTAATGAAAATAGGGGTAGCGGAACAATGTCGACACCACAATTTCTGCACTTGCATAATGTCGAAAATCTCGACCATATACGTGTCAGTTAAATTAGTTTGTTAGGTCAGATTATGTTGTATTATACCCTGTTAGGTTAATAATTTTCATTGAAAATGTGAAATTTATGTAATGTATGGGTTCATCACTCTGAGTTAAAAATATTGAACAAACTTCATTTTCATTTGAAATCCACGTCCTTGCATAAGGCCGACTTGCGAGAAGTCGAGTATCGATATTATGAAATTCGATTTTGTTCGTGTAATCCGAAAATAGGCCTGATCAGGTAAGAGAGCGTGACATTTTCTGAAATGGACGTAAGTTAGACCGGTTTAGTAGGTTAAATGACGTAGTTGTAGTTTAGACACGAGCTGAAGTAGTTTAAAATAAATACAGTGCTCTTCTTACCGAAGTTTCTACTACTTGAAAACATAAATCTCGGTTAAATAAAGGAAACGTTTAGTGCTGAAATGGAGAGCAAAACTAATATCCTTTTTCATGAAGGCAAACTACGGATGCCTCAAAATTTAAACGTTAATCCCTTATCTTTAAATTTTTTATTTTTTCTTATTTGAAATAAGATGAGCAACTGTGAACTTCAAAATCACTACTCACATTAGTCCTAAACCCTTTTTATTTTAAAAACGAGGCCCTCTAAATCTTATTTTGTTTGACGCCATTTATTAAGTACAATATTAAAACGTAGTATTTTATTGTTAGGAACAACTCGTAGTGACACCACTTACAGACTGCCATCCTATATTAAAGAGCTAAGGTGTACTGCATCTAATGCTATTACTCATTTCTAGTGTGGAAATTGTACCAATTTGCAAAGATAGCATTGTTTGTCTTCCAGCGAAACTTTCCCATCAACTTGGGAGCATTGGTCAGTTGTGTGTCGTACATAGAGTGACACATAATATCTTCTTGATTGATCCTTTGACTGCTCAAAGTGAGTACTGTACATGTAATTAATTTTATTCTTAATACGCAGATCATAATATAATTTATTTCTCAGTGAAGTTATTTTGATTTGCACTTTTTTGTATACTTGTGTAAAGGTTGTTAACGTTTAAAAAGAAGTCTTTTTCAATGTAACGCTCTCCTTTTGAACGATAATTTAATAGCATGAACACGTTCTTGCAGTGGCAGAAGTGAGTAATGCACTGTATTGGCGGTCTCCTTTCAACGCTGTTTGTTCGTCGAAGAAACTCGCCGAATTCACCGTCATTGACATAACTGAAGCCGATGTTAAGCAATTTAAGGGACAAGGTCACGTGTCTCGTAAAGTAAGAGGATTTTCAAACCGAAAAAGACAGAATTGCTAGATATGCTATAGGCTTTTAACATACAGGATCAATTTAAAATCCTTTTCATTTCGATTTCAGCATCAAGTGAGCGAAGTGTGGTTGCAGCGCTCTAGTGAATTGGGATGCGGAGAAACCATTTTCTGCCGATCGCACTTAGGCAACCTTTTGAAACACGGAGATTCTGTCATGGGGTCCGTTTTTATTTCTTTATTATCACTGATTATTTTCATTTTATTTAGAAATAAATTAAAGAATGGCTGACTTAGTTTTAGAGAAATGTAAAATAACCTTATTAATTTCAACGGGAAACTGAGTGATGATTCGAATGTTTTCATTTCTTTTAAGGTATGACGTCAAGAACTCGAACGTGAACGATTCCAACTTCGAAAAGATTCCTTCTTCGGAATTGCCTGACGTTATCCTCGTGAAAAAGGTTTATGGCAACGAAGCCCTCAGAAGACGAAAAAGGAAGTGGAAGCTTCGTCACTTGGGTCTTGATGATGACACTTCTAGCCAGAATAAGTGAGTGCAATCGGCATTTCGTGTTAACCTCCCCTGACCTTTCACGCGATTACACGGAAGTGTGTGTATGATGCAACGCTTCTCACCGTTTCTCTTAAGACAGTTCGTTGAGAAGTGAATTCTGAATTCCTTTTCAGCTCGGTTTTATCCTCTTTGAAATAATCATTTTTCTCCAATTCTTTTCATGAATATTTAATTTTCTAAACTGAAACCATACAAACGCTCTTTTATATCGTAGGTTCCTTTGACAATTAGTTTTAGTTTAAAACGGAATAAAGTTAATGTTTAGATTTTATTTATTTGGTCACCCAATAGGCAAAAAATTCTGTTTAATGCATTACCGATTAGATATAATCAACCATTGTAGTTTTCAAAAGTTTGATCTCATCATTTTTGCGAAAATGTTTACTTCTCCGCAGGGACTACATCGACTTCCTGGAAGACTTGGAAGAGGATCCCCAGATTCGCTCCAACGTCAACATTTATCGCAATGAAGAGAAGTTTAATTTGGTCTCTGCGACGCCTAGTGAAACGGGAGAAGAGATTCCCGTCATTGAATTGGAGGAGATGTTACGCGATTTGAATGTCGAGGAGCCGCCTGATGACCATTCTCCTGAAAATGCTACTGACGGAAATGATTGATGTTTTGAATCTAATAAAATGTTGGGTGATGGAGCATTCTCCTTTCGTTCCTCTCTGTCTCTCAAATGTATTAAATATTAATTTATAAGTTACCCAGTTACCAAATTACTCGTGATTAACTTCAGGGAATTTATGTTGGTTTGTCTGAAAGAGATCACGAAACTGAGAGGAGTGGAGATTTATTTGTATTTAATTTTAGTTTAAGCTAGTTTTAAATTACCATATACCCACCCCCTTTCCTTCCTTCTTCCCATCCCCTCCAGCCCTTTATTCCTGGAAAATTATTTAGTTTTGCAAAATGCGATGTGATTATATAATACGAGTCGTTATTGAGTTGTAGGGGTCTCGTACGACAGAATGAATCTGCTTTTAGCTGTAAGATCGAAGGTGATTACGGAAGTCGCTCCGTTCATCCAGTCAGTTTGAGGCGGATGATATACGCTCTAATTTGACTGTCATTAAGCGACTGCTGATGTACCTCGAGTCTAGTTTCTGCCACATGTCCGAAGATCGAGGCGAACTATCTGTTGGGTTTTTCGTCGTCGTAAACGTGTTGTTAATAAAAGTGTATTAATTACTTCGTCCAGGTTTATTCCCATTTTCTGAAAGATTAATTATGTACTGCATAGCTACTGTATTAATTTCAAATTTTAAAAACTGATGATCTTTTTGGTATTTTAAGTTTATCTTAGATTTTGAGAGAATTTGGGTGGTCAAGAGTAAAGTATACCTTGTAAATTAATTAAAGTAAAAGCAGTATATGAGAAAACAGTTTAATTATAATTACAGTAAAGTTCCGATACTTTGCATATTTTTCAGCTGTACAATGGAAGAGCGAAAGACAAGTGAATCCCTTAGATATTGGAAGGTTGGAGCCTGGCTTATCACCTTTCTAATCTCAGGATTAAAACTGTAGTTTTCTTTTGATATTTCTCGAGCATGTTTTAAGGAATTCTACTTAGTTTCGTGCTTCTATCCTTTGAGCCTTAAGGGACTGTTTTCGAATTTCCTATAGTACATTATATTCTTAGGTTGTTAAAGAAACTTGTTGGGGAAATTGCGTTCTCTTGTGTTAATCATGACTATAGCCAGAGCTGGGCAATAAATACGTTGAATGCATTTAAATACTAAATACATGGGAGAAATGTATTTAAATACTAAATACATTTTACGAATGTATTTAGATACTAAATACAAAATACATCAATTGTATTTAAATACATTTTAAATACATTTTAAATACATACAAATTTTAACATATGCATTCACTAATTCATGTTTTGATAAATTTCTACTTTAGGGGACACGGTGAATTTCGAAATAAATACACCACTCGATAGATCAGACTATTTTAAAAGCTTTTTCATCAATGAATTTTCCATCGCAAATTGGATTGATTGCAACGAGTTAGTTACACAGGCCCACTTAAGGCAGAGCCGTTTTGTACGATTATTCGGTCAATTCAAGATATTTTTTGATGTCTAAAAAAACTTACCTTCAGATGAGTACAGATTCGTTGTAGCATTGCTTGCAGCAGAGACTTCGTGTTTACACAGCAAGCGGGTGCGCTTTACCTTATTACCGTCTTTAGATTTAATTTTAAAGTATTTTCCATCAAACAGAGGTGCACTAAATTGTTATCTGCAGATATATCACTGTTTGATTCACCGGATTTGCTTGTTGAAGCCATGACACGCACGCGATAAAGAAATCGACCGCTTTCGACTAAGAGTGGCACACAACTGATTGAACTGACACGTTGAAACATGAACCATGCTGTACTACACTGTCGACGCGTCGTACTGTGCTAGTACAGAACGTGTATTAAACCAGTAGAAGTATTTATATTTTGAGTATTTAAATACTATATTTAAATACATGAAAAACAATGTATTTATAAATACAGTTCTAAATACACAAATGTATTTAAATACAAATGTATTTAAATACTGCCCAGCTCTGACTATAGCCTTGTAATACGAGTACAGATCGCCGAGAACCCATCGTGCGTAGGTTCCGCTCGTGGCCCTACCTCCAAACTTGGCGTAGTAAAGGAAACGACTGCTTTCTTAAGCTCATAGCCAGGCGCGCACGACACGTCTGGGATTGTCCTGAGCCAGGTGTCTAGTTTTCTCGAAAATTTTCATTTCGATATCGGCAGCGTTTCGAATTTCTTTTGGTGAACCGTGTAGCTGGTTAAATAGTCTTGGCCATTTTAAGGTTGAGGATGTTCCTGGTCTTCCCTTTAATCTGGGAACACTACACATTCTGCTTTTCTTATTTTCGTGCATTTGAATGGTTATAAAGTTCTGTTTAGGATTAGGAACTAATTTTTCTATCGTTTTCCTTGTGTGAATTATACTCGTAATTTTCTTCTCATCTTTCCGACGAGTATAGAATTAATTTACGTAATCTTACGTACGTACTTCGACAACCGCTTATGCCTGATCATAAGCAGAGAAGGTGGCTGAATCCAACGAGAGACCTTCAATCATATTCTGTGTTTACTCCGTAACAGTCCGCGCGAAAGGACCTAGAGTACGGTACTAATATTAGCGCACTGAACCTGTAATATGTATTAAGTGGTATTTTAACATAATCTAGTATTACATCGTAGTATTGTGTTAACATGGAATTTAGATGGTATTTGATATTGGAACCCTCTCAAGTGAAGGACTAAACCGCCCTAGACGCATGCAGTGGCTGCACCATGTTGCTGTTGTAAAAGGGTTCTGTTATATATATTTTTTTTGGTTCAGAATCCCAGCTGAGCCGTGAACGGCCAAGCTCTGAAGGGCCAGTTCAACCTACAGCCCAAGTTAAGCTAGACTAAAACTTACGGACTTGGAGGTCCTATTAAGTCCTACCTCAGGGTTGCTGACTCGATGTGGGCCTACCTTAGGTCTCAGTTGCATAAAATTAAGATTAAAAAAAAAAATGGGGGCACAATTTATGGTCTTTCTAAACCTTACAACAACAACCTGCATCATTGTACGATGCAACTTGTATCTAAACAACCAAACTGAATTGCAAGAGAGCTCTCTATAAGACCACACCCTGTAAGTGCCGCATTCAACAAACGAGTAGAAAAGACGCGCAGTGTCCCCAAAAAATTATGCCATGAGAGCCTAAAAATGCTAGCTCTAAATTAAGTCAATTTTTCACTAACCTTACAATTATGAGAGACATATATATACACCTTAACTTAATATATACAAGCAATGCTACATGAATCGGCTTAGTAGTCATATCGCCTTGGGGCAACACGCTCTTCCTCCTCCTAGATTTTCTAACAACTACTAACGCGGAGTCGTCTTCAGTAAATTTGTCATACTGCGCGAATTGCTGGTGTAGTTTACCATCTGGTAAGTGGAGATCTGAGAAAATTGTTACTGCTTTAGATAGGACACATTACTTGGTCTTGGTAAGTACCCAAGTAACAAAAACATTAATGGATTTATTAGAAGCACAGGCTTTAAAATTATTCTAAGGTTTCCTTCAGGTGCGTGTGAAAAAGGAATTTAGAAGGAGACTGCCTATTTATAAGGAAAGAGGGAGTCCCCTTTTATTCCTGATGAAAATCGTAAGATAGATCGAAAGCTTGTGCCTTTAATAAATATATTAACTTATTGTGGCTCTATTCTCCGAATTCAGTTAACAAGAATGTTAACAAAATATTATTCGAATCATTGTCTGACATAGAGGGGTTGGACAGAATAATGGAAAAACATGCATTTTCGGTACAGTATTTTCTGATATCATTAATGGCGTTATGTACTTTATTAAATTAATATGTAACTGCATATAGTATTGAGAACATCTTTTATTTTAATATTTTCATATTGGTTTTTCATGTTCTTTTAATATAAATAAAAATATAGCGCTTGGAAAAGATGTTACTGTCTGTGAAAGGGGCGTGATAGTAGGAGCCCGTTTGGTTCGTGTTTCAGTAATAATAGTCACATAATTGCTTCTGTATCTCGAGGAACAGTCCTCATGGTTATGAATACATGCAAAAAAAAATTAAAAAAAAACATCAAATAAGGATTATAGTGAGCGTAAAGCAACACTGTCGGAATGCGACAGAAGAACTTATATGATAATTATGAGCTGTGAAGAATCGGTCAAAAACTGTTGCATCAAACTTTCAAAATTTAACAACAGTCCGCAAAGACCAGTGTCAGTCATAACTATGTTATGGGAACTGTAGTAAAGCCTATTTTAACATCAACCAGTACCAAAGTTCTAATGAATTTGGAGTTGGGGAGAATAATGGGGAACAATTCTGTACTTATGTGGTGTAGTTTTTTTTAATTTCTTTCCATGTATTCATAACTATGGGACTGTTCCTCAACGTGCAGGGACAATCACGCGACTTTTAATATTGAGACACCAACCAAACGGGCTCCTACTATCATGCCTCTTTCACAGTCGGTAACATTTTTTCCAAGCGCGATATTTTTATTTATTCTACAAGAACATGAAAAACCAATATGAACATATTAAAATAGAAGATGTTCTCAGTATTATATGCAGTTACATATTAATTTAATAAAGTACATAACGCCATTAATGATATCAGAAAATACAGCACCGAAAATGCAACTGTTTCTATTATTCTGTCCAACCTCTGTGCAGTATATGTATATATACGCTAAAATATGGTCAGAAATGCCTCGCCACACCAACTCAAACAGAGAGAAGGCAGGCCCTTTTAACTAAATGTATAGCCAGCTAAACTCCAGAAAGTCAAGTGCATTGGGCGTATCAGCGGTTTCTTATCGGAAGTCTTCTTGAGGTTTCCAAGGCGGCTTCTATCATAAAAGGACTAATATGTAGTTTCGTGGCCACCAGATTTTTGACAAAGTCGAAGTAGGAAACTCCGACAATTCCATACGTCGGGCAAATCTTGTGCCCGGTTTAGGCATACACTAAGGTGGTAGTTCTAGGTTGGTTGGTTATTTCATGTAACCACTCACCAACTTTCAGCCAATGAAGGATCATGGTCGTTGTCAAAAGGTAGGTAGCCACGAAACTACATACTAATCCATAAAAAAATGTTTTGCAACTTGATGTATATTCTCCGATATGCATAAATTCAAGACTAGTTTAATCTTTATCACGGATATTTGAATTTGCTTCTTCGGAACACGGTTCCTGTAAACATTTAAAAGTGTATAAACTCATTGCTATCTGGAAAACATATTGCCTTTCTCGCTGCACACCAGTTGAGGAACACTGTGTAAGACTATGGTCCAGTGTTGGATTATGGAATTAGTATTGGCTCAGTATTGGACCCATATTGACATTGGCAAATTCAATCAATCCTTTATTTACACATTTAACATAGATGTGTATATTTTCATTATTATAAGTTTACAAACACATTGTACAGTTAGTGTTATACAAGTGTTAACTGCCCTCAGCAAACTGACACGCTTTACAGGTTGAAATCTACTATTTGGGCATAATTCTAAAAATTTTATGTAATTACTTAAACTAAAGGGAACTTGCAGACTAGGAAATACTGTATTGATTTATAAACATTACATTTCAGTACATAAACTTTGGAAGGGCTTTTTATTATGCTAGGCTGTTACACATTGATATCTTGGTGTGCTTAAAATTGAAGTAAGTAATTTCTAGCTATATGAACAATAAATTCCATTATCACTACTGATCATCTGTGATTATAACAATTATAAACATGTGTCTATGTAATACTGACAATAAGATACTATTAAAACATTAAAAATAAAGCAGTAATTAATTCATATATACTCGTACAAATATAGAGAAACTTGCGTGTACAAATTGTATGGGCAGAATGTTAAACTGTAAAAAAAAAAAATCATAAAAAGTATAATGAAAGAGCGAATAATAAAATAACTAAAAAGATAATCTAATAACAGCAGCAACATAATAATAGGCTATATGAAGTCTGAAGTAAAACTTGCAGCAGAGAGTAGGGTTCGTTCTCACGTCGCAAGGCAACATCCCAAGCACGTCTCTTACTACTACTACATCCAAAAAATCTTGCGACGCTAGGACGAACCTTTATCTCCGTGTTCGTATAAAATCAATTCACGGTTGGTGTAGTTTTCTATAATCATTACTTCCTTCTTGAGCATTTGCGAAAGGAACATTATCACTTACATGTTTTCAGTGTGTAAGACGAAAACATTCGGTAACTGGAATTTGTTAAATTTCAATTGATTTATGAAAACTGACTAGGCGTTGATTGATTTTAATTCACTCGATAGATTATTCCATAATTCCACTGTCAAATAAATGTAAGAATTTGTATTACATTGAAGAGAATAATTTGACTGAAATATTTTCACTTTGCACATATCTTGCTCGATGTTCATGGTATATTTATGACTGGTGTTTTCCTCATTTGCCCAGAATCTTGTGTGTGTGTGTGTGTGTATATATATATATATATATATATATATATATATATATATGTTATGTGTCAGGGGACTATTCTGAGTTGTCAATAAACATGTGCCATCTCCTCGTCCTCTTATTCCTCACTACGTTGCAATTCTCTAAGAACAAACCCTTCAATCAAGTATATATACATATTTTTCATAAGAAGACGAAACGCCTGACTCAGAACAATTCCAGATGAGCCGGGGTGTACCTGCCTATGTGAGGTGGAGAGCACAGGAAACCAACACTCTACTTCACCAGGCCAACTCGAGAGAAGGGGCAACAAGCTTGACCTTCGTGAAATGAGAAATCACCGCACGGAACATTTGAAAGGTTGAAAGGAAAGGTATATGTATTATTTTGTACACAAATGAAACTTGCCGGATGTATGATAACCGCAAAGCTCGGCTTTGGAGAGATGGAATAACGTATGTAATTGAAAACTTGGGGTATTATTAGCAATTAGTAACATTTGCCTCCTTTATAATTAATTACAATGCATTACAAATTTTTACTTACAATTGTAATTAGAATTACAAGGGTGCAAGTTATTAATTACAGTGAATTACAACTGTAGTTGGAACTGATCCCAAGTCTATGACACTGGCATTCTACCAACACGAAGTAGTTGTGCGTAACTTTGTATACAAATGCGCAGCTGTTTATGTATCATTTTTTCAAGCCAATGTGGTCACAGTCGTTTTAAGATATGTAACCATGTTTTTGTTCTTATCTCGTTTATCTGTCTTGGTCTGCGCACTAATGTGCAAAGAAATCAAATTAAACATCTGATTTCTTCCGATCGTATAATAGAGTTAGATGTTGTGATGAGATATTAAATTATTAGTTTCTGGATGTTAAATGTCTTTTCAGATTGTTTCTATGGTGATGTCGAAAGGAAGCACTCTTAAAATTTTATCTCTGTATTACTATTTACAAGGACAAAACTAATCATCGTACAGTTCAGAAAAAAGTTAGCTTAGAAACGAAATTTCTAACTGTTAATATTTAGTTTTTCTTTAGAAACAGTATAAAATTTCAGAAACAAAATCATTGCTAATTGATTTATTTATTAGAAATTTTGTTTTAGGCGAACATTTTGCCAAAACTGTACATTCGTATATCGTTTGACGTTTTGATGGTTCAAATCAATCTTATTAATACACTGGACATCAATCACTGCTCTAACTGTCGATGACATAAATGTAACCTATTTTACAATCGCTGCTTCTAGATCAGTGATTTCCAACATTTTCTGGCACCCTAAACGGTCCCCAAATTTCTTGCGGCACCCTATCGACTTTGATCCTACGATAATGAAAATGAAATGAACTTACTAAATGAGAAAAAACGTAAGTTGGCTCGGAGGGTGAGGGAAGAGATGTTTACATAAATTTAATTTAATTTTTGTTGAAATATTATGGCTTGTTAATTCCTTCGTCTCGCGGCACCCCTTTGACCTTCCTACGGCTCCCCAGGGTACAGCGACACCCGGGCTGGGAACCACTGTTCTAGATTGTTGATAATTACTTAAGTAAATCTATTTGTATTTGGTTTGAGGCTATGTCGTGTTCATTTTCGCAACACCGATTCCCAAGTGATGACCGCCGCTTGCTTCCACATGATGTTGTGACCCGTGGTTCGGATTCTACGTAGAGCTGTTGATCTCCTGTGTAATGTGACCGTTGTTAGCGGAAGGGTTATATTGTACATGAATTAACTATATGAACGTCGATACAAATGTATGATGACATTATTGTCCTTGAAACTCTGCTAACGTACTGTGTATTCAATTAATAATTTAATTTATAAGTGAATGGAAATTACGCATGGGAATTAGGTCAAACTATTTTCCTCATTTTTCATTTGTCGCTATTATCATAATAGTGAATTTGTTAAAGTTAGCTTTTAAAGGTAAAAATGACGATTAATTATCATATATAGTATATTATATGTATTCGAAACAACGATTTAACAAGTTTATCAAATATTTTGCCCTGAGAAGAATCAACAAAATACATTGTCATGCATCTTCAACTGGCGTTATCATACAGTAGTTCACATTATATAAATGCTCAACTTAATCATCTCGCTTTAACTAAACGACTCAAAATTCAAGTCATTGAATACTGATGATTCCCAGTGACTATATATACTGTGAGAGTCCAGAATTGGTGACTCTTGCGACTAGTGAGATTGAGTCGTTCATATGGGGACTCTCGCGGATGATAGGGACTCTGCAGTCTGTAAACTGCATTTCTAAAATTTTCATTTCTCAGGAATCAGTATTTGTTTGGAAGTGGAGTGGGTGAGGTAGTCATATTGGTGCGCAGTCGTGTGACAGGTGTTTAGAAATTAGTTTTGGAACATGTGTGAAACTGTTAATATAATTTGATTGTAAGTTTCTTAAAGTTTGAAATAATTAGAAAAGGGTTATTAGTATGATACCAGTGGTAAAATTAGAATTTGAGCCTACCTCAGACGCGGTCAGGCCTACTGTAGCTACTGCTTAGTCTAGATAGGTTTAGTTAAGGTTTATGATAAAAAGCAGGATAAACCTATAATTATTTAGGGTCCATTAGGCTATGTTTAAAAGAACCTTTGACTGAATACGTATTAAAACAGTCTCCGTATTCACAAAATTCAATGCAGCCTACAAATTAGGGTAATTAGGTTATGCAGGTAAAATGCAAGACCCAAGATTCTAGTTAAATTTATACTTTTTTTTTACTGTAATTTATTGTTGTTCAAACCTGACTTTTTTCTTGTGCAGAATTGCCAAAGCCTAACCTAACTTAATAGTAGCACTTAAAAATTAAGGCACGGATGTGCGTATTCAGGGGCTTCACCCCCAGCCCCTCCCCCAGTGCCTTAACCTTATCAGATCAGATGTCACTTCGGAAGCTTTGCTTTTACAACGGCGCTTCCCAAATGTATTCCCTTACTAATTAACTGATTGAACGCTGTGCTGCTTCAATTTTATTTTTCCGTTTTTTCCAGATTTGGTATAAGATTTCCTTATTTATATTATGATTGTCAAATAGAAATTTTCCAATTACTGTATTTCATTTATATTTTCTATATATGGCTGTTGCAATTCCAACAATTTCTTTCTCTCTTCCTGAAACGCTGGGCACATAAGCACAAAATGTCAGATCCTCTTCTGTAGCTCCGCACAGTTTACATTCCATACTTTGATTTTGGTGTCTTCTGTTGTTTAGTTGCAAACAGTAACTCCTTGGGATCTTTTCCGTTTGACTGCCGCCATTGAAACATAATTAAACTTTTTGTATTTTAACTGAAATGTCTTGATGATACAAAATAAGTTACTTTATAAAAAAGCTTTTCTTAATTTCCCCTTCAAATTTTTTCTTATAAACAATTTTAATTACTTTCAAGATCCATGCTTAATTTTTAAGTTTTAATCGTGTACTCAGAAAAATAAGGGGATCACCTGAAGATCAGGGCCCGCAGCCTTCTTTAGTTAGCTTTATAAGGCTAACTAACAAAAATATCACGACCTAACCTAACCAATCGTCAAGGTCGTACAGTTGACCTAACGATTGGTTAGGTTAGGTCGTGATATTTTCGTTAGTTAGCCTTATAAGGCTAAGTAAAGAAGGCTGGGGGCACTCACCTCTTATGTTTCAATGGCGGCAGTCAAACGGAAAAGATCCACTCCTTGCCCTACCATATAGTCGAAGCTGGTGTATTATCATAATCTGTTTCCTCCCTTATTTCTCTTCCATTCTCTCTATATTATTGTTAGGCTTTCCTTACTTTCCATCTCTTTCTTCCATTCTGTTGTATCCCATTCTCTTATTTTCCTTTTCAGTTCCTCCCTGGTATATATCTGTATATCTCTTAATGTTGTGTTCAACTCATATATTTCAATGTTATTCTTATCCAAGGTGACTTGTCTTCCTCCTTCAATCTATCCAATACTTCTTTCAACAGTTGCTTTTGTCCATCATATATGTGCTTAATTTTGATAACTGGAAACATATCCCACATAAGGGAGTTTGAGACTTAAAATTCGTGAGTGTCACGGAAAGTGTCTCGGAAAATCTGAGAGTTGACACGTCTGTATATATGTATTTCAGGTACATCATTCTTCCTTCCATCAATCTTTTACGCATTGATGAAGCTCCTATTTCTCCTCTGTAGCATATCGTGGTGCATTTAATATTTTTCTATAGACTCCATTTTCTATTGTTTACAATTTCTCTATTTCCATTTCAGTAAAGTCCAGGGATCTTTTCCAAATGGACGACCCCACGGGATTTAGCTGAAAATTTGTATATTAATAAATTTGTATATTCTAATAACGAAAATGACATTATTTTCCTGGAGAAATATGCGCAGCATACGAAAAAAATTGCATTTATATGGGCACTAGTTTGCATGGCGCATGACCGTTATGTAGTTTACACAGCTCATGACGTCTGGATACGAGGTTGCTGTGTGGTCCCCGGTCAATTGAATGCCCGGTTAGGTCAACTGTACGCCCTTAACGATTGGTTAGGTTAAATAGTGATATTTTCGTTAAAACTAACGAAAATATCATGACTTAATCTAACCAATCGTCAAGGGCGTACAGTTGACCTAACCGGGCATTCACTTGACCGGGGGCAACTCGCAAGTAGATAGATTACAGCACTGCATTATCATATGTTCACACTATAACAATAATATTCAGACTAAACTAGGTCTAAGCAGGCAACAAATAAACAATAACAAAAATAATTACTGTTTATGCGAGTTCGTATGGAGAAAAAGGTACACAAATGAAGATTTATTTATTAAAATAATATTAAATATTGCAAATATTAATAAATAAAGGCTATTATCTGCGTTTTATTTTGTAAAACCCACTACATAATATAGATAACGGTCATGCACCATGCAAACTAGTGCGCATATAAATAAAAAAAATTTCGTATGTTGCGCATATTTCTCCAGGAAAATAGTCATTTTCGTTATTAGAATATACAAATTTTCAACTAAATCCCCTGGGGTCGTCCATATTTGGAGAAGATCCAAGTTCAGAATATTTGCTCCATGTGTAGTATTGATGGCAATACTAGAGTTTTTCAGTAGGCTATGTTTTCCTAATCATAAGTTTATTACAGCTTTTTGCAATAACCTAATAGGTTATATTGGATAACTTCTGTGCTTCCTGAACATTTCATCTTTTTGAATTTTAAAGTAATTTTTACCACTTTAGTTTCAGACCCAACTATTTTACTTTCTTTTACTTGTATACCTGCCACACTTTCTGGTTATCTTTCATATTATATATTATTACATTACTTTTTTACTTATTTATATCTAAACCACATTTTTACTCGCTTCAGTTAACAAACGTACATTTCTCTCTGCTTCCTCTATTGTACGTGATAATATAAGTCCATCATCTGCAAAGAATAATGCAATAATTTTAAATAAATCATTCTGTAATCCACATCCTTCATCCTCCAATTTATTTATTATTATATGTTATCTTAAAAATACAGTTGAGCCAGTACATCCTTGTCTTATGCCGCTCGTTATTTCTATGATTTTCTCTTCATCTTCACTAAGCTTTATAATTGTCCGTTCTCCATTACATACAGTATATTTGCTATAGCATTTATTACATTTTAGTAGACTACTCCATCAGGGCTTCTATCATGTTTTCTCTCTATATAATTGAATGCCTTGCTGTTAGTCTATTGATGTTATAATTATTTTTTTTCCTTTCAAAGCAATTTTGAATACAATATTGTAGTATAAATAGTTTTCCAGCCTCGGTCTCTTTGATATCATTTTCTCATAGGTGGTTTTCTATACTTTCTTCCATCAATGACATGAATATTTTATAAGTTACATTAGTTAAAGCTATATTGGTCTCAGTTGCATTGCCTTTGGGTACTTAGTCTTTGGTATTATTTTTGTACAAGATATTTTCCATTCTTCAAGTTTCTCAATTTTCTCCAATTCATTTCTTAGACATTTTACCAATGCTTCTAAATAAATCAAAATCATTAAATGAAAATCATATAAATATAAAAACTTCGTAATTTTCAAACTGCATTTAGTTTTCAGGAGATGGATACAATAGAGCAACTTGATGTAAGAAAGCATAAACGCGAGTTTTATGGGGATGTAAGAAAGCATAAACTCGAGTTTTACGGGGATGCTCAGCTATAAACATCTCCCATACGAAATATTGGGAATAATGATAATTCCTGTTCCCTGCACGAAGCACCCAACTCTTGGCCACTCGTTAAAAACTTTTTAGGATTTTCTAAAAAAAAATTTCGCTTCCTTTTATTAAGTTTGCACAAAAAAGGAAGGTCAGACTTGAAAAAAACGTACTAAATTTGACTAGTATCTTGGGGTCGTGTGTTTTACTGCATATTAACTCCAAATAATCCCACGAGATAATCATCAAATGATTAGTAACGCAGAGTAGGTAGGCCCTAGTTTTACGTTGGCTGCAGGTTTTCATTCATTTTGTAACTTAGGTTAGCTAGCAGCCGTAGACCTATGAGATGAGTCAGATGACTAGGCGTAAGTACTTAACAGGGCCTAACTTTAGTTTTGCTATAGGCCTAGGGCCTACTTGAACCACCTCTGAAACCCCCCACCCTATAGTTTCACTCCTTGCTTCTTCAGTTCATCCCCAATCGGAAAAGGTCTATGTAGACGAATAGCTTTGTGAATAGGAACACCTTCTGAGCCAGTTTGGTTCATTAAAGGTAGGCCTAAATTATGTAGGCCTTGGGTCTATATAAAACGGATTCAAACGAAGAAATAGGGTTAATTAGGTTGGCCAATGGCCATGATAACTTAAATACAAAAATTTTTGCTGTCAATCATTTATTGATATTTAATAAAAATTGCACGAATCAAATTTACAATAAACTGCTAGAAATGTAGAAGGCTAGCGAAGTTAAGTAGGTTCTATAGGCATGGCTTCAACATTAACTGTATTGTAGAAGGACGGTAAAATAATCAAACTTAATGTAACTAACCCGTTTCTTAGCAAGCTTCGGGTGGTTCCTGTGTTTTGTGTTGACGTGATGATTCAAAATGACGTAGAACCTATGATAGGTTTTTATTACTAGTTGTGGCCTAAACTAGACTTAAATAGTACCCAGAGGACTAGCTTTGCTGAAGATGCTCCTTCAAGGAAACTTTTATCACAAGGGAAAGAAACACAGACTTACTCTGAAGGGTGAAGGGCTAACTTGGGATCCGGAAGGAACACCAGATCGTAAGTTTGTCTTAGTTTCTCATGATTTTTCCCGTTAACAGAATCCAGTAGGCTCCAGATATCTCGTCGACGATAGGGAATTTATGTAGCCGGCTCATATTCTTGTTAGTTTTAATGAAAATATCACGATTTAACCTAACCAATCGTCAAGGGCGTACAGTTGACCTAACCGGGTATTCAATAATTTTCCCCTAGGTTTAGATTAATTTTAAGCAACTTTTACCAGATACCATACAAAAAGTGTAACAAAGTGTATGTGAATGACCCGACTGCGTAAATTGTTTATTAATAATAATTAGCTCTTACATTAAATAGCGGGTAGTCCGGCTACGTAAGCGCACTGAATTTTATTGACACTTGAATAATGGGTGCTCTTCCAATACGTGCTCTACCGTAAAATTTACATTCCAATATGTGCTAACTAACGAAAATATCACGACCTAACCTAACCAATCGTTAGGTCAATTGTACGCCCTTGACGATTGGTTAGGTTAGGTCGTGATATTTTCGTTAGTTAGCACATATTGGAATGTAAATTTTACGGTAGAGTACGTATTGGAAGATCACCGAATAATGTAACCTAATTTAACATAACCCTAAAAAGTTTGGGGAATTGTTTCTCCGACGAAACGTTGTTACCCTGTCAGTGTGTGTGGGGGAGAAACATTCATACGAAAATCTGCTTTGTTCGAGAAAAGACCAAATAACCTATAGCAGAACATAAGCGTACTCCTGATTAAAAACTGGAGTTAATAATGAGAGTAGGACAGTTAGGCCCATGGCAGTTGAACGAAAGCTGTTAGTGGACGTTGATTCAACTTGTCGAAGGACGTTTATTCGTGTGTAAGATTTGTTTCTGTACTCTGTAATTTCTGGTTAGGGGTGAAATACCTGGGAAAAGTGCTGAATAATCCGAGTCGCAAAGGTGATAATTTATTCTATCATGATTATGAAGGAAAGAGGGTATGAAAAAAAACTATATAGGGTTATGGTTGATTGCTGTCAACCTCATCCGGTGAAAATTTCCAACAGATATTGGTGGAGAGTTGACGGCAAAACCCCTACGTCTTTTCGTTAAAAAGTTGTTTGTGCAGGTGTTCAAAAGACCTTAAGTAGTGTTTTTGGTTAATGTTTAATTTATATGCCTTCGGTATTTAGCATTGCCTTATGGTAAAGAAAATTATTACCATACCTTATTTCGTTTGGCCTCGCTTCTGGTTGTAGGGCGCTCGGTTGCTTATCGCGCCTCTTTCGATGTAGTTTGCGAAAGGAGTTTAATATAGGCAAGTCACTATACTTAAATACCTGAAGAAATAGGCCTGTCCTTTTGTTATTAGTTTTATATTGGGTATTCACTCAAAACTTATAGGAAGATTAAGCACTTCTTCCTTGCCTAAAGCATCGCTGGTAACTAGACAGCCCTGAAATGAGATAATATAAATTCCTTTTTTTTTTTAAATTTTCGCTTACTTTAGTCTCCAGACGTCTATTTTGTGTGTTTTCATTATTTCTTCTCTCGAAGAAGCGTCAGCGATGGAAAATTTTGATGTCCAGAGGCAATTTTGTAGTTATTTAAATCAGTAAATTAATAAGTTGTATTTAATTAGGAAATAAAGGTACCACATACAATACCATATTGTAGACGTGTGTAGCTTTTCCATAGAGAGTATGTAAATTGTGTAAATGTATATTTTGACTCAAGTAAGTAGGCTATTTCAGTAGCTTTGTAATTGCTACAGTTTGTTTAAAGATAATTAGCAGACTTGAAATTTATATTTTGCAAAGTTTGATCGTAAAATTCAGCTTTAGTTCATTCATACAACTTGGATAAACTTATAGGTCCAAGTGGCTTCATGCTGGAATGTAATGGAGAGATGAGTCTCTCTTTATCATACTCTTTACTCTACTCTTCTCTCGTCCATTCGAGCAATACATAAACTAGAATTTTGAGTTCATATTCCTTGTTCAAGACTCGTATCTTAATTTTAAAACGTACGAGGTCCAGCCAATAAATTCGCGGAATCACCATTACTGTTTTTAATGAAACAATTTAGAGAATTTATTGACTGGACCTCGTAGAGTACCGCACCCCAACACTAAAAAATGGAAACGTAACCCCCAACCAGTGATGTAGTCGAGACCACCAAGTCCGAGACCGAGACCGAGATCAAAGGTTCGAGATAGAGATCTACCTTCCGAGATCGAGACCCTTAAAATTCGAGACCGAGATCGAGACCAAGCTCATGCCCTTTCAATTTGTTTTACACTACTATGGAAATTAGACTATGTTAAGTATATTAATAAACTAATAACTACTTTCTCAGATGTAGTGTGTTGAATGCAAAAAGTGTAACCTATAAATTAAAAAATGAATATATATATATATATATATATTATATATATATATATATATATATATATATATACATACATTTTTTATTTACTTTTTATATCTGTTACAGAAGGTTTAATGAACGTACCCACTACCCAGTTTGACTTGTGCATTTATTTAAAGCATGATAGGTGCTCATTACACTTAAGGAACATCAGCATGCTCAGAAGATCTGCTGAAGTTCGACTTCTGTGGGGCCTCATTATTATGCCTCCATGGCTAAATACACGCTCAATTGGAGCATTAGAGGCAGGCACTGTTAAAAGTCATGGCAATATTGGCCAGTGATGAGAATTTATCCCTTTTCTGGTGCCAAAACTTTATTGGAGAGCAGTTCTCTAAAATATGAGATTCATCGATCTCTAAGAGGTACCGCCGCAACTGTTCCCTGCGGTTCAAAATCTTCCCAGTTTCAACGTTCTTCTGCTTGGACCGATAGCTTTGATATTTTGCCATTAGTCTCGGAACTTTGGTTTGACTGTTTTATTTCGTCATCGCTGCTGTGAGAATGAGCGCTGTCTCTCTCTATCTGCTCATTCTCCGTGCTTGAGCTTCCTGTATAGCATTTTTCCAACACCATTTCTATGAAAAATAAATTGACATATCGGTACTATAAACAGAGGCATGGCAATTAGCATAAGGTCTAAATATATATATATATATATATATATATATATATATATATATATATATATATATATATATATTAGGGTGGTCATCCCTTATAGAGGCGATATTTTTTTTGGTAATTTACATGTTCCCACCCAATAAAGTTGTTCCACTTAATAAGAAAATAATTCTGCTTCAATTTGAGCTCGATCGGATAATAATTAGGTGGCTGTCGAAGCTTGAAGTTACCACAAAACTGCCCGTGAGCCCCCCCCCCCCCATTACGATGGGTATTACCCGCTCAAGGCGGGGGTTTTCTATTGACCCCCTGAACAATCTCAGTTGGCCCCCAGGGATCCATGGATCACCACTTGGGAACCACTGATATAATGTGTAGTTAAAAGATTTTTATTTTGCATATATATTTTAAATTATAAGCGTTATACATAACACTGATGACGTACTATTTTGAATCGTCATGGCTGGCAAGACCACTCACTGTAGCTCACTGTTTAAGATCTTAGTAGGTTCAGGATATTTCTTCCTGTGTTGCTCCACGACTTTCAATAGGTATTGAAGTTGTTCTTCATTCTTAGTGTTTTTTCCACTATAATCCTGGATAAGTGCAATCCCGCGTTCGGCATTGTCGTTCACGACCTTGATGATTTCAACTTTCCGAAGAGCCTCTTGAAACTCATCATCTGAGTCCCATGTTGACGGGTCTTTTTGCATAAATGCAGTATTGATATTGAGGGCCCGTATAAGCTTGAGAGAGTTTCTCGTGCTCAAGGAATCCAATGTTGGGAGATGATCTTGACGAAGGCTCACACGTTTAGGACATTTTAGGCTGCCTTCTGTCTCATTAATTCCCTTTACAATTAATCTTTTTGTCTCTACTGATACAGAAGCATCAAACAGTGCCAATCCCACCATTTCCTCAGATAGGTACCACAAGTGGCCAGCAAATTTAGATGATGCAGATTTTGCCCATTTTAAGGATTTCGTTCAAAATTTAAAGTTTGACAGCCACCCGTAAATAATATCGGATCTGGTAAAAACTTTGCCAAAATAATTTTTTTATGAAGAACTACTTTATCGGGTGGGAGCAGTAAAAATAAAAAATTCGTTTTTGAGGACCACCCATATATATATATATATATATATATATATATATATATATATATATATATATACACACAAACTCAGAATGGTCCCCTGAGAAATTTATATGTTAAACCCTAGGTCCATGTCCCAAAGCTGGATCCTGTCTGCTTTGCAGATAGCTGGTGAGGGAAGCTATATTTATGGGATCTCTTTGCGAGAGACCCGTTGCCCACGTCGGGCTAGCATCATGAAAAAGAAAAACTATGGTATTTGTCATTTACCATTACTTATTCGACCTATAGTGGATTTAATTTTCCCAGAAGAGTTCCTTGTTCCATGCACGGTCTGTGTTTAACATATATATATATTATATATATATATATATATATATATATATATATATATAACATTAATTCAACATCCACTGAGCCCAAAGAGATCTATAATGAATTTTAATGATAAAAAATATACCGGTATAATGAATAAATATAAATAAATAAATAAATAATATATAAATAATTCTCTATTTAGTGTTTCCATTTTCAATAAAATTAATCTGACGGTCGCGGGGGGACATTTTTTTGTAGCGCTAACCTAAAAAAAATCCAGACCCACACACACCCGCAAGACAAACGTGGCAACTCAAAACAGGGTGACTGATTAGTGAATACCTAGAGTCCCTTACTTTTACAAACTTTCATAAACATTCTGAATTATGTCTGTTCAACCAAGCCACCATCATGAGTATGCCAATAACATGTATTTCTCATTACGGTCTCGAAAGGTCTCGGGGAGAAAAACCGAGACCGCGTCGATCGAGACCGAGATGGAGATCGAGATCTGCAAATTGGGTCTCGAGATCGGTCTCGAGACCGATCTCGAGACCTACATCACTGCCCCCAACCCCCATTGATTTTTAAATTAAAATCCGAGTTCTCGTTTAAATAAATTTTTTATGAAGTTCCTTTTCTTTTTTTAATGTTTTCTTTAAATTTAATATTTTAATTTTAGGCAAGACTATTTTTAAAAATTAGAAGTAAAGTTGGTAATTCTAAATAAATTAGATTTTGACTGCTGTACGAAAGGAAATAAATACATTTACAAATTTATTGTTAATCTTAATTTAATTTGCACAATTTTTAATTTAGTTTTACTTAAATTTGTAAACAACAAAACATTTAATTATTTTAAACAGGATTTGTAGTCAAGCATTTGTATTTATATACAAGTGAATACAAGTTTGTCATTTTTTTCCCTAGGCTGTTCCTTACTTTGGAATGAATCGTTCGATCCAAAGTGGACAAAACTCTTAAGAACAAGATAATAAGGGTTGAGTAGGCCTAGTTAATATATAATATATATATATATATATGTATATATATATATATATATGTATGTATGGTGTCCCTTAAATCCGGCATCATACGAAAAATAATAAAAAAAGGCAAAACAAAAGCTTTAATTTACAGAACGTGCTCAATATGTCCACCATTGTTTTCAATACACAAATTTAGACGTGATACCCAGTCAGCAAGCACACGGTGAATGATGTCAGGAGTAATGGTGTTACATGCCCCAATAATGCGCTGCCGCAAATGTTCAACACACCTAATTTTCTCTGCGTATACCAGCGCTTTCAAGTGGCCCCAGAGATAAAAATCTAGTGGCGTGAGATCCGGGCTTCTAGCTGGCCATTCCACAGGCCCTCGACGTCCTATCCAATGACCAGGGAATTGTTGGTACAGGTATTCCCTTACTTGGGTGATGTAATGTGCAGGAGCGCCGTCTTGCTGGAACCATGTTGGGAAATTTCCTTCTTCGTTCAAGACACTGGGAAATGCTTCTTCCTTGAGCATACGTAGGTAGGTGCCTCCAGTGACATGTTCATCGAAAAAGAGGGGGGTCTATGATGCGATCCTTCCAAATGCCACAACATACCATCACCAAAGACGCACCTGTTCCTTTGAAGAGGTATACCAGTCAGGGTTGTTTTGAGACCAGTAGCGGGTGTTCTGTCGATTTACCTCACCATTTCCATAAAAAACAGCCTCTTCACTGAACAGAATGGTGGACGGGAAATTGGTATCCCGAGCATATTGTTCCGTAGCCCATTCACAAAATTCCATCCGCCGGTCGGGATCATCATCGCTTAATTTCTGTAGGATCTGAAGTTTATATGGATGCCATTTGTGAGCCTGAAGAATGCGATGGATGTTACTTTTCGACACTCCTGTCTCGGCGGACAATCGCTGAAGAGACTTATTGGGACTTCTGTTAAAATGAGCCAGGATAGCAGTCGCTGTATCATCGTCAGTGGACCTCCTTGAAGGTCCACTGCGTGGTTTATCTTCTATGGATCCTGCTTCCTTAAACTTTGCAACAAGTCTGCTAACACAACTCTGTGTTATTGGCTCGCGGTCTGGATGCAGTCTGTTAAATTCAGCAGCGGCCTCTCTCTGACTCCGATTTCCTATGAGTAGAATTATCTGGATTCGTTCTTCCTTGCTCACAGACATTATGGCCTGTAGAAAGAGAAAAATATGAATTATGGTTTGTAGAAGTAGAAAAATATGTATTTCTCCTATGATGCCGGACTTATGGGACACCCTGTGTGTATATATATATATATATATATATATATATATATATATATGTATATATATTATATGTATATATTATATGTATATATTATATATATATATGTCTGTATGTATGATACATACAGACCGTGCATGGAACAAGGAACTCTTCTGGGATAATTAAATCCACTATAGTCCGAATAAGTAATGGTAAATGACAAATACCATAGTTTTTCTTTTTCATGATGCTAGCCCGACGTGGGCAACGGGTCACTCGCAAAGAGGTCCCATAAATATAGCTTCCCTCACCAGCTATCTGCAAAGCAGACAGGATCCAGCTTTCGGACATGGATCTAGGGTTTAAAGCAGCCTAGCCCTGCTACATTTAGAACCTCAATATAAGCAAAAGACTCGCTGTCTTCACGTCAGATTAAATCTTTGATGTATTTAATCTGACGTGAAGACAGCGAGTCTTTTGCTTATATTGAGGTTCTAAATGTAGCAGGGCTAGGCTGCTTTAAACCCTAGATCCATGTTCGAAAGCTGGATCCTGTCTGCTTTGCAGATAGCTGGTGAGGGAAGCTATATTTATGGGACCTCTTTGCGAGTGACCCGTTGCCCACGTCGGGCTAGCATCATGAAAAAGAAAAACTATGGTATTTGTCATTTACCATTACTTATTCGGACTATAGTGGATTTAATTATCCCAGAAGAGTTCCTTGATCCATGCACGGTCTGTATGTATCATAAAAACTCGGAGGACCATTCTAAGTTCATTCCCATATATAATTGTATATTTATTTATTTATTCAATGATTGAGACCAGGGGTACGGGGTTATTAAAATTTTAATACGAGTCCGAGTCCGGCGTCGAGCCACCGAGTCCGAGTCCAGAGCCATGAAACAAGACGAGTGAGAAATGAAAACGAAAAGGAGTCCTAGATTTATTCACCATGCAGCATTTTCCATAAGAAAAACAAAAAAAAGAAATACTCACGCGGGAGGAGAAAAATAGAAAAGTAGCATCCATCGCATTCTTCAGGCTCACAAATGGCATCCATATAAACTTCAGATCCTACAGAAATTAAGCGAAGATGATCCCGACCGGCGGATGGAATTTTGTGAATGAGCTACGGAACAATATGCTCGGGATGCCAATTTCCCGTCCACCATTCTGTTCAGTGACGAGGCTGTTTTTTATGGAAATGGTGAGGTAAATCGACAGAACACCTGCTACTGGTCTCAAAAACAACCCTCACTGGTATACCTCTTCAAAGGAACAAGGTGCATCTCGGGTGATGGTATGGTGTGGCATTTGGAACGATCGCATCATAGGCCCCCTCTTTTTCGATGAACATGTCACTGGAGGCACCTACCTACGTATGCTCAAGGAAGAAGCATTTCCCAGTGTCTTGAACGAAGAAGGAAATTTCCCAACATGGTTCCAGCAAGACGGCGCTCCTGCATATTACAGCACCCAAGTAAGGGAATACCTGTACCAACAATTCCCTGGTCATTGGATAGGACGTCGAGGGCCTGTGGAATGGCCAGCTAGAAGCCCGGATCTCACGCCACTAGATTTTTATCTCTGGGGCCACTTGAAAGCGCTGGTATACGCAGAGAAAATTAGGAGTGTTGAACATTTGCGGCAGCGCATTATTGGGGCATGTAACACCATTACTCCTGACATCATTCACCGTGTGCTTACTGACTGGGTATCACGTCTGAATTTGTGTATTGAAAACAATGGTGGACATATTGAGCACGTTCTGTAAATAAAAGCTTTTGTTTTGCCTTTTTTTATTTTTTTTTATTATTTTTCATATGATGCCGGACTTATGGGACACCGTGTGTGTATATATATATATATATATATATATATATATATATATATATATATATATATATATATATATATAGGGTGTCTCAAGTCACTATCTATTTCGGTGACAGATGTTTTTTTAAAAACATCTGTCACCGAAATATATATATATATACACATACACACGATATATATATATATATATATATATAACACACACACACACACACACACACACACAGGGTGTCTCAAGTCACTATCTATTTCGGTGACAGATGTTTTTTTAAAAAATGCTATGCTGGCATAAAGATATGTACTTCTGGTGCAAATTTGTGTATTTAAAAAAAGTTAATTGGTTTATTATCTTGACATGCTTGAAC
Source organism: Bathynomus jamesi (assembly GCA_023014485.1). Classification (NCBI taxonomy): domain Eukaryota; kingdom Metazoa; phylum Arthropoda; class Malacostraca; order Isopoda; family Cirolanidae; genus Bathynomus; species Bathynomus jamesi. The sequence continues at coordinate 1,036,958 of JAJOZX010000528.1, forward strand.
AATTCCTCGAACCTCAACTTCTTACAGATGGCATTCTTGACACAGTAGTTTTTCAGCAGGATGGAGCACCGTGCCATTATGCAATAATTGTACGTGATTATCTTGACAGACGCTTCCCCGGTCGCTGGATTGGTCGTGGAGGAACACAACCATGGGCAGCACGTTCACCCGATTTAACACCATTAGATTTTTTCGCCTGGGGTTTCATTAAGTCTAAGGTGTACTGGTAGAAGAATTAGTGATGTAGCCGAACTTCGAAATCGTATTACCGATGCAGTTCAGAAAATAACACCTCAAATGCTGGAAAGTGTGTTCCGGGAAACAACTTATCGCTTTGAGCTCTGTAGAGACACTGATGGTCGCCATGTGGAGACAGATAAATAAATAGCACTAATTCTTTGTGGCACTTTGAAATAAATATATTTTTCATGTCTTAAACCAGTTTTTCGTAATTCCCATTATTTTTCAAAATAGATAGACTTTTGAGACACCCTGTATATATATATATATATATATATATATATATATATAATATATGTGGTGTATCGGGGCCAAAAAAGTAACTCGATACGGTACTCGATACATTGTCAAAAATGTATATCGCTACGATACTAGATATATGTATCACGCTACACACACACACACACACACACACACACATATTATATGTATATAACCTTACCTTACAATCTTACAAAGGTTTCGCGCGATGATTTCTCATTTCGCGAAGGTCAAGCTTGTCGCCCCTCCTCTCGAGTTGGCCTGGTGAAGTAGTGAGTTGGATTCTTGCGCTCTCCACCTCACATAGCCAGGTACGCCGGGCTCATCGGGGATTGTTCTGAGCCAGGCGTCTAGTCTTCTTTTGAAGATTTCCACTGCAACTCCCTTCGTGTTTCTTAGGTCTTTAGGCAACTGATTAAACATTTTTGGTCCTCTCGCTACAAAACTGTTTTCTTTCAGGGTTAAGGATGTTCCCTGTCTCGCCTTCAATTTGGGAATACGACACAGTCTACCGTTTCTACTTTCCACCGTTGTTTGGGGATTTATAGGGTTCAGAGTAAGATTAGGGACTAGTTTCTCCATTATTTTCCAAGTGTAAATAATGGTGTATATATATATCCTCCTTTCCAGTGAATATAGGTCTAGTTCGCGTAACCTTTCCCAGTAATTTAGTTCTTTGCACCCATTGATCTTGGCTGTGAAGCTTCTCTGGATCCCTTCCAGCTGTCTAATGTCTTCTTTTTAATATGGGAATGTTAGGACCGAGCAGTATTCCAATTTGGGTATTATCAGGGTTTTCAGTAGAGGAATCATTACATTCCTATCCCTTTGTTTAAAGGTTCTCAATATCTGACCCGTTATTCTCTCTCTCTGTTTACTGCTATCTTATTTTTTTTCATATTTCGCATCCTCTGTCATTACAACCCCTAAATCTTTTGCTCTGGAATTTCTCTGAACTTCCTGTCCACTTGGGGTATAATATTCCATGGATCGTCTTCTCTTTTTCCGTGCCGTAATAGCTGAAATTTCTCGGTGTTAAACTTCATATTGTTGTCTTCCGTCCACTTGTAGATTCTGTTTGTCGGTTTGTAGAGATCCTATGTCTTCTGGGTTTCTTATTTTTCTACTGATCTTTGTGTCATCCGCAAAGGATGTTACTGTGCTGTCTCTGGTAACGTCCTCATCTATGTTAGTTAGCATGATTATGAATAGTAGTGGAGCTAATACTGTTCCTTGTGGTACTGAGCTGAGGACCTCTGATTCTGATGAAGATACTCTTTGTACTGTAACGACTTGCCGCCGCTCACTAAGGAAATTATATATCCATTTCCCTACTTTTCCTGTTATTCCCATATATTTCAGTTTATATATTATGATTCCGTGGTTACACTTGTCGAACGCTTTAGCAAAGTCTGTGTATAGTACATCATAGTTTTCATTACTTTCAAGTGAATCAATAATGTTAGTGTTCCATTAGTTGTGATAGGCATGATCTGCCTGACCGAAACTCGTGTTGGTTATCATTGAATTTTTTTTGAGTTTCCAAAAAGTCATAGATTTTCTGTCCAACTATTCTTTCAAATATTTTAGTGAGATGAGATGTAAGCGATACTGGCCTATAGTTTTTGGCCTCGGATCGATCTCCTCCTTTATATATTGGGACTATGTTCGCGCTCTTCAGGATGCCCGGTATTTCTCCCGTGTCTAGTGATCGTCTCCATATCCAGTATAGCGGCTCAGCGATTGCATTCTTGCAGTTTTTGATCAGTGTGGCATTCCATTATCCGGTCCTGCCGCTGTGTGTTTTTTTAGTTTCCCTATGGCTTGTGTAATATCCGTCGTAAAGTCGAAATCCGTTATACTTTCCCCTTGTGGTTCTTTTTCAAAGAACGCGTTTCTATCGCATATCACTTGGTCAGTTTTTGGGATACTGAAAGATGATTCGTACTAGGCTCTTAATATTTCAGATACTTCTGTTAGATCATCAGATAAATCACTGTTCTCATTTTTTAAAGGTCCGATAGTCGCATGGTTTTTAGACTTTGTTTTTGCGAAATTATAGAAGTACTTTGAGTTAGCCTTTATCGCTTCTGTAGCGTCGTCGTCGTCGTCTTTTTCTGTATGCTTCTCGATTAGTTCCTGTATGACGACATCGATACTTTGCAGTTTATCATTTAATATTTTTCTGATGATATCCTTACAACTACTTAATTTTGCAGTCACTCTTTTTCTCTTTCGAAACAATGCCCTCTTTTGTCTTTCGAATCTGCTTCTCTTTCCTCTTTGTTGTATTTTTGGGACATGTTTTTCCCTAATTTTTAACGTCTTCTCTAACGTCATTAGCATCTCCTCCGTCGTCTTGGCCTCGAAAATGGTTTTCCAATCTATTACCTCTATGCTGGATGTCACATCTTCCCAGTTTATAGCTTTGGAGTGAAAATTAAAAAATTCGAATGTGCTTCTTTCTGTTGTGCGTGTTCTTTCCTTTCCTGTTGCCTTTATGTTAGTTATTTCAATGATGATGTGGTCCGATATCATAGTTGGAAATATTTCTACATTATCAATTAGATTACTGTTGTTTGTGAATACCAAATCTAGGCAGTTGTTTTTTCTTGTGTTTTCTGTTATTTCTTGCGTTAACATAAATTCATCAGCTAGAGCTAGTAGCATTTTTACCTGCTCCTGGTCTTCTCGTGTGCCCCCCTTGTCCTGGTGTATACATATATTTTTTCCTATCCTTTTATATTTCATGAATGGGAAATTAAAATCACGACAGAGAAAAATATTTGGGGTTGGAGAGAGTAGATCTTTTACCAAGCTTCTTACCTCTGTAATGGAATCTGAAAATTTTGAGGGTGGCGTGTTTGGGGGTCTGTACATTACAATTAGTACCATATTTAATTTTTCAATTTTTGCTGCTACACAATCTGAGTACACATTCTACGTAGTTGTTTGAGGTACTTAATAGCCATTTCTGCTATGTGCCTTTCGCGTGTGTAAATAGCACATCCTCCTTTACGTCCACTGTTCTGTCGGCTCGGAGGATGTTATAGTTGTCAATTTGTATTTCTTTTGTGTCAATACAGGACTCACAATTTTCACAGTTCGCCTGGCAGCCCTTTAGATGAGTTTCCGTGAGGCATACAAAGTCTGCTCCGGTTTCTTGCATGAGTCCTTTCAGGTATACAACTTTGTTCGTGGAATGGTTTGATTGGTTTGATATATATATATATATATATATATATATATATATATATATATGTTATAATGTTTCAGACCAACAAAGACCCTAGGATCCACTCATGGCTGGTCTACCTAACTGTGTTCGCAATCGTGTATTGTGTATGTCCTCCGTGGTGGCGGAGGGGACCTACAATTTTACGTGGGTTCCGAACCACAAGAACATAAGAAATTTATGTAAAAACTGCCGGTAAATTGGCAACGACCAATTTTTACGAAACTAAATAATTATCAATTTAAAACTAATTAATTATTATCGATTTAAAACTAAAGATAGAATCTCTGGATTCAGAGGATCAAGTCATAATAGACTACTATCCACAAATATGTTACACTCTATATCTATTTATAACACATGCAAATATATCAGATCCAAAGAATCCAGTCAATTTCATTACGGTATCCATCAAGTCACGGTCCATATCGATTGCGGACCAAGTCAAAATTTACAATCATATACATTACAATATATACACTTACGAGAAAAGTGTAGGTGTGGCTGTAAAGACTGTACAGTAATGTAGAAATGTGTGTGCACCCATTTAAAGGTGTTTGTGGGGCAAGTGAAGATCATGAGTTTTTCAATACCTCACAGTACTATGGGGGGCACCGCTCGGCAGAGGAATCTCTTTAAATGGGGTGTGTAAGGACAGAGAGTATCCCCTAACCCAAGACGCTGCCTCCCTATATCCACAACACTTGTGTTGAGCTGTGGGATCTATCCCCAGAAAGCCTTAATTTTACTACCTTAAACTATACCCTTTCTATGAACATATGCGTCTAATCGATTTTTAAACATGTTTATAGACGTGCTACTAATTACTTCTACCGGCAAACTATTCCAGCTATTTACTATTCTATGCGTAAAAAAGTTTTTCGCAACTGCTGTCTCGAACCTTCTACTTGTCAACTTACACCCGTTATTTCTAGTCCTATTATATTGAGATATTTCGAAAAAGCTATCTCTATCTACGTTATCGAACCCATTCATAATTTCGAAAACCCGGATTAGATCACCCCTTAACCTCCTAGTCTCGAGTGTTGTCAATTTTAACTCCTTAAGCCTATCCTCGTACGACTTTGACCTAAGCGACGGAATCATCTTAGTTGCTCGTCTTTGAACTCTCGATTTTGTCTATATCTTTGCGCATATGCGGATTCCAAAATTGGACCGCGTACTCCAAATGGGGTCTAACTAATGATTTATAAAGTGGAACTATAATATCGCGCGATTTGTACTCAAAATTTCGAGCTATAAAACCTAACACTTTGTTCGCTTTATTGACCGCTGCTGTACTTTGTTTCGCTACTTTTAAATCACCAGTGACTATAACTCCTAAATCTTTTTCCTGCTCTACGCTTGTTAAATCTTTCCCTGACATACTATACGCAAATTTACCGTTACGCGAACCTATATGCAAAATTTTGCACTTATCAACGTTAAATCTCATTTGCCATGTGACTGACCAATCAACGATTTTATTCAGATCTTCCTGAATTTTACCTCTATCTTCGTCATTAATCGCCCTACCACCCAGCTTCGTGTCATCCGCAAACTTTGAAACTGTACTGACTAGGCCGACATCTAAATCGTTAATATATATAAGAAAAAGCAAGGGGCCCAATACAGAACCCTGAGGAACGCCACTCGCTACATTAGCCCAACACGACTCCGCTCCATCAACGACCATCCTCTGTTTCCTGCCTCGCAACCACTCTTCTAGCCAATTTATTACTACACCCTTGATTCCATGAGCTTTAGTTTTTTAATGAGTCTTTTGTGCGGCACGGTGTCAAACGCTTTTTGAAAATCTAAATACACTACGTCAACCGCCCGATGTCTATCGTAAACGTCAACCACGCTTTGGAAAAATTCTAAAAGATTAGTTAAGCAAGATTTGTTTCGCCTAAATCCGTGCTGCGTATTTCTAACTAGCTTATGGAATTCTAAGTGTTCGACTATACGATCCCTAATTATTGATTCCAGTAGCTTACCTACAACAGACGTTAAACTGATTGGCCTATAATTTCCCGCCGCACCTTTATCGCCTTTCTTAAAGATAGGTGTTACGTTTGCTAACTTGAAATTATCTGGTACGCACCCCTCAGAAATAGACGTATTAAAAATCTTTGTTAGCGGCACAACAATGCTATCTTTAATTCTTTTAGTTGTATGGGATATATGAATCCGGCCCCGGTGATTTACGCGTTTTCATTTTATCAATATAGCGCGTTACCTCCCTTCACTAACCACTATATTATCCAAAATATTACCATTATCAAACGGTATTATGTCCGTGACCGTAAGGATATTTGTTACATCTTCTATAGTAAAAACTGACGTAAAAAATTCGTTTAGCAAGGTAGCCATTTCCTTGTTTTCAGAAACTAGATCTCCGTTTAGATTTTTCAAAGGCCCCAAGACGCTTTTTACTGGATTTCTATTATTGACGTATTGAAAGAATCGCTTGGGGTTATCTTTACCGTCACGAGCTATGGAGATTTCAAATTCGCGCTTGGACTTTTTTATTACACTTTTCGCTTCACGCCTTAGAGATATGTAGTTGTTTCGTAACCACAAATTGTCTTTATCGCACTTATGTAGCCTATAAGCCCTATCTCTACTCTTTATAATGTCTCCTACTCTAGAAGTAAACCACAAGGGCTTGTTTACTTTCGCACGCTTAATTTTGTACAGTACACATTCCTCATTTATAGTCATAAATACTGTTTCGAACGATTCCCACATTAGTTTTGCGTTGGAGTTCCCCATCACGTTTTCCCAATTGACGTGTGACAATTTATTTCGAAATTTACTAAAGTCTGCGTGCTGGAAGTTAGGAATTTTCGTCGAGTTAGCTGGTTTCGAGTGACTTACTGAGAGGACAAACTCTACCATATTGTGGTCGCTATTGCCCAACGGTTCTATTATTTGAAGATCAGTAATTAGCCTATCATCCGTAGTTATTACTAAATCTAAAATACTGTCCAACCTCGTAGGTTCCCCAACCTTTTGAATAAGAAAGTATCCTCGAGAAAATTAACTAAACGATTACCTTCCGCGTCTCCCTGCATTGTATCGTAATTTACGTTAGCGCAATTAAAGTCACCCATAACTAAAGCCTGCTCACTACCGATTATTCGCTTTAGTTCACGATATAACGCTTCGTCCGTATCAGCTGTTTGATTAGGGGGCCTATATATAACCGCAACAAGAAGTTTGAAATCGTTCAATTTAAGTTCTGCTATAGTCGAATCTATCGGTTCTGGAATTGTGTGCTTTACTTCTATAACGTTCGCTATATTATCTTTGATATACAACATAACACCGCCTACTCGCCTACCTATTCTGTTTTTAACAAAGTCTATAACCTTTAATTTGATACTCCCCTACAAAGTCACGAGTTTCAGTGCTAAGCCACGATTCATTTATCGCAATTATATCAGTCTTTACAAGCAATTAAAGAAAAAAATTCGTTTATTTTATTTCGTAGGCTACGAGCATTTAAGGATAGAACCTTCAAATTGTTTGTAATTGCGACAACTTCGCGAGCGCAGTGGAAATTTATGGAATTTACGCTGGGACCGTTCGAGTTACAGCAGCCTGAAAAGAAGAGAGAGTATTATGAAATAGTCTTCCTAAACGCGCAGCTCCTACGTCATTAAGATGAAGTCCATCTCTGAGGAACAAGTCCCTCCTGCCTCTTTGACATATATATATATGTATATATATATGTATGTATATATGTGTATATATACAGGGTGTCCGAGAATTATCTGTACAATTTTTGGCTGTTATTAAAAGTCAACCATGAAGTGTAGAAATTCCAGTGTTGTCCCATTTTACAGAGAATCTCATTAAGTGTTTTCTGATACCACGTTTTGACAAGTTTTTTAGAAATGTACGCGGGTGACAGACATTGATGATTTAAAAGCAAGAATCACAGCTGCTATTGAGCGAATTGATGTGGATATGCTGCAGCGTACATGGCAACATTTGGAGTATCGATTGGATGTTTTGCGAATCACTAATGGTGCACATATCGAATGTTTGTAACAACGTTACTTTAATAAAAGAAACTTTTGAAAATACAGATTCTAAATAATCTTGTTTAAGAATTTTACGTGTGTTATCAAGAATTTTATTAAAAGATGAAATTATACAGATAATTTTCGGACACTGGAATTTCTAAAAAACTTGTCAAAACTTAGTATCAGAAAAAACTTAATGAGATTCTCTGTAAAATGGGACAACACTGGAATTTCTACACTTCATGGTTGACTTTTAATAACAGCCAAAAATTGTACAGATAATTCTCGGACACCCTGTATATATAATATATATATATATATATATATATTATATATATATATATATATATATATATATATATATATATATATATAATTTTTACAATAGTCCAAATTCGCATAACGATGACGAAGTTCGGATAACATTTTTGATTCACTTTCTATTTTATTTCTGCTGAACAGTTGGTGAATTCTTTCTTTTTAAATTACCGTACTTAATCATTTTTTTTAGATTTAGCTTAATAATGTAATCTTGTTAAATTCTGCAATGTTCATTTTCTGTATACATTCTCTCTCCGTTGTAAAAGATGGTCATGTCTTGCTTAACGTTTAATTCAGCAAATCTTAAGCATTTAATTTTTGCTTATTATATGCGTGTTTAATTGTAATTCATAATAAAATGCATATTTCAATTTCCATTTTTAGTTAACTCGGCAGATCATGATATCAGATCTGTCAATATGCAGTTTAAAATAAAAATATGGCTTCATCTTCAAATATCTTGCTTATCTGTCTAGACGTTGCTACAGCTAAAATATTTACCTTATCTTAAAATATTTTGCAAAATAATGCAGCCTATTGAGAATAAAAAACAAAACAAGTCAACATTAAATAATAATGTCAACAAAATTTGTGTATATAAACTCTTATAATTTTTCAAGTTTTCATTCTGATTTGGCTGATCTAACTTAGAGGCTGAGCTTTACTTGTAACATTTTAGCAATAAAACTACAGTAAGAGAAATTCTTTGTCTTCTACTTCAAGCATTGCTCTCTTCAGAGAACTTAGTCTTAAATAGAGAGAAATAATTTCCCGATACGTTACAAGAAGAATCTGAGAACCTTCAGAGAATTTAGTAAGCTCCACAGAATCCTCCGATCCATTACAAGAAGAAATCGGAGAGAGTATAGAAGAAACTACTGCGATTCCCTATGCGGTACCAGCTACTCCAGAGTAACAAATCTGTTGCTGCCACTTAACCAGAACCCCCGTCAACTTCGAACCGACCAAGACCATAGACGGAGGGGTTAACGTATATATAATATATATATATATATATATATATATATATATATATTTTTTTTTTTAAATCCAAGAATATTTAGAGGTCGCCCTCGTGAGTTGAAGTTTTACTATCATACAGGAAGTTGTACATATACATGGAAGTTGTATCTAACACTCCTTTTTTCTTTCCTCAGAATGGAATGGAGAAAGAAGTTGTATTTGATCTGTTCTGTTGAACTGGAAATCAAGAGCGCTATATTGCCATCATATCAGCAAGCTTTTGGGCATTTCCTGTTCCTCCATTTGGAGAAGAAAAAGACCACCCGGGACGCTAGTCGCGAAACAGTAGAGGCCATCAAGCCGTTATGGGATAAAGCCAGCATCCCAACGCGAGCTGACCAGCATTGCATCAAGAAGCTGGAGGCGGTCTTCGAGGAGTGGAAAGCGCTGAAAAAACATCAGACCAGGACCAGTGCATCCCACAAGCAGAAGCAACAGGAGTTTCAAGAGCACTTGGAAGATCTTTGACATCGCTCGTGCGGATGCACTGGTCCTGATGAAGAATCCTGAGGACCGGGCTTTCCTTCTGGCCCAACGACAGAAGGGGAGACCAGGCTGCATCGGCTATGTGGATATGGTACAGGCCCGAAAGGACGAGGAATCCCGGAAGAGGTCAGAGCAGGAGGCCAGGCAAAGGAAGAGGGCACAGGAGGAGCATGAAGCTTCAACCAGCCGAGCGGTGCTGGCATAATCTTTATTGTCAAGTGCGGCAGAGGAGACGGATAATGACCGGGAGAAGGAAGGTGCAGTTGGGGTTGCTGCCGCTGCGTCTGCTCCAAAAAGAGCCAGGAAGAATATCATGACACCTCAACTGGCTGCTGCCCTCAACCGGACGCAGATTTCCAGAAATGCGACCGACATTCTTACCGAGACCGCTGAAAGCCTTGCCCATGATGTCATCGACTTGAACATCAATCGGAACTCCATCCACAGAGAAAGGGCTCGCCATCGTTCGGCCCAATCGAAATGTTCGAAGTAGTTCTCCACCAACGTCCCCCTTACCATTCATTGGGATGGTAAGCTCATGGATGATCTGACATCCCGAGAACATGTTGATCGCTTGCCTGTCCTCGTGTCTTGCCTCGGAGTTGAGCAACTCTTGGGTGTTCCAAAGCTTCCATCCGGAACTGGAGAGGCGCAAGCAGGGGCCGTCGTCAAGTGTCTCGAAGACTGGAAGATCGATGACGGGGTTCAGGCGTTAAGCTTCGGCACCATAGCTTCGAACACAGGTCATCGATCTGGCGCCTGTGCTCTCATCAAGGAGAAACTTGGCAGAGATCTTCTCTTCTTTGCCTGTCGGCACCATGTGTTGGAATTTGTGATTGGAGCCGCTTTCGAGACAGCCATCGGGGGATCGTCGACGGGACCTGAGATACTCCTGTACAAAAGGTTCATGGGTCCCTGGCATTTCATTGATCAAGACAAATTCAAGCCAGCTTCAACTGATCCCTCTGTGGAGAGCTCAGTGGCATCTTCACGGGACGAACTGCTCGATTTCTCAAGAAGACAAACGGTTCATGTTCGCGACGATTACCGGGAGTTCCTCGAGCTCAGTACAATCTTCCTTGGAGGCACACCAGAGCATGCAATCAAGTTCACAGCTCCCGGAGCAATGCATCGCGCTCGATGGATGGCGAAGGTGCTATACGCGATCAAAATGTAGCTCTTCCGGGAGCAGTTCCGGATGACACCATTGGAGGAGAGAGGAGTGCGTGATCTCGCGGTTTTTGCCGTGGTGATCTACATGAGAGCATGGAACACGGCTCCTCAGGCGGTGGGAGCCCCCTGGAACGACTTGCATCTCATGAAGGAGCTGATGCGCTACCCACATCGAGGGATTTCCACCGCCACCAGCAAGAAGCTTTCCCACTACCTCTGGTATCTGTCGGAGGAGCTCGTGGGGATGTCCTTCTTTGACGACAGAGTACCTTTAGCCATGAAGAAAATCATGGTCGAAGCCTTGGACGAAGATGCCGTCGACCATCCATCCGCCGAAGCGTCCGAAAGTCACCTTGAGTGCTTTCAACGACGAGAAGAAGGGTCTTGAACAATTTGTGACGAAGAACACCAAGGCCCTTTTCACTCGCCTCCAGCTTCTGGATGAATTCCTTCACAAAGATCCGGAGAGTTGGCCGGCGGAGAACTCCTTCAAGAAAGCTCTGCGGGTCGTTGAAAGCTTCGTCGCGGTCAACGACCGAACGGAGAGAGGAGTAGCTCTCATTCAAGAGTTCAACAAGAAGTTGACTCGTGGAGAGGAGCAGCTGCAATTCCTCCAAGTTGTCGCTGATCACAGACGGCAGTTCCCGGACTGCAAGAAGACGACACTAGCCGACACTTGCACTTCGAACCAGGCGACAATGGGTAGAGTAGGCTTCCACGAGACCTCCGCCACCGAGCGGCTAATACTTCTTGTTGAAGAAGAGGGACCTGGCTGTCTGAGTAAACTTCAACGGACGAGGGCGACCTCTAAATATTCTTGGATTTCAAAAATACTTTGTACACGTAGGTTTTACTAGGAACTGAACAAATTGGGGGCGGGGGATAGAGAAACATCCAAATTTCATTTTTCTCTATATATACTAAGGGCCACCCTTATATATATATATATATATATATATATATATATATATATATATATATATATATTATATATATATATATTATATATATATATATATATATATATATATATATATATATAAGACCGGCCCAGGCTCATACGGGTGAAAAATATATTTTTTTTCTTAAGTCTCACCCCTGGAATTTGTTATGCGTGTCGATAGAAAACTTTGAGAAGTTTCAGCCCGATTCGATAGTATTTAGTGGTGCTGACACACTGAAATGTGTAGTTTCTCCGCACCACCCAGGAGGTAATTACAACAGGCGCGGTTTTTTTTTTTAAGTGGTATCCCCAATAGGCCTAATCCACTTTTTTTAATGTTAACTCATGATGTTGATGTGCTTCCTGTCTTTATCATCGATTTCGTTGCCTCTGGAAACCGCTCTCGGTGTTTTTCCACGACTTGAAGAAGGTACTGCAGTTGTTCGTTTTTTGTGAGATGACTGCTGAAACTGAATTAATGAGACCGCTCTCTGCATTATCGTTTACAACATTCATTGTTTTAACATATTCCTTAGCTAATTTATAGTCGTCCCTGTTATCCCATTCTGTAGGATCTACTTCGAGAAACGTCGATTGAAAGGACAATTTCTCAAAGAAGGAGCGACTTGAGCTTGTGACAAAGTCCGCCAGATTTTTCTCTAGTGGGTCATCATGAGTGTGGTCAAAAGCAATTCGTTTTTCTGGTATTTCTGAACCAGGTCTTTCCAATGCCTGAACCATCTGCTGTTTCACTTGCAAAGTTATGCCATCATTAAAAAAGGCAAGCGACACAAGTTCTTCATTTAGATACCAGAGGTGACGGCATAGTGCTTTGCTAGCTATTGCTAAAAGTTCCTTATCATATTGCTGAAGCTCTTGTAGATACTCCAAATAGGTTCTTGGTGCAGAAGATGCGATGGGAGTCGCAAACCATTTTGGCACATAAAAGCGAACAGCATAGCGAGAGAAGCGTTCCATTGCACTCCGTTCCATTGTTCCTGTTGTGTGTTTTGTCAGGTTGAACTGCGAGCGAAACAATACAATTTTGATGGCATAAATCATTCGTGACATCCACCTAGCGCGATGTAAAGCCCCAGGTTGACGAAAATGTACTCCTCCTGAGGGAACACCACCTAAATAAATAATTGATAATTCCAAAAAGTTCGCGATAATCCGCTCTTGGGTGACTTCTCACAAGCTGTTCTTCGCACAGTGCGAGGATTTTTGCTTTCCACGGCATGTTTGTATTGGCAGCTTCAAATCTTTTATCATCCATTTGTTTCCAGGAATTCTTGAAACGTTTGAAAAGTAATATATCCGGTCCCGTTGAACCACCGTAACACTTCTGGAAGACGTCTGATATCACAATTTCATCAATATGGTGCCGACAGGCCAAAGAAAGGAGTTTTCTATCAAGCTTACTTTCGATTATCATGCAAGCGCCCTATATTTGGCCAGTATTGCTAGCAGTAGTATCAAAACACATTGCTTTGAATACATTCTCGCAAATTCCAATCATAGATAGATAGATAGAATAACCTTTATTAATAATAATAAAATAAATAAATTTTTTTCAATTTACAATGACATAAATAATTGTGAAGCTAGACTATTTATTTAATTTAATTTGGCCTTTAGGCTTTACTGGGCTCTTATTAAAAATAAGCAGCTAGTTGTTGTAAATTAATAATAATAAATAAGTAAATAGGTGTTATTAATAGTTAAAACCTGTATTACAATATTAAACAATAATGGGCAATATTAAACAATATTAGTGGACATTAATCCTAGATTTTTGTTAGTATGCCATTATTAATCGGGATTTCAACTTGGTTTTAAACAAATTTACATTCACAATATTTTTTATATCGGCACGCAAGTCATTCCAGTTTCAATCCAATGAAAATGGATAGGTTTTGAGATGAAGACAATCTAAATTGAGGTATAACAAGCTTTGATCTATTTCTGGTCTGATACGAGTGGATTTCTTGGTGAGTTACAAAATATCTATTTATCCATTGCAAATTAATGATTTTGTTCTTACACTCGTAAATAAAAATAAAATGTGCCAGTTTGGTTATATCGTTGAGCTTTAGTAGGTTTAGCTCTTTAAATAATGTACTAGAGTGATCAAGGAAATCAGCATCAGATAATAACCTTATTGCTCGTTTTTGGATGACAAAGATACCATTTAATGCGTTGTTAGCGGAGTTTCCCCAAACAAGGGTGCAGTATGTTATATAAGGAAGAGCAAGAGTATGATAGAGTTAATAAAACTTGTTTAGGGACTACATTTCTAAGTTTAAACATTATAGCAACACTCCTTGAAATCTTTTTCGCGATATAATTTACATGATCACTCCATTGCAAATTCTTATCTAGCATTATACCAAGAAATTTTGTTATAGTACACTCCTTTATGGCGATTTCATTAACATTAAGTTCCTCAATTCTGAATGAAATATATTTTTAGCTGTATTAACATCTTTGCAAGAAAAAGAGAGAGTTGTATCATCTGCAAACATTATGAAGTTTAGTATATCAGATGAAGGTGGAAGGTCATTTATATATAATAAAAAATAACAGTGGACCCAGAACTGAGCCCTGTGGCACACCATGTTTGACAAGCGCTTTAGTTGAGCAAACCTTATTTACTGATACAAAATGATATCTATTGGACAAATAACTTTTAAACCAATCACTGATTGCTCCTCTAAAGCCGTAACAATATAATTTAAGTAGAATATTATGGTCTATTACATCAAACGCCTTACTCAAATCCATAAATATTGATATCATTATTTCTTTGTTCTCCTTAGCTATATTTACATTTTCCATAAGATTTAAAATAGTCATTTCCGTTGTTTTATTATTACGGAAGCCATATTGATTTGGAGATAATAAATTGTAGGATTCTAAATATATATCGCTGCATTCTACTTTTTACAATTTTTTAAAAAACTTTGCTGAACACAGATAATGAACACACCGGCCTGTAATTTGTTGCTAGTGTAGGATCACCCGCTTTAAAAAGGGGTGTTATGCAACCAGTTTTTAGCATTGATGGGAATATTCCTTTGAAAATACTTTGATTGATAATTTTAGCCAAAGTTACAGATATCTTATCTTTAACAAGTTTCAGTATAGGTACAGGAATGTTATGAATGTTATTTTTTGTATCGTCTAAGCATTCTAGAACTACTACTGCAATTCTTTCGCCTTCTCCAAAAGCAAGTTTGGGTACTGCTAGAAGCTTAGACTTTCCTCCACCGGATACAAGAATAGCTCGCCTATCTATATTTCATCATCTGTTATATCTTACATTACTTTACCATCCCACTGAATGGTAAGCGGAACGTCAGAGGTAAAGGTTTGCTTAATGTAATCTGCAATTTCTTTGCGTACAACACTCCTTACCCTCTGTAGAGTACTTCTGCTCAAAACAACATTGTCAATATCATGTCCAAGAGAAGTTGCAGCAGCTGAAAACACCATAACAGCACTATCACTTGTTTTTGTTCGATCTAATGCTATCGCCAGATCAGCTGTTACGATGCGCTAACGCTTATTTGATATTGTGCTGCTTGAAGGTTTGGATGTCATTTCAGGAGTGTCCTATGTGCATGGCTCTGGTTGCTCATCACTACTACTGCTTGAACTGCTATCACTGAACTGAACAACAGCTGATGGCAATTTCTTTCGCAATGCCTCGGCTTCTTTTAGTGCAGCTTGTGTTTCATCTCTTCCGTTGTCGCATTTACTTAGCTACCAGTTTCTTATCAATATCAGTCGTGTAACCTCGCCTCCCTTTTTCTCTCTGAGCTTGTAGGAATGATCTATCTTCCTCATTTGACATCATTTGTAAAGCATTTGCGTGAGCTATATCAAAAACGTTATCTAAACTACCTTGGAATTCAGTTTCTTTTTTAATTTGATTTTGATTATGGTTTGATTTTGATTTTTTGAAGTGATCTGAAGTTCTCGTACATTTTTTGAATTTTCGTTAGTACATGCTGTTTGGTTCTGGTGGGTATTTTCGCCTTGTCCCAAATCTCAAAAATTTCAGCATAAATTATGTTGGATGCTTCTTTCAATGTTTTTTTACTGTTTGTGAGACAGAAAAGCCGACGTAGTACATCTCCATTGGATGGAAGCTCCTTACTGCCAATTGTGTCCAATCAGCCATATTTCAGTTTTTCTTGTTTTAATTGAATCTGACATGGTGAAGGATAAAATCTGCAAATATTAAGGGAAAACACTTGCGCATCAATCTCTGCGTCTTAAACAATACTGACACGAAGAGCGAGCCTCCCACTTTTCTCCGTAGCCAATGACGTCGGGTCAAAAGATGTGTTTCTACTCAACATACACAGTTACACACTGAAACATGTGGAACACAATGCACGAGTGTGAATAGGCATGGTTTACACACAATATTTGTAATACGAATTACAAAATAAGTATATGATGAATAAATGTAATAAATAAATGAAAAATACAAGAGGCAGTCGGCACCACTAAAAGTACGGGGCTCCAATAAACCTTAGCCCCCCGCCCATGGCCTAAATCATTAGAGGTACAGTAAAACTAAACATACCTTACAAAAGAGAATTTAATCCTGCATTTAATGAGAAACAATTAAAACTTGGTGTTCCCGCCATTGGCTCCCAAGACAGCCTGAATTCGCTTTGGGTAGCTTGCCAAAAGTGACGTGAATAGATCTTGATCGTTACGCAAATTTGCTAAAACAGTTTCAATGTGTTGCGTCATTGTATCGTTCGAAAATCGATTTGCTGCAGGTTCTTGAAACAAGAGGCATTCAACCTTGTCCTTTATAACTGATCCAATGTGTTCACAGACGTTCAGGTCAGGAGAATTTCTTGGCCATTCTTCATTTCCAAAGAAATCGATCTCATGGTTCTGCAACAACTGTTGAGTGGCTAATGCCTTAAAGCAGGGGGCCTTATCGTGCAGAAGTGTGACCTGATCGACATCCATGACATTGTTTGGATTTCTTAGAAAAGGAATGACATGCTGGGATAGAATAATATCACGAAAATACTGTCCATCCCAACTCTGACCATTTGGCTTCAGCACCCACATGAGCTTCTTTGCAATGAACAAAACAAACACACCAACACAGTCTGGACTTTTTAATAATTCGCGATAATGTTCATTGTCATCGATTTCATCTGGTGGTGTGGCCCCCACACGATTATTTTGGTAGTCAGGCCGACGTGTTACGTAAACAAAAAATTCATCGGAGACAGCTAAATGCATGAAATCATCCACATCCCAATCTTCACGATAATGGGCAAACCACATTCTGTCATCGGTGTTAAGTTGAGTTTTTCTTGGCTTTGGAAGTTCATGCCAAGGCTTTAAACCTTGCTTATGACGGTACAGTCGAATGATCTCACCACTAATGATCTTTCCTCTCAACACTTCGATCTCTCTAGAAAGTTTAGCACAGCTGTTTTTCCGCTTACGCGTACCGCTTTCAATGATGTCCTTTGTTTCCTGAGAGAGTGGCAAATTTGGGCGCCCAGATTTGGTTGTATCCACTTCACATTCATCCAAAGTTTTATTCCAATTTCTTTTGACGAAGTCCTCACTACTTCGCAACTTTTTGGCAACCCATGAACGTGTTATAAAGGTGGCTCTAGCATCACGAGCTTCCCGAAATGTTATTGCTCGTATGCGATCTATCACACGTTGCCTCTCCGAATCACCAATTAATTGAGAAGCCATTATATTATCTCACTATCAGCTAGAGTAATTTTAATACCTGCAATAAATAAAGAATTTTATATTTTTATAATCACTAAAAACTATTTCGATATAAGTAAACATGTAAGTTGCAAATGGGGGGGGGGGGGGGGGGCTAAGGTTTTTTGGAACCCCTTACACAGATATTGTTGAAATTTAGTGTACGAGTATATTATGATGGTGGTAACAATTTTAGTGGGTGAGACTTTCACTTTTCAAATAAAAGTTTTGCGGGCCAGTCTAATAAATATATATATATATATATATATATATATATTATATATATATTATATATATATAATATATATATATCAGTGGGGAGAAATAAGTATTCGTACACCTGCAAAATTTTTTCAATAAACTTACAATCAAACGAATTACTTCAAAGTTGAACAAAAGATGGCTATTGGCATACAATTAATGTATTAAACGAACGAACCAAAATTACGAATAAATAACTCGACAAATTAAATTTACGAAATTAGGTGGGGAAAAAGTATTCGTACACTTAGGAAAAGTTACAAATAGAGGTCTCTAGCATCTACACGAGTCTTCTGGAATGTTCCAACACTGTTTGCGACACGTTATGATGACGTCATTTCCTGCAGCTCTCATTCATTGTTCAGTCTTAATGCATGAAGGTTGTCGCCATGGCGAAGACGAAGGAACTCTGTTGAACAGAAAAATGAGATAATCAGGCTCCACAATGAAGGGTTGAGCTACAGAGACATTTCAAAGAGGTTAAGTATCCCATTCAGTACAATAGGCTCCGTTATTTTGAAATGGAAGAAGACTGGTACTACTCACAACCTTCCTCGAACTGGTGCTCCTCGAAACATTTCTCCCCGAGCTGGGAGAAGGATGGCAAGAAAAGTTAAAGAAAACCCTATGACGACTCGCAAGGAGATTCAAGAAGAATTAATGGCTGCAGGAACTTCGGTCACTAAACGGACTATCAGTAATGAACTACACAGGATTAACCTGAAGTCTCGCCGTCCAAGGAAAACACCCCTACTAAAGAAAATGCATAGAGATGCTCGTTTGAAGTTTGCCCGTGAGCATTTAGAAAAGCCTAGAGTGTTCTGGAATACCGTACTTTGGTCAGATGAAACGAAAATAGTTATATTTGGAAGGAACACTGCTTGTCATGTGTGGAGGAAAGATGGATGCGCTCTTGATCCAAAGAACACCATCCCTACTGTAAAGTTCGGAGGCGGAAGCATCATGGTATGGGGGTGCTTTTCATCTAATGGTACTGGAGCAATTCACGTCATAGAGGGAACAATGAATGGAGCACTGTATCGCGATATTTTAGAAGAATATTTGTTCGCCTCTGTCCAACAGTTGGAGCTTGGAGATGAATGGTGCTTCCAACAAGATAACGACCCGAAGCATACTGCCAAACTTACTCGGGAGTGGTTCGTTCAGAACAATGTGAGGGTGCTGCAGTGGCCTAGCCAGTCGCCTGATTTGAATCCGATTGAGAACTTGTGGCGAATATTAAAAAAGATTCATTTGAGGAACCCGAGGAACATCGCCGATTTGAAGGTTATTTGCAAAGAAGAGTGGGCTAAAATTCCGACAAAGTTGCAAAGCACTAGTAGGAACCTACGGAAAACGTCTACAAGCAGTTATTGCCAACAATGGTTACGCAACTAAATATTAAGTTATGAAAATTAATTTGTACGAATACTTTTTTCCCCACCTAATTTCGTAAATTTAATTTGTCGAGTTATTTATTCGTAATTTTGGTTCGTTCGTTTAATACATATTAATTATATGCCAATAGCCATATTTTGTTCAACTTTGAAGTAATTCGTTTGATTAAGTTTATTGAAAAACAATTTTGCAGGTGTACGAATACTTATTTCCTCCTACTGTATATATGACATTATGAAACAACTGAATTACTTTCTATTTTTATTGAATTTTACAAATACTGACTTCCCAAACAATTCATCAGACTTTGTTTCTCTTTGAAAGAGAGATTTCCAGCTAAGCTAAAAAGTGTCTCAACCTGGATTGGGGAATGGAGAGGGGAGGGGAAAGATCACTGACTGAGTCTATGATAAAGCATCGTGTTACTAACGCTTATTTGTATCTTATCTTTTGATATGATACAAATACTAAAAATGTATCGCGATACGATACAAGATACAAAAATGTATCTGGCGTGCAGTCAGGGTAAGCGGAGCATGCGCCGCCTACCCAGTTAAAAGTCAAATTACAAAAAGTCAGTATATTACTACAGTAATCAAAAACTAATAGTTATGATGCTTTTATATATATATATATATATATATATATGACCAAAGTACTTGAAAGAATAGTTAGAGAGAAAATTTATGATTTCTTGGAGACACTGGAAGGATTCAACGAAAACCAGCACGGATTCCGATCAGGTAGATCATGCCTATCACAACTAATAGAACACTACAACAATGTCCTAGATGCACTGGAAGGCAATGACAACTACGATGTCATATACACTGATTTTGCTAAAGCTTTCGACAGATGTGATCACGGTATAATAGCACACAAAATGAAATATATGGGAATAACAGGCGAAGTGGGAAAATGGATCTACAACTTCCTCAGAGAACGTCTACAGGTCATCAAAATTCAAGGTATATCATTAGAATCGGAAGTACGCAGCTCAGTACCACAAGGTACAGTACTGGCCCCACAGCAACAGTATAGTAACATCCTTTGCAGACGATACAAAGATTAGCAGAAAAGTCAGCGATGTAAATGAAGTGGAGGCCTTGCAGAGGGACACGAACGAAATGTTCATTTGGTCAAGACAACAACATGACATTTAACACAGCGAAATTTCAGCTCTTGAGATATGGTAGAAAAGAGGAATGTAAACATACCCTACTGCATATTATGCTCCAGATAGGAAATTCAAAGCAGCACGAAAGCGATCGATCTAGGGGTAATAATGACCAATGATGCGGAATTCGAAATACAAAATCAGAGCTATAAATAAAGCAAAAAGAGTCGCGGGGCAGGTACTAAGAACGTTCAAAAGAAGGGACAGGACAGTAATGATTCCCCTGCTGAAAAACACTGATTATACCAAAACTTGAATACTGCCCAGTTTTGACGTCCCCATATAAAAAGGAAGAAACTAATAAACGAAGAAACTCAGAGGCATTTCACAGCAAAGATTGATGGCTGTAAAGAGCTCAACTACTGGGAAAGACTACGTAAACTAAATCTCTTTTCCCTGGAAAGAAGAGGAGGGAGGTACCGGTACACCATAATCTACATATGGAAAATGATCGAAAAACCTGGTACCAAACCTCAATGTAAACCAAATTACCATTCATACAACACTGGAAAATAGGAAAGGCAGGATGTGTAGTATTCTCAAATTAAAGACCCGACAAGGGACCTCCTCAACACTGTCGTGATACCTCATTCAATTCATTTTTTTCTTATTTACTTTACTACTTTCCTCTGATCATTGCTTTTTCTTCTCTTTACACTTGCTTCACTGTACTTTATAACCACGGGTAGACGCGGCCGCCATTAAACTTTTGAACAAAGCAAAGGAACGGGGATAATTACACACTATTACTTACTATTTACTTACTTTTTATTTATACCGAAACAATTTAGACAAACGGGGTAAAGCGAGAGGGCGGAATTAGCATTAACATTTAACCGCGGAGAGAGAGAATTATTTTAAATAAACAATAGCGTACTAATAGCGATTTCTACAGCAAAGCGATCTATATCAACAATAACCTAAAGTCTCTCTGCCAACAGGAAGGAGTGCATTTTGCAAATTTTTGGAACAGTTTCTACGGCAGGAGGGACTTGTTCCTCGGAGATGGATTTCATCTTAATGACGTTGGAGCTGCGCGTTTAGGAAGACTATTTCAAAATACTCTCTCTCCTTCTCAGGCTGCCGTAACTCCAACGGTCCCAGCGTAATTTCCACAAATTTCCCCTGCGCTCGCGAAGGTGTCGCAATTACAAACAATTTGAAGGTTCTATGCTTAAATGCTCGTAGCCTACGAAATAAAATAAACGAATTTTTTTATTTAATTGCTTATGAAGACTATGATTTAATAGCGATAAATGAATCGTGGCTTAGCACTGAAACACGTGACTTTGTAGGGGAGTATCAAATTAGAGGTTACAGACTTTTTGTTAAAAACAGAATAGGTAGGCGAGGAGGCGGTGTTATGTGGTATATCAAAGATGATATTGCGAACGTTATAGAAGTAAAGCACAATTCCAGAATCGATAGATTTGACTATAGATAGCAAAACTTAAATTGAACGATTTCAAACTTCTTGTTGCGGTTATATATAGGCCCCCTAATCAAACAGCTGATACGGACGAAGCGTTATATCGTGAACGAGAGAATAATAGGTAGTGAGCAGGCTTTAGTTATGGGTGACTTTAATTGCGCCAACGTCAATTACGATACAATGCAGGCAGACGCGGAAGGTAATCGTTTAGTTAATTTTCTCGAGGATAGCTTTCTTATTCAAAAGGTTGGGGAACCTACGAGGTTGGACAGTATTTTAGATTTAGTAATAACTACGGATGATAGGCTAATCATTGATCCTCAAGTAATAGAACCGTTAAGCAATAGCGATCACAATATATGGTAGAGTTTGTCCTCTTAGTAAGTCACTCGAAACCAGCTAACTCGACTAAAATTCCTAACTTCCAGCACGCAGACTTTTGTAAACTTCGAAATAAATTGTCCCACGTCAATTGGGAAAACGTAATGGGGGAACTCCAACGCAAAACTAATGTGGGAATCGTTTGAAACAGTATTTAGGACTATAAATGAGGAGTGTGTACCGTACAAAATTAAGCGTGCGAAAGTAAACAAGCCCCTGTGGTTTACTAATAGAGTAGGAGACATTATAAAGAGTAGGGATAGGGCTTATAGGCTACATAAGTGCGATAAAGACAATTTGTGGTTACGAAACAACTACATATCTCTAAGGCGTGAAGCGAAAAGTGTAATAAAAAAGTCCAAGCGCGAATTTGAAATCTCCATAGCTCGTGACCGTAACGAAAACCCACAAGCGATTCTTTCAATACATCAACAATAGAAATCCAGTAAAAAGTGTCTTCGGGCCGTTGAAAAATGTTGAGATTGTTTCTGAAAACAAGGAAATGGCTACCTTGCTAAACGAATTCTTTACGTCAGTTTTTACTATAGAAGATGTAACGAATATCCCTACGGTCATAGACATAATACCCTTTGATAATGGTAATATTTTGGATAATATTGTGGTTAGTGAAGGGGAGGTAATGCACTATATTGATAAAATGAAAATACATAAATCACCGGGTCCGGATTTCATATATCCCATACAACTAAAAGAATTAAAAGATAGCATTGTTGTGCCGCTAACAACGATTTTTAATACGTCTATTTCTGGGGGGTGCGTACCAGATAATTTCAAGTTAGCAAACGTAACACCTATCTTTAAGAAAGGCGATAAAGGTGCGGCAGGAAATTATAGGCCAATCAGTTTAACGTCTGTTGTAGGTAAGCTACTGGAATCAATAATTAGGGATCGTATAGTCGAACACTTAGAATTGCATAACTTGGTTAGAAATACGCAGCACGGTTTGAGGCGAAGCAAATCTTGCTTAACTAATCTTTCAGAATTTTTTTCAAAGCGTGGTTGACGTTTACGATAGTCATCGGGCGGTTGATGCAGTGTATTTAGATTTTCAAAAAGCGTTTGACACCGTACCGCACAAAAGACTCGTTGAGAAAACTAAGGCTCATGGAATCAGGGGTGTAGTAATAAATTGGATAGAAGAGTGGTTGCGAGGTAGGAAACAGAGGGTGGTCGTTGATGGAGCGGAGTCGTGTTGGGCTAATGTAGCGAGTGGCGTTCCTCAGGGTTCTGTATTGGCCCCTTGCTTTTTCTTATATATATTAACGATTTAGATGTCGGCCTAGTCAGTACAGTTTCAAAGTTTGCGGATGACACGAAGCTGGGTGGTAGGGCGATTAATGACGAAGATAGAGGTAAAATCCAGGAAGATCTGAATAAAATCGTTGAATGGTCAATCACATGGCAAATGTGATTTAACGTTGATAAGTGCAAAATTTTGCATGTAGGTTCGCGTAACGGTAATTTTGCGTATAGTATGTCAGGAAAAGAGAACAAGCGTAGAGCAGGAAAAAGATTTAGGAGTTATAGTCACTGGTGATTTAAAAGTAGCGAAACAAAGTACAGCAGCGGTCAATAAAGCGAACAAAGTGTTAGGTTTTATAGCTCGGAATTTTGAGTACAAATCGCGCGATATTGTAGTTCCTATTTATAAATCATTAGTTAGACCCCATTTGGAGTACGCGATCCAACTTTGGAATCCGCATATGCGTAAAGATATAGACAAAATCGAAAGAGTTCAAAGACGAGCAACTAAGATGATTCCGTCGCTTAGGTTGAAGTCGTACGAAGATAGGCTTAAGGAGTTAAAATTGACTACACTCGAGACTAGAAGGCTAAGGGGTGATCTAATCCAGGTGTTCAAAATTATGAATGGATTCTATGACGTAGATAGAGAGAGCTTTTTCGAAATATCTCAATATAATAGGACGAGAAATAACGGGTGTAAGTTGACAAGTAGAAGGTTCGAGACAGCAGTTGACAAACTTTTTTACGCAAAGAATAGTAAATGGCTGGAATAGTTTGCCGGTAGAAGTAATTAGTAGCACGTCTATAAACATGTTTAAAAATCGACTAGACGCATATGTTGATAGATTGGGTATAGTTTAAGGTAGTAAAATTAAGGCTTTGTGGTTCGGAACCCACGTAAAATTGTAGGTCCCCTCCGCCACCACGGAGGACATGCACAATACACAATTATGAACACAGTTAGGTATACCAGCCATGAGTGGATCCTAGGGTCTTTGTTGGTCTGAAACATTATAACATTATAATACAAAAAACACCTAAGCGGGGCAGACCCGCCCAATTTTACTCAGCCTCCAGCTTGGGCATATCTCAGATGTTGCCAATTTGTATTTTTATATTTTTAATTTCAAGCAAAACATCAATTTCTTATTTACATACAAACCATAATTAAATTTGTTATTTAACATTATTTTCTTTATTAAACAAAACTGTTAAATTCTTATTTGACATGATTATCTTTACTAAAAAAACCTAATACACTACAACACTGAAGGAAAATAGCTTGGTTGTCAGGGGCCAAGACTTTTTAACCAGCTTCCAAAGGACCTCAGAAACGTTACAGGGGTCAAAGTTGAAGTCTTCAAGAGAAGACTAGATGCTTGGCTCAGGACGGTACCGGATGAGCCGGGTGTACCTGACTATGTACGGTGGAGAGCGCAAGAAAGCAACTCGCTCCTCCACCCAGCCAGACCGAGAGGCGGGGCCACCAGCTTGACCTTCGTGCGAAGAGAGACCAACGCACGGAACAGCAACGAAGTTAACGAGGTATATATACGAGGAGTGATCAAAAAGTATCGATAATTTTATTGCTACGGACAAATGAATGCAAATAAGAAATAACCGTTTACATAAGCGAGTCTTTCTGGCGTCTGCAGTCTGAAGCAAAATCTGCTACCATGAGTCAGTAGTTGGTTGCAGCGCTTAAAAGGAGGGTGTTTTTTTGCTGTACGTATAAATCTCTGAAATGGAGCAACGCGCGTTCGGAGACGAACGAAATTATTAAAACAGCTTTTGGAAATGATGCTCTCAGTGTAGCTAACGTTTACAAAGTGGCACAAAAAGTTTAAAAATGGAAACATTTGCTTGTACCAGAAATCGAATCTATTGGACATTTTCAACCGTACGAGAAGTGGAAGGGCGGTCACTGCGTTCCTTGTCTTCAAGCGATGTTTCTCCATTTTTAAACTTTTTGTGCCGTTTGTAAACGTTAGCTACACTGAACGCATCATTTCCAAAAGCTGTTTTAATCTTTTCGTTTGTCTCCGAACGCGCGTTGTTCCATTTCAGAGATTTATACGTACTGCAAAAACACACCCTCCCTTTAAGCGCTCCACACAACTATTGACTCATGGTAGCAGATTTTGCTTCAGACTGCAGACGCCAGAGGGCAGGAAGACTCGCTTATGTAAACGGTTTTCTTATTTGCATTCATTTGTCCGTAGCAATAAAATTATCGATACTTTTTGATCACTCCTCCTATAGGTGCCTCGGTGGTGGTATGAAATATATCAACCCCGGGATCGAGACCCGGTGACGGCAGGTGGCGCGCAGCAAAATTCAGCTGTTCATCCTTCCACACAAAGAAATTGGTTGGTAGATAAATGGGCACCCTGGGGGCTGGGTAGCTTAGTGGTTAAGACGCTGGGCTGCTGGTGGGGCATGGTTCGGATTCCACGTTGAACTAAGTCTAAGGTGGAGTGACTAGTTTCACCTTCATCAGGATGAACAATTCGGGCGGGAGCAAAACCAAGGTTACCAAGGTGGTTATATATATATATATATATATATATATATATATATATATACTATTAGTACAAGCGAGCAAAAAGCTCCTCAACAGGATTTAGCTTGTTTAACGGCTAGCCAATACTTTCGGCTCCGAATTTTAGCATATTTGGCTGGCAGAGGTAGTGAATAAACGAATTGCAAGCACTGAGTTAACTTTTCTTCCACGGAATATGTGCACTCGAGTTGAATCACGACACGGAAGTTAAGTAGCTAAAGATTGCACTGTTGGGGGCCTGAGCCTAGGGTACTGATGTTCCTTCAGTGGTGCCTGAAGACGGACTAGTTTCAAACTTTCTAAGGCAGCGTTTCTTAACCTGGGATGCTAGCACCCCCAGGGTGTCCTGAAATCGATTTTAAGGGGTGCTGGAAAAGGGCTTAGACTGTCATGTGCAGTATGGATACGTTAGGTCCATTAACCAAACTCCTTCACAAACTCCTAATCTTTTCTATTTTATTGACAGATATTATTGTATGAGAATTTGAATATATATTTAATTACGAAAGATTTATTCCACGTTTACATTATCACCATTAATATCAAGAAGGAAGACGTTGACTCTGTGTCACAAGAAATTTACTTTTTTTGCATGATTTTTACCCCAAAATTAGGGGGTAAGTAATTCTCCTTGATTGTTATTCTTAACATTTCTTTTGGCCGCTTTATCTATTGTTATATTCAAGAACAAGTATTTTATTATATTGTTATATTTAAGAAAATATTTAGGTTTGAATTTGTAAATATAATTCTTTGTGCGTCTTGTCTTAATATCGTTTTAAAATTTTCCTCTTTTATTTTTTACTCTAAATGTGCTGCTTTTAAATGTATGTTCACTTTGCTTTAACTTGATATCTTTTTATTCAAAATACTATTGGTCAACTATAAATTGCACTCATATTCTTATTTGTTTTGTATTTGCGTGGTGCTTTTTGCTACTAACTTTTTGCTTCTGACCAGGTGAAGGGGGTGCTGGACTGCCTAGACCTAACTACAAGGGGGTGCTGATGTCGAAAAAGGTTAAGAAACGCTGTTCTAAGGTCTCTCACGATTTTAAAGGAGGCTGACTTATGGGGTCAGCCTTTGGTGAAAACCATTATAACTGACGCAGCTGCAAGAGGGGAACTTCGTCGTGGATGTAATCTTGTTACGAGTAAAGAAAGAGAAAACTTAGAAGGCGAGAACAAAGAGGATCCTTGTGGTATTTTCTAAACGTATTGTGCAACCTTCTTGGTGGCAGTGTTGAATGTCTGACGTCGGTAAGT
Organism: Bathynomus jamesi; assembly: GCA_023014485.1. Classification (NCBI taxonomy): domain Eukaryota; kingdom Metazoa; phylum Arthropoda; class Malacostraca; order Isopoda; family Cirolanidae; genus Bathynomus; species Bathynomus jamesi. The sequence continues at coordinate 1,064,189 of JAJOZX010000528.1, forward strand.
GCTCTATGATAAACTTCAAGCGTTCCATGGCAATTAAGGAGTTTGAACGAACACTCGAAGCTATCGCAAGGTTGACCTTTTGTGATAGTATCAGAACGAATTTGAGATATATATATATATATATATATATATATATATATATATATATATATATATATAAGGCGTTTTTATAGGGTAGGCTTTGCCTGACCATTAATTTTGTCAAACTTTAGAAGCATAAATTAAATACATCAATATAAATTAGCGCAATTAGACAAAATCTGTCGATCGCGCCCTCTTAATCCAATAGCATATGGTTTCTTTTTTCATATTAGCTATTACAACCTAAAACGCCCTGCCTACCTTGACTCTATAATATAAATTCAACTCGTGTGGCGGATTTGATATGCCATTTTTAACATGGAGTAAATGTACATATAGTCAGCGCGCGGACTTTCCTACTAAACGATGCATTTTGCACGCTTACGCTCATTATCAAGCCATCCCGTATGAAGAAATATAAGAAACTACGATTTGGGGGGTAGGGTTAAAAGAAGAAGATTGATAGGCGAATGGTGTATGACGTCACAAGCGGATTTGGGGGGGGGGGGATGTTTGCGCGAATATATAAATCACAATTGAACATTTTGCTAAAAAAGATTGAAAAATAAAGCTACATTATAAGTAATGAAAAATTGCAATGCATTGGAATCTCAACTGCGATAAGTACCCTTATATACATATATATTTATAATTATATACCTTTATTGAAATTACATACATACATACATTAGGGGCACTCAATATATTTTGCCCCACCCTTTTTTCTAGCTAAATAATAGGCCATGGGGCTGAAATGTCTTTTGGGCCGTAAGTTTGAACTTTCTGCGCTTCACATAACCGGATTTTTCCAGTTTGAACCACCCCTCCTTGTATAAAACCGCTTTTAAACGCTCTTGTATAAAACCGATGGTTAACGCAGTTTCGAAAATGGCGTCTGACAGTGATGTGCGTCGTAAACAGAAAGCTATTATTAAGTTCTTAACCGCAGAGAAGGAAACAGTTGGAAATATTTCAGACATCTACAAGACGTTTACGGAGATGATGATGATGATCGAAGCACAGTTGGACGCTGGTCTAAACGAGTGAGATCATCGGAGAGGGAGAGCCAGCCTCGATGATGAGCCACGCAGCGGTCGCCCGGCATCGGCTGTGACATCTCACACTGTGCAACGTGCTAACAGCATCATTCGATCAAATCGGCACGTCACATACAAGGAGCTATCACTGGAGCTAGGAATTAGTGAAGGGAGTGTGAATACGATAATTCAGCAACTGGGATACTCAAAAGTGTGTTCATGGTTTGTTCCTCGCCAACTGACTGAAGATCACAAAGCCCAAAGAAAAGAAATTGCTTCCGAGTCGTTGGTTCGATACGATACAGAAGGGGATGACTTCCTTTCACGAATTGTGACGGGGGATGAGACTTGGGTACACACCACTTTGAACCTGAAACAAAACGCTAATCCATGGTATGGCATCACGCAGACTCCCCACCAAGAAAAAGTTCAAAATGGCTCCCTCTGCAGGAAAGGTTATGGCCACCATCTGGGACATGAAAGGGGTGATTCTGTTGGATATTATCCCTGGGGATAGGGGATTTGAAAGAATACTTCCTACGTGGTCCCAGCGTGTCGGAAAAGACGACTAAAAATAAGAGACGGGTGCGGGGGAAACCACTCCCACCTGTATGTAGCTTTCCACAAACAAGAATGGGATGTAATGTCTACTAAGGAAAGCTCATACACTGGCAGGACGTCACCCAGGATAAAAAGGTCCTCTCAACCCGCTTACGCACCAGGGTGGGTGAGGTGAGCAATGGTGCAACTTTTCTCAGTCCCAGAGGAGAAGAAACTTCACCAAAGGGATCAATGCGGGGGATCCCACCAGGTCAAGGTATTGACCTTGGACCCCAGCAGTTCCATCAGACAATGGGCTCAACAAAAACCTAATGTTGGTATGACACAATAAACTGGACCATTGGAGAAAAGAAAAGAAAAACCTAATCCTAGTGGCAAATCAACGCTAAGCCAAGTTCAGATATAGTTGAAGTGTTTGGCTTCGGGTAGAAGCCCCACTTACAGCTATTAAAAATACTAAAAGGGGTATAAACCAAAAAAGTGGATATTATGAAGAAAGGACAAACAATCAACTCGGAGGCATATATTGCTACCCTACAAAGACTCCAGAGACGTATAAAGCGAGTTTGACCGGAGAGAGAACTGGAAGACGTCCTTCTTTTGCACGATAACGCAACACCACACAACAGTTTGGAAACAAGAGAGGCCATCACAAAAATGCGCTTGACTGTGTTACCCCACCCTCCATACAGCCTGGATCTGACACCTTCAGACTTTCGTAAAGGATGCTATTCGTGGAAGAAAGTTTGAGTGACGATGATGTTGTTGAGGTGGTTAAGAGGTGGCTCCAGCGGAACCCAGCGGACTTTTACCAGCAAGGAATAAAGGCCCTTGTTTCTAGGTGGAGGAAAGCCGTACAAAAGGATGGAGACTATGTGCAAAAATAAAAACTTGTAAAAAAGGTATGTAACTACTTGTGTAAAAAAAATTCTGGAACTTAAAAGAAACTTGGAAAGGAAAAAAAAAAAAAAAAGGGGGGGCAATATATATATATATATATATATATATATATATATATATATATATATATATATATATATATGATGAATAAAACCACGAAGGAAAGGAAAAAACAGAATGGTGCTCAAGCACTTTCGTCTAATGACATCCTCAGGAACACTGAAGTACATAGAGTTACAGCCTATATATAGGTTACAGAAAAAAAAAATATATATATGTATATACAATAAACGGAGAAATAAAATTAAAATTAAAAATTAAAGGATTGTGGGAGGAGCATACAAATTTGTAAGGAAAAACTATCGATTTTTAGCACAAAATCAAATGAATTGTTTTCAACCAATGTTATTAAAAAAAAAAATTATACTGGAAATCTGCCCAGATTTTAGCACACTGCCCTTCTTGTATATAAAAATAAATTGAAAAATAAGTTACTAGAGTAGCATACAAGTTTACCAAAGATTTAGCGTTCTACCCTTCTTATCTAAATCTGTTCTGAAGGAATTCAAAACAGGATCGAGTTGAAAAAGACCTTTGCTTATGTTGAAGTTGTTTGTAAGTTGGATAATGGCAGACTCAAGAATATTTCTATTAACAATGTTGCTAGAGTGAAATAAAACTGAAGCATTATTCCAATCAATACAGTGGGATAACTCTGACAAAAGGACACTGGAGTCTGGACGACTGTCCTGTTCTAACGGAATATTGATGCTGTTTTATACGTGTGTGCAAATCCTTTCCCGTCTGACCTATGTAAAAGGAATCACATTATTTACAACTAATTTTATAGATAATGCCTGAATTATTGGTAGGGCTATTTTTTACTATGATATTTTTCACAATATTGTTATATGAAAATACTACATTAATATCCAAAAGTTTAAGTACATTAGCAATGCCTAAAAAGCCCGGGAAAAATGGAAGTACTAAAATATTTTTTGACAAAGTACGTTTTTTTTTTTTTTATAACATTGATTGAAAACAATTCATTTGATCTTGTGCTAAAAATCGGTAGTTTTTTATTTTTTTTTATTTAATAACATTGGTTAGTAACTTCATTTGATCTTGTGCTAAAAATCGATAGTTTTTCTTTACAAATTTGTCTGCTCCTCCCACAATCCTTTAATTTTATTTCTCCGTTTATTGTGTATATACAGTAGGGCGGAGTGAAAAACTCATTTTTCGAATTTTCAAATTGGCTAGTGTGGAAAATGTGTGGAGTAGTGAGGAAATAAGCTGGTATAAATTTAAAATCATAACATTAATATCTTCAGGTGCCACAATGACCTTCAATATTGAAAAAAATTGAAAAAAGCAGATTTTAACCAATAATTACAGAAAAGTCCACGATGCACAATAGACAAGAATTTATTCACACTTGTATAAAAATAGCTCAGTCAACCTTTAAAAAAGTTTCTATTCTCTAAAAACAGTTTTCTATAGTCAGCTCACTCAGCTGTCACGTGAGTACCTCGGTTCAGTGTAGCTGTCGCTCTCGTAGCAGGTGGGTGTTCTGTTGTTGGCGTTACTCAGATAGTCTAAACTATATTTCTTATATATTTTGCATTTCTGTATTGTGTTGCCCTAAGTTTGCCATGTACTATTAACTGAAATTAACGTATAATTGATATTAGCTCTTTTTCAGATTTGTATACTTTCAAAATGTCTCGAGTTTGTGCAAAATCAACCAGGGCCTCAACTGAGTGCCCCATGTTTGGTATGGGGGAAGATTTGTGGCACAGGAATCTTCCTACATACGAAGGAGTTTTTAAATATTACTTGTTTGTAAGAAACGATTTGAAACAGAATACTAATAAAGATCCTTCAATATCTCAAATATTAGAACAAGTTGTTGATAAATTGAAAACAATTTGGGAAAGTGCTTCCGTCCCAATTCTGTCAGACAGGCGAATTGAAACAATGTTCAGAAGCTACCACGAAAAGTATCGTGTCATTATGAAGCCATACCAAAGCAGAAAAAATTCTGAAGCTTACAAAGCAAAGATTGATATGTTCAAAAAAGAAGCACACACGAAACTTTTTGACATTGCAGCGTGCAAGTGCAAAGTACTAACACAATGTTCTTGTCCCAAAAAAAAACGGTTCCAAAGGAAGAAGTGACGTTCCTCTTAGATCAAAGGAGTGAAAGAAAACTGTTTATTGATAGAGTAGATATTACACTCTCAAAGAAAAAAGCATCTACGTTGCTAAGAAACAAAAAGAAGCTGTGAGGCTCACCAAAGAATCTTCACAGGAGAAATTGCAGGATACAAATGTTGAATTATCATCATCGACATCAAATAGTGAAAGTGAATCTGGCGAAATATCAGACGATACATTTCCAGAGCCAGTTAGCTCGAAGAGAAAGCTCGAACAACCTGAAGAAAATTATTCAAGAAAAGGAAAACTACAAATCTACCTTCAGTGGCTACTGCTTGTGACAGGACTGCAGTTTCAGATCGAGCTGCAGCATTCATTGTTAGTGCAGTATTGCAAGATATTGGAGAAGTTTCTATTGACAATACATCTGAAGTAGTGGATAGGAGTAAAATCAGAAGAGAAAGACAAAAGAAGAGATCAGAAATTATGAAAGATCAAAATCAGGTCCCAATCAGAGGAATCTATTTTGATGGTCGAAAAGATTCTACACTCTTCCAAGAAAAAAAGAGTCCAAAGTATATCAGAAGAAGGTAACAGAAGAACATATCACTTTAGTGAGAGAACCTGGTTCAATTATTTGGGCCATTATTCTGTGAATTCTGGATCAGCTGAAGAAATATGTAAAGGAATGTTTGAGTATATTGGAAATAATGACATGAACCTGGAAAACCTTGTTGCCATTGGATGCGATGGTGCAGCAGTCAACACTGGAGAAAAGGGAGGCGTTATAAGGCTTATAGAATTGAAGCTGAAGAAGCCAGTTCAACATTTAGTGTGCCAGCTCCATGCCAATGAATTGCCATTACGCCATTTAGTTGCAAAGCTGGATGGAAAAACATCTGGCCCCCGCGATTCACCGGTCCTATTGGCAGGGAATTAGAGAACTGTGAGAGTCTTCCTATTGTCGAGTTTGAAAGGATTGATGCTGAGGAACCAACTGTAGACTGTGAAGATCTTAGCACCGACCAAAAATATCTAATTGATATTCATCAGGCCATAACAAAGGGATATTGCTCTCCAGATCTTGCTCATCGTAGTCCATGCAAAATGGCACATTCACGATGGCTGACTACAGCAAATCGTTTGCTTCGTCTATACGTTTCAACTGTAAGTCCATCTGAGAACCTCATGAACATTGCTTCTTTTATAATGAAGGTCTACATCCCAATGTGGTTTTCTATTAAGCAAAGTACGTCTTTTGTCAATGGCTCAAAACATGTTTTCAAAACTATTGAACTAACAAGAACACTGAATGACGAAGTAAAGGATATTGTAAACCCTGTCATACAAAGAAATGCATTTTTTGCAAATCCAGAAAATATTCTAGCATCAATGATTCATGATGACCGCAGTGCCATAAGAGAATTAGCGTGGAGGCGAATAAAGAAAGCAAGGCAAACAAACAAGGAAAAAGTTGAGGCGTTTCACAGTACCTGTTATTCAATTTGAAGCTACTGATTATACTGATTTAATTAATTGGCAAAAATGCATTGTCACTGAACCACCTGTGACAAGACACCTGACAGAAAATGAGATTGAAGAATTCATAGAAAACAAGAGTACCCCTCCATTCGAGAAATTCCCTTGTCATACACAAGTAGTAGAAAGAATGGTAAAATTAGTGACTGAAGCATCATCAAAAGTATTTGGATTGAACGCGCGAGATGGCTTCATAAGATCAACACTTCAGTCACGTAAAAAAATGCCATCATTCGAAAGTAAAGCTGAATATAAAGTTTAAATAAAACGTTAATAGAAAAAAACATGCGCAAGGATGGGTGGTTGGGAGGGCATGGGTGGAGCTCGACACGCAGCCACCTCCTCGTGGTGAGTTCTGGATTATTTAGATCATTAATCAAAAGAACATTGATCTAAATAAACTAAGAGCTGCGTAATTCAGTAACTATTTTAGTAATTGGAACACTTAATATATAATAATAAGTAAGTTTGTTATTGTACTAATGCAGAATATAAGAAAATCATTATATTTCACTTTTTTCGACGGCTTTGTGGCACCTGAAGATATAATTTCGCAGGACTAATATTTATGCACAGTCATTATCTATAGCACCCACATATTTTCCGCACTAGCCATATTTGAATTTCGAAAAAAGGTTTAAAAACCTCATTTTCGATCCGCCCTAATATACAGGGCGTCCCAAAAAAATGTACACACACTTTAACAGCTGATAGCTCAATTGATGTTTCTTTCTTTCCAAGTTAAACCCATTAGAATTAATAATGGCAGTCAGACTAAGCTTTGAACAAAGGAAATTCATTCTAAAATGCTACTGGAAGTGTGAAAACGCAGTTGAAGTGCAAAGACAGTTTAGGAGGGAGTTTCAAACAGATCCACCAACGCGACTTACCATCACTCGAATTAGAGATAAGTTTGAAGCCGATGGAACTGTTCAGAATGTCCACAAGAAGCGTTCCGGAAGACCACGGACATCGACAAGCCCCACAAAGCAAGAAAGAGTACTGGAAACGTATCACCAAAGTCCAAGAAAATCTGTGCGGCAAGCGAGTCGTGAGGTAGGAATTTCAGAATCGTCTGTCCAACGCATTTTGAAGCGCTGTCAATGGAAAAGTTACATTCCAAGATTAGTCCATGCTATTAATGAAGATGATGATCCGGACCGAAGAGTGGAGTATTGCGAGTGGTACTTGGCACGATGTGGATGTGGATTGGACGAAGGGGTTTCGTAGAATACCCTCCGCGTTCACCAGACCTCACACCACTAGACTTTTTTTTATGGGGATACTTAAAAGACAAAGTCTACGCTATAAAACCTGCAACAGTCGCTGAATTGAGAGCAGCCATTGAACGAGAATGCACACAAATACCAAACGAAATGTTTCGTGATGTTTGCGATTCCATTGCTTCGCGTTATCAGCAGTGCCTGGACCAGAACGGACGTCAGTTTGAAAACAGGCGTTGACAAACAATTAAATAATGTCTGTAGATTCTATTACATTTTGAAAATGAAATGTATTTTAATAAACACTGCCTTTATAAGTATTTAAAGTGTGTGTACATTTTTTTGGGACGCCCTGTATATATATATTTTTTTTCTGTAACCTATATATGGCTGTAACTATGTACTTCAGTGTTCCTGAGGATATCATTAGACGAAAGCGCTTGAGCACCATTCTGTTTCCTTCCCTTCGTGGTTTTATTCATCATATATATATATAATATATATATATATATATATATATATATATTATATACATATACACACACACGAGGGGCGGTCAGAAAATAAGTTTACACGGCGTATTATTTCGTAACTGAAGGTCCTACATCGATTGTTTGTATCAGGTGAATTCGTTTATCATTGTTGGTAACAGTGCACGTCGATTCGGCTGCCATCTATCGTACATTGGTTATACGAGTCAGTTGAACATGGCGGCTCGACTGGAACAGTGCCCTGTCATTTCTGCAATGATATTAGTCTGTCAGTGGTCAAGAATTTCTTGAGCGCATTGTCACAGGAGACGAGACATGGGCTCATCACCGTATTCCGGAAACAAAACGTGCCAGCATAGAATGGAAACACCCTGTGTCCCCGCGACTGAAGAAGTTCAAGATTGTGAGGTCCGCTGGCAAAGTGATGGTTGTGTTTTAGGACCACAAAGGCGTTTTGCTCGCAGACTTCATGCAAAAAGGCACAACAATCAATGCAGCTGCATATTGTTCAATACTGGAACGTTTACGAGCGGCCATTAAACGTAAACGTCCTGGACTACTACGTAGGGCAGGGCACTGTTCCAGTCGAGCCGCCATGTTCAACTGACTCGTATAACTAATGTACGGTAGACGGCAGCCGAATCGACGTGGTGTTGCCAACAATGATTAACGAATTCACCTGATACAAACATGATCAATGTAGGTCCTTTAGTTACGAAATTATACGCTGTGTAAGCTTATTTTATGACCGCCCCTCGTATATACAGTATGGTCTGGAAGATTATTCTTGCGAAAATGCATGCACTTATAAACACCACCGAGTAACCAAATGGCTATATACGTTTTTAAAGTGAGGTTAAATCAGATAAATTTTATTATGTAATTTCAAAGTACAGAACTTGTTTTTGTGAAATTATGTATTTAATTTATAATTTCTAGGTTAAATTGATATTCTTAAAAATTGCAATATGTATTACAATATAATCATGCAACTCGGCCGGTGGCTATTTTCGCAGCCAATCAAAGACTTGAGGTTGATGACGTAATGACTCGACTATAAATTAAAAACAGAGAGAGTCAGAGTCTAAGCATTCATAGTTAGTTTGTATATTGTAAATAAATTCAAATTGCTTTTAAAGTATGGTGCAGTACTTCGTAAAAATGTAGAAACTTCCAGAAACTATACGTTTTAAATTTCCCTAAAATTTAAGATCATTTTAATATCTGGGCGTCTGATTGTGGAAAAGTGGACCTAAAATTTATCCCTAACATAAAACGGCTAGATATTTCACCACGCGGGCGGGGGGGGAAAAAAAAAAGCAGGAGTAGCGACGTTTCGCTCCAATCACTGGAGCAGTCTCAAGTTTTATTCAGTAATAATAATAAAGGTTGAGAATGCTTCAGTGATTGGAGCGGAACGTCGCTATTTTTACTTTCGTTTTCTTGCGTGAAATATCTGAACACTAAACCAAAACCATGGATTTTGCCGCATAAAACGGAGAGTAATATGTGATAGCCTATATTTTAATGATTGTTATATGTAGGCCAAGATTTTGTAGGTAACCAACCCATTCTTTGGTGACTCTTGTAGACCTACTGAATGTTCACTACAGTGAATTTTAGTGGTACTGAATTAGTTTTATCAGGATTGGTAGCGCATACACAAAAAACTAGGCTCTAAAAACTGTTAGGGCTAGGACTGGCTAAATTCTGGAAACTAATGCATAGTCTAGCCCTAAAGCAAGACTGGTGGGCCGTGAATCAGAGAAATTTGCATTTGATTTGTTCATCGTAATTATTACGTAATATAGTGTACTGTATATAGTAGTACCGGGTGTCTCAAAATAGATGGAACCCATTGACATGATGATAATTTATTACTCAGAAAATAAACTCCAAAAAAGATTACATTTCCTGGAAGCTGATATGATAACAATTAAAAACTGAAGATTTGAGGTCTCTAGATCAAAGGATACATTTAGTAGAGCACATGTTCCAAATGACCGCCGTTGCGCTGCAGACACACTTGAAGCCGACGAGCGAAGTTGTCGATCACCCTGACACCCTGCACAGAGTGCAAGGGCCTCTGAAGCACCTCGTCTGGGGCTTGTGTGCCCCAGAACACATTGTTCTTGCTATTGACATACCCACTGAGCAAGAAGTGTACTTCGTCGCTGAACCAAACATCATCAAGAAAGTCAGGATCCTCTTCGATCTTGTTCTCGAACCACCGGCACATCACAACACGTTTTGCCATGTCAGCTGGTGTGAGTTTATGCTTGATCTGGATCCTGTATGGGTACAGCTGAAGATCCTTGATCAAGATTCTTTGCACTGACGCACGTGAAAGACCCAGATCTTGGCAACGTCTTCGGATTGACTTTTTCGGACTCCTTCCGACAGAATCTCTCACCGCATTCACATTGTCAGGAGATCTTGCAGTCACCTTCCTGCCAGATCTGGGTGTTTCTGCTTTCTTGTTGAGATTGTTTACTGATCCTGTGGCTTGAAATTGTGTGCCCAACGATAAATTTGGCTTTTCTGGGGATAATTGTTGAAGTTGAACTTCCTGCGAAATTTCACTTGCACAGTTTTGAATGATTTCGTCTCCAAATTAGTAGTGACGCAAAAATTTTTTTCCTCCTTTGTCCAAGGCATTTTGATTGATAATTATTAGTTGTTATCGTCTCCTCTCTTCAAATCTGAAAAAATAGAACGAGAACATTAATATTGGCAGAATTATTAGCAGTGACATGGGTTGCATGTATATTGAGTGTATATAAGAGTTTATTGGTAGCATATCATATGACAATTCCCATAAACATGTGATGACCTCGATGTTGCCAGTTTTTATTTTTTTCCTGAAACTATTACCTTCTCATAGTTTGTTTCAACAATGCATATATTATCATCTCCACGAGCGTAGACATTGCAAGAAAAGATTCTAACTAAGGATAAGTAAAGTTCTTTCATGGTCACAATATATACTTTTATAGATGTCAAACATAAAAATATAATAAAATTCTATATTAACATAAATATATATTCGATACACATTTACGTCATGGCTTTAACATCAGTATTTCGTATAGCTTCCTCCAGCATCAATAATTTCTTGCAATCGTTGCGGCATAGAAGAGGCCAGATTGTAGGAAATGTTTGGTGTTCAGCGTAAGCTAAAAGTGCTTCAAATGTTGTTTCATTGCGTTGCTCCTATTCGTTAATCATTATTGCCCAAAGGTTTTCAATCGGATTCAAATCAGGAGAACGTGGTGGCAGAATTAGATTAATAATCTCTGGGTGATCTTCGTACCACGCTCTCACAACGTTACTCCTATGAATGGGACTGTTATCTTCCATTAAGTAAAATGGTTCCGGTGCTGGAACCAGATACGCACGAACACTGGGTAGCAGCACCTCTTCCAGTATCTGGCAATATTGCTGTCCAGTAAAGCGTCCATCAACTTGAGTCAATTCTCCGACACCATAGCCAGACATCCAGCCCCACACACCGAGATTGATGTGACCACTACGTTTGCTCGGGAAAACATTTCCTTCATAGCGTTTTCCGCGCTGCCTCCAACAATGCAGGGAATCATGACTATCTGTTGAAAATGTTTTTTCGTCACAGTACACAACTTTTCTTCAGAATTCTTCCTCCTGCGGCAAGTATTGCAAGGCAAATCCCATCCGCGCCTCTTTATGCTCAATCGTCAATGCAGGTTTTATAGCTGGACGGCGAGAAAAATACCCTGCCTCGTGAAGTCTCTTGTTCACTGTACTTGCGCTACAACGAAGGTTCAGGTGTCTGTAAATATGCGTCGCTGGAACAAACGGATGCTCTCTGGCATGATTAACAATCGCAGCATCTTCCTCTTGAGATGTTGAACTCGGAGGACCAGACCTCGGCAAAGTAGCGATTGAGTTTTCTGCTTCATACCGATGAATCCACCGTTCCACAGTGCTTCGATGAACGTCTAGTCGTCTTGATATTTCTCTTATTGGCACACCATATTCATGAATGTCACCATTGCTCCCCGCATGGCCTGGGTCGTCTCGTGGTGCACAGACGGCCTTTCCATCTGTGTAAATGGCTTATGTGAAGCGTGCTGGGACGATAAAGGAAATGAGGATACCATGCACCCCTTCTGAAATTGATTTCGGTTTTGAATGGTACCAACCCTTCGAATGGTACCAACCCTTCGAATGGTACCAACCCTTCGAATGGTACCAACCCTTCGAATGGTACCAACCCTTCGAATGGTACCAACCCTTCGAATGGTAATAATAATCAGCCAATTTCCTATTTTGTTGAACATATGCATAAAAAATTCGTCTTAAAAGCAAGGATCCAAAGATTGTCAGCAATAGTTTATATCCCAACTGAATATAGTCAGCCATCAACAGTATAATCATATTTTATTTCCATAACTACTCATGACTACTGTCATAGTAAATAACCTTATTATGACTTAGGTCTTAGGTAGTAGTGGTAATTCTGAGTGGCGGCCTCTAGCCACATGCGTTAAACCTATCAGTGCGTCTAAGACCAGACTCTTCTGTTTCTGTCAATTCATTGTTAGTTTAAGCTATTTTGCTCTTTGTCTTTCTAGGTCTAGGGCATTAAAATAAATATTTGAGTTTGTGTTTAGCATTTCCTCCTCCCTTCGTAATTCCCCACCCAACCTCGTTTCCTTCGACATAGCAACGCTTACCTCCATCCTCATTCCACTTCCTTCATTAAACCTATTATCGCTTTTACTGTCCCTTCCTTCCATCCTTCAATGCCAGCGTTCTTAAACCTAGCACATAAATTATATAATATGGAATCTAACACCTTAGATCTCTAGCATTCATGTTACTTGAAGACGCCTGAGATCTCTAGCATTCATGTTACTTGAAGACGCCTGTGTCTTAGGGGAATCTAAGTGTTGAGAGTGGGCTTGAGGGGTAGTCTATAGATTATTACAGATGACCTTGAACGCTCCAACTACTTAAAAATGATTATTTATTACGCACATCATATGGCATAATACACACACGAATTTAAGTATCTCTACACTATAGGAATGGAATTGAATCCTACCAGAGTTAAAAGGTCGCAAAATATGATAGATTAGTTTGTATTAAGAGGTCACTAAGGGAAAATGATTTGGAGTAGAGCGGAAGGCAGAGAGTATATTTTCTCGAGTTTCAGTTATTATTAACGTTATATGGATACATTGCCATGCGGTGTGATCAGAGGAAAGAGAAAGTTACAAGGAAAAGAAGTACCTCAAAAGCCCTTGCGGCCCATACCGAGGAGGTACCAATGGCAACGGGTGCCACGGAAAATTTTCTACACACAAATAGTGTGCAAGATTTGGTCTAACCTTTTCTTGAAATGATCCACAGAGGAACTGTTCACAACTTCTGAAGGTAAACTGTTCCACGTGTCAGATCTTATACGTAAAGTAATTCCCACACACACTAGTCCTAAACCGTTTCAAATCCAACTTCCAACCATTGTTGCGAGTTGGGTTATCATTTAAACTAAACATGCTTCTAAAATCGACATCGTTGAACCCGCGTAAGAGCTTGAAAACCTCGATCAGTTAACCGTGCAGCCTCCGAGTTTCCAGCGAAAACAAGTTCAGGGCGCGTAACCGTCGATTGTAGCCCATATGCCTAACGGAAGGGATTAACTTTGTGGCCCTCGCCTGCACTCGCTCCAGCCTCTCAATATCTTTCCTGAGCGTGGGCGACCAGAACTGCACTGCATACTCCAGGTGCGGCCGAACCAGGGAATTGTACAGAGAGAGCACAATCTCCTTGTTCCGAAACTGAAATTGCCTCCTGATATAACCCAACAGCTTCTGGGCTTTCTTTTCCACCTCTACGCACTGTTTGGTAAACTTAAGGTCGCTGCTGATTAGCACACCCAAGTCCTTTTCCAAATCAGTCACCTCGATATTGTTCCCCAACATCGAGTAGTCCGACTTGGGATTGGCGTACCCAATATGCATCACCTTGCATTTACCCAAGTTAAACGGTATTTGCCATTTTTCGGACCACTCCTATCCTACCTAAGTCCGCACGCAGTTGCTCGATCGCCTCCGGCGTCCCAACATTGGCCCCCAAGCTTGGTGTCATCAGTGAATTTGGCGATCCGACTGATGATGCCACCGTCTATATCATTTATGTAAATGATAAACAACAGCGGCCCCAAAACGGAACCCTGAGGAACCCCGCTAGTGACCGAGGCCCAACCCGAACTAGCCCCTTTAATTACAACCCTCTGCCGCCTATTCTTCAGCCAGTTTTCAATCCACCTACCTACTTCCCCACCGATACCCAGCGCGCGCACTTTCGCCATTAGCCGGCGGTGAGGTACCTTATCAAAGGCTTTCTGAAAGTCGAGATAAAGTATATCAATCGCCCTACTTTTATCATACTCACTCAACATGACGTGGAAAAACTCGAGCAAGTTGGTGAGACACGACCTATGCCGTCTAAACCCATGTTGGGAGTCCCCAAGCAGCTTGAGAGAGACACACACAGAGAGCTTTTAAATCACACCTTTTAAATGGTTTGTGGGTAAAAGGGCTTCACGTATGTTATTTTAGTCCAGGGTAGTTTGTGGAGGTGTTAACGTAACTTGCACTTGGGAGTGTTAATTGTAAGAACTACCATAGCTGGGACTGAGACACGTTATCCCCTGCATACTCTATATATATATCTATATACAGTATATCCAGTGGTGGGCACGCGCAACAATTTTTGTAGCGCCGCAACCGCAACCGCAACTCTGCTGAAATAGTTGCGCCGCAAGCGCAAGCGCAACCAAAAATGTTGCGCCGCAACTTTTTGCGGCGCAACTGCCCACCTTTGCATTTAACGTATATCTGCAGTGGTGGGCACGCGCAACACTTTTTGTAGCGCCGCAACCGCAACCGCAACTCTGCTGAAATAGTTGCGCCGCACGCGCAAGCGCAACCCTTTTCAAAAAGGTGCGCCGCAAGCGCAAGCGCAACCAAAAATGTTGCGCCGCAACTTTTTGCGGCGCAACTGCCCACCTTTGAGTATATCTCTAAATATACAGTAAATAGAGTGATCAACACAATGATAATGTGGACGTCATTGATGGGGTTAGAGCAATTATGTGCACCAATCCGAACACACCTCCGCTGCCATAAGGACCGCCCATTTTATACCTAACAGACTAGCTTGGGACGAGACAGAGGCGCGAGACTTCTTGTAAGCACTGTACATAATTTGTAGTAGTCTGACCAAAGATTGAATAGGCTTAGAAAATACGTTGATTGCATGTGTCGCATTTGTATAATTTAGGTGTCGGGGGGTACGGGGGCGGAGCCCCCGTAAAGATCACGCATCACAGTGAACCCTATACCGATCAATTTGTGATGCGTGATCTTTACCCGTACCCCCGTACCCCCGAGACCTAAATTATACAAATGATAATGTAATGTTATGCACTTTTTTAGTAATATTCTAACTTCGTTTTTTTGACTATGTGACACATGCAATCAACGTATTTTAATGAGAGAAACAACTTTGTCTATGGTATTTTTCGAAATTTTGCTTAATTAAGTGGCGCCCGTATTCTGAACCATTACCTTGGTTTTTAGAAAAATTTTAAAAATTTTCAGTTTGTGGAAATTTCTAAATTGTTAAGAGTACCGCAGCACACTTCAAAGGCATTTTGCATTTATTTGCAATAAACAAACTTCAATTAACTTTTGAATATGACTCCATTAGTTTTAATTTACAGTTGAGTCATTACGTCATTATCCTCCAGCATTTATGATTGGCTGCAAAAATAGTTCCCGTACGAGTTGCAATTTTAAAAAATATTAAGAAATTATAAATTAAATGCATAATTTTCCAAAAATAAATAAATACACTGAAATTACATGATAAAAATTGCCTGATTATTCTTCGTTTTAAAAACGTATATACCTATATGGGCCTGTTGACGGTAGGCCCCTATAATTAGGTTAATGTATTTAAATAAGAAGGTAAAAAGACTAGTTTTTGTTTAATTAGCAAAAATAAAGGAATAATTATTTACAGTAAATGACATTTAGTTCATATTGAAAATGTGCAGTACTAGGATTAATGATGGTTGACAATAAAAAGTGACCAAAAAAAGTCCAAAAGTTCAATAATGCAAACATGTTAAGAATGACAAAATATGATACTTCATAAACAGGAAAAAAGCCTATTTGCAGTATTATATTGACATGAAATATGAGTGAAATTTGCGGTATTGAAAAGCACTTCAGGTAGCCTGTTAGATATTAGACACCCCACCCACCCTCTCTCCAATGAAAGTGGCGCATCACGTGACTGACTGAAAAAGTGAAAATTCACAGACTTGTGTCGTGATTCATTAAAAGAAATACTATTCAAAGGCATATCCTTCTACATATTATACAATTACAATGCCCCAGCAGTTATGCATTCCAAATGAAATTCCTAACCTCTAACCTCGTATATTAGGTCTCGAGCAACCGTACAGTATATTGAAATATGAGGTTTAACACACTCGAGTGGGTACATCACACTTCACCACACTTCGATCGAGCATTTTAGCAAATAATCACTAATAGCGATAAAAAAAATTAATTTGCGCGCATATCATGATTTACGAGGACGCGTGTGAAATTTCGTAAGTAATGTTTGCAGGGACCTCCTTAAATATTATGAATAAAAATATATTTTCTATTAAAAGTGTAGTCTAAAATCACGAAGTGACAAAACTTAAAATTTGTTGTAAGGTACTGAACAGTGTATCTTGGAATATGAAACACTTCCAAGTGTTTGTGCGTACAAGATCCAATTATGTGTGTTTAAAGTTTAGTTTAATATGGAATATGTCTAATGAATAACGTGTGAAGAAGTTTTGAAAATAGGACCACAGATATCATTGAAGAGGAATTTGAAAATATAAATATTTATTTTCAAATACAGTATGTATCATAACTGCAGGGATGGGGTCAAATACAATTGCCCAAATACAAATATAGATACAAATGCACTATTTTTTTTACGGCCAAATTCAAATACAGATACAAATATTCGAATTTATAAATCCCCAAATATAAATACAAATATGAAGCTTCAAATACAAATAAAATGCAAATACAATTTTTACTGTATTTGCAAATTTCGTACCAATTTCATCCTAAATATAAACGGATAATATTTACTTGACTTCGGCTACCCCTCAAGTAAGACAATACTGGTATAGTACTTATTGTATAAAACTTAACATTGCAATACTTTGGCTCTTATCAAAGTAGACTTCATTTTCACACCAAGGCAAGAAAAGTAACAAATTCCTCTTGTTTATTATTTTTATTAGAGAAAATTATTTCACACTTCTTGATATTTCTGCACTTTTGCATAATTAAAGAAAATAAATTCATATTTCTCAATGTTTGATTTTTACTGTTCATATCAATTTGTAGTTATATGCACAGTTATATTACATTAGTGTATTTGACTGTATTTGAAGCAAATACGGCAAATAAAAGGCTCAAATTCAAATACAAATATGCAGCTTTTTAAATTCTCGAATACAAATGCAAGTATCCATTTTTGTGTATTTGTAAATACAAATACGTATTTGACCCCATCCCTGAATTCATAAGCGCAAAACATGTCCAAGAAATATAGGAGATTACACAACTATTAGTCATTTCACACACACACACACACACACACACACACACACACACACACACACACACACACATATATATATATATATATGGGGCTGAAGCCGGCTTTTGTAGGCTTCGGCTTCGAGACTTGGTTCTATTTTTTAACTTTTAATATTTTTTATTATTAGTGATATACTAAGTCAAAACTAGTTAACCTATACTAATTTGGAATAGGTTAACTATGGAACTCGTCTTCCGGTCCCGGTTCTATAAGATTCGGCTTCCTGACTTTCTAAATGGCCTACTTCGGCTTCGGTATGTTCTAAAGGCTTTGGAAGGTCCGGCTCCAGCCTCTTATCTGAATTATATATACACAGAAGCGTAGGGCCTACTTATTTTGTCGTCCCCTAGGCAGGGAAATTGTCACCACTGGCTTATAGTTATAGTTGTGCCATTTGATATTGCTAGTTTGCTATTAGAGGCTGCTGCTATTTTTTTATTTTAACTTATTTGCGGATCCATTTAACTTGTTAGTGCTTATAACTTTTGTTTTCTTTGCCACATTTATGTGTAAATAAGACAAAATTTGCCGTCCTAGGCAGGTGCCTACTATATATATATATATATATATATATATATATATATATATATATATTATATATATATATATATATATATATATATATATATATATATATAACGTTGTTTTTTTTCAAATTCTCCGGTCAGTTTGCAAGAAACCAAAACTATAGTAATTTTATAAAATGACCTTAAATGTTTGATAATTTTGCAAAAAAAAAAAATCGGTCAATTTGCAAAATCAATAATCTTGTCGGTGTATTTGCAAAATCTCTTGTTCTAATACTGTAGAACCTTATAGCTCCTAACCTAACCTAAACACAATGACACAGTTAGGTTAGGAGTTAGAAGGTTCTACAGTATTAGAACAAGAGATTTTGCAAATACACCGACAAGATTATTGGTGATTTTGCAAATTGACCAACTTTTGTGTGTTTGCAAAATGATCAAACATTTAAAGTAATTCTGTAAAATTACTATTGTTTTGGTTTCTTTGCAAACTGACCGGAGAATTTGCAAAAAGACCGATTTCACAAAAAAAAACCGTAACATATATAATGTCCGCAGATAGGTCTGTGACACGTTGTATTGCACCCGCAGCCAAAATGAGTGAGACCCTTAAACGAAGCTGCTTAATGTATAGTCGAATAATTTTATAATTTTCGTTTTAATAGCTTTAATATATATCTTAGCATCCCAGTTAAAATGTATTTTAAAATTTAATTACCATATGGATTCATTCTTAAATTTTTTGCTGTTAAAAGCGTCCTGTACTATTTCTCTAGAGAAACACTTAACATCAGTTTAGTATATCGAGAACTTCACTATAAACTGTTTTGCCGGAGTAATTTCCTTAACAACAGATATTTCGGGGTTAACACCCTCTAAAAAATAACAGTAGGTCTAATGATGGAATATATAGTATAAATATATTTGGAAGAGGAGGGTAATTTGGTTGAATACAATATTTATTAATATTTAACACGGACTTAAATTAACTTAGCCTATTTTTGCCTGTAGTTAATGAAGTCCTACTAGTGTCTTATTTGCTTATAAGGTTGTACTTGCTAAGTACATCTTGTAATCTTGTAATTGCTAAGTATAACAGATTGCCCACAAGACTCGTGGATTTTGAGGAAAGAAATTAATCTCGTGGCCGTGTAATACTGTATGTAGTATTTCATTGAAATTGTAATTCATGGTTACAATAAAGGATATCAGTGAGGTTTTCACTTCTGCATTCACTACTACCGTTCTTCATTTTGACGAGTGTAATTATATATATATATATATATATATTTTTTTTTTTTTTTTAAGTTCGGGAAGAACCGATTCGCCTCTATTTAAAAGGGCATATCTCAGCGGAAAAACAAAGAAAAAGTGAGAGGAAAGACAGAGGAAAAAGAAAGGGTGGAGGGGACAGTCGAAGTGGAAAAAGACCAAGGATGAGAAAGACTGCAGGGTCGAGCCCCATCATCCTTGGGTGCTAGGGCCGGGAGGGCGCACGTGAAACCTCCAGGAACAAGCACGTACAAACGAGCACAAAGAGCACTCAAAAGCACGAGCTTAGAACCCCCTTGCGGGGATATATATATATAGTCCAACTCGCGGTCAATCGGGTTGAACGCTGGGCGTCGTCGGTGGGCCTTACGTTGTCTTCCCCGAAGACTTCGTGTGTGGCCTTCCTTCCGTCGAGGAGACGGGGATCCGGCGCCATCCCGGCCTTTAACCTTACACTCGGGGGTCAGCCTCTGGCCCTCGTTTCATCAGTACTCTTCTTGGGTATGGTTTTCGATAGCCGTTTGAGCTGGGTTCCCCACCTTCGCCGGCTGCGCGAGTCCGCGAGACGTACCCTGGATTTGCTGGGGCATCTGTCGCATACTACATGGGGCGCGGATAGGCGGACGCTCCTCCGTTTGTACGTGTCCCTGGTACAGTCCAAATTAGACTATGGGAGTGTGGTGTATGGCTCCGCCTCCCGCACGGCCCTTCGGATACTGGATCCGGTCCTCTCTAGAGGACTGCGCATGTCATCTGGCGCCTTCCGCTCCTCTCCGGTTGATAGTCTGCAGGTGGAGTGCGACATCCCTCCCTTGGAGGATCGGAGGTCGTTCCTCGTTGCTAAACACTATCTCCGGATCCTCCGTCTTCCCACCTCTCCTCTGTTCCAGGTGGTTGAGAGGGCGTTCTGCCGGGATGGGGGTTGGTATTTCATCGACACGGTGACCTCCCTCCTCGATGGTATGGGCACTCCCCCTCCATCCGTTATACCGGTCTCTTTCAGTGGTGTTGCACCTTGGGAGAGCACCCCTGTTGCGTGCTGTAGGGCGTTGCGCCCCGTTCGCAAGACCGAGTCGGACTTTGCCTTGCTTCGGTCTCTTTTCCTTCAGCATGCAGCGTGTCACTCTGCATGTGTTGCGATCTTCACGGATGGTTCGAGGTCGTCGGGGGGCGTTGGATCCGCGGCTGTTCCCCAGTCGTCTGTCCTTGCTCCCCGATGTACCCGTCTCCCTGATGAGGCTTCCGTTTTTACGGCGGAGCTCTATGCCATTCTGAGCGCTCTGGAGGTGGTGCGGGAGCATCCGGATGGGTCGTTCGTCATCCATTCGGATTCCCGCAGTGCCCTGGATGGCCTGGAGTGTTTTGACTCTGTCCACCCGCTGGTCCGACGAATCCAGCTATTGTACCATACTCTTGTCGCTTTCGGTGGCAAGGAGGTGGTATTTTGCTGGGTCCCAGCACATGTTAACGTGGCTGGAAATGAGGCTGCCGATCGAGCTGCCCGTTCCGCGTGCCGACTGCAGGTTTCACCTGTGTCCCTCCCTTTTTCTGATTATATCCCTGGCTTCCGTAGGTTTTTGCGCTCCCGGTGGCAGAGTCGCTGGGATGGCGCTACGGACAACAAACTTTGCAAGATTAAACCTAAGTTGGGATGTTGGGCCTCTTCCTTCCATCGGTCGCGCCATAAGGAGGTGGCTCTGGCCCGCCTCCGTATTGGCCACACCCACCTGACCCATGGCTATTTGATGGCCGGGGATCGGGTGCCACAATGTCCCAATTGTGACGTCCTCCTTACAGTTGCCCACCTTCTGGTGGAGTGTCCGCTTTACTCTGCGCTGCGCGCAGAGTATTTTCCCTTTTTGGAGAACGTTGGGCTTTGTGATAGGCTTGGCGCTCTTCTGTCTGAAGGTTCCTACTTTTCGATAACCGGGTTGTTCTCCTTCCTCTTTCGCTCCCGACTTCTTTACCGGCTGTGACCCCACTATGATCTTTTTGCTTTTCCCCCCCTCCTCCTCCCCCCCCCCCCCGTCTATTGTTCATTTCCGTTCATTGTTCCATACTCTTCGTTCTGTGTTCGCTCTGCTATCCACCTTTCTTTTGGTGGCCATGAGCGGTCATTCTTTGAAACAAAAAAAAAAATATATATATATAGGCGAATTTCACGAAAACACCGCTCTCAAGGGGTTCACAAGGTTTTTACGTAGGAAGGTTTTTACGTAGGAAGGAGGAGCCAAGGGCGAGCACCCGCAAAATGCTCCCCCCTACGCTTTATAAGAGCCGAAATAAAGGTCTCCGGGGCTCATGCCATTTTTTAACATTTTGAAAACATTGTGTAGTGTGTGAAATACATGTATGTATAGTGAAGAATAAAGGGAGAAGTGTGTTTGAAAGCATGCTGGGCTTCTCACAAGGTAGATGAGACGCGGAAAAAGATAACTAAAGAGGACAGTGACAGGAGAGACGGAAACGGGAGTGCCAGCACTCCCTGCCAGCACTCCGTCTCCTGTTCCCCCTGGACTACTTCCCTGGCTGATTGGTGTGTTGTGTAGGTAATACTTTTACACAAATTGTAAAATAGCCGAAATTTTGTTTTCGCGTGCTGCTGACAAGAGGCGTGACGCTTGGTGAAACTTAGAACTCTCAAGTCTCAATGAATAAGCTCCGCCCAGCGTCACGCGGACGGACGGCTTACTCAGCTGAACAACTTTTTATCCACATAAACTTTGTTCCAGACTTTTTTGTAGTGAACGAATTTGTTCGATGTTTACATCAAATTATTCGCGACGACGTCCTCTACTTTTTGGTGTAAAGTGCATTTGGTATTTCTTCTGAAAAAAGTCTCTTGCTTATGCTTTTCTTTTCTTAGGCTTGCTTGCTTTAATATCTCTAATTATAATCATTTTTCGAACACATTCTGGCAATACTCAAATTGAATGAATGCCAGTTTGCTGGTGGTATGAAGAAGTGCAGGTTAAAGTGAGAGAGAAGAAAAAAGTGTGGAAGACATGGGTCAACACGGGGGGAAAACCAAGACAGAGACGTATAGGAGAGCGAAGAAAGAGGTTAAGACTGCGGTGGTAAAGGCCAAAACTGAAGCATACAGAGATGTATATGAGGAACTTGAAACAAGAGAAGGGCAAAAGAAAGTATTTAAAATAGCAAAGACAAGAGATAAGGCAACTAAGGATATATTACACATATAAGGCAAATAAAGGATGAGCATGGTGGAGTGATCTCTAATACGGTGGAAGGTTTATTTTGAAAGGTTGTTGAATGAGGAAAATTTTAGATTGATAAGGGAAGAAGGGTTACCAAACGAAGGAATGGTTATGTGTGTGGGAAGAGAAGAGGTGGAGAGAGCATTCGACCCAATGAAAAATGGGAAGGCTACAGAGCCTGATGAGATACCAGTGGAAGTTTGGAAAAGTTTGGGGTGGAAGGAGTAGACATCCTTGGCGATTTGATGCGCAAGATATATGACCAGGAGAGAGTGCCAGAAGAGTGGAGGAAAAGCATACTGGTCCCAATATTTAAAGGGAAGGGAGATGTCCAGGAATGTACAAATTATCGAGGGATTAAATTGATGTCGCGCACGATGAAGGTCGGAACGGATTGTGGAGAGCAGGTTGAGGGAAGAAACAAGCATAGCGGAAGAGCAATTTGGCTTCATGCCGGGAAGAGGGACAACGGATGCCATTTTCGCACTTAGACAGATGATGGAAAGATATAGAGAGGGGCAGAGGGAGTCGCACATAGTGTTCATAGATCTAGAGAAAGCGTATGACAGAGTACCGAGGCAAGAGGTGTGGAGGTGTTTAAGGGAAAAATTAGTGCCGGAGAAGTATGCGAGGTTGGTGCAGGATATGTACAAGGGGTCACGTACTCAAATACGATGTAGTGCAGGATTGACGGTCCAAGGTTTCGAAGCGAAAATTGGTGTCCATCAGGGATCGGCTCTGAGCCTTTACATCTTTGACATTGTTATGGATGTAATGACGGAGGAGGTGAGGGAGCAGGCGCCATGGTGGATGTTCTTTGCCGATGATGTGGTTTTGTGTGCAGAGAGGAGGTGGAGACAAAGGTGGAGGGCAGCACTGGAAAACCGAGGTTTGAAGATTAGTAGGGCGAAGACAGAGTACATGGAGTACAATGCGGGACAGGGGCAGAGAGATGAGGTGCGACTCCAAGATGGTGGTAAAGAAGGTGAAAGTTTTAAATATATGGGATCATGGGTAGAGGATGGTGGAGAGCTGGTAAGGGAAGTGAATAATAGAGTACAATCAGGATGAAATAATTGGAGGAAGCTGTCTGGGGTACTGTTTGATAAAAGAATATCAATGAAATTGAAAGGGAAGGTATTCAAGGCGGTAGTGAGGCCTGCAATGTTGTGCCAGGGAAGAGAGAGAGAGACAGAGAGCGATTTAAACACATGGTGAAACCAATGTTTAGGTCGTCGTCGCTAACATTCCACTTCCAGATGAGCGATAACGCATGGAAGATTCGATTCTTTTTATACTGTATTTTTATAGCGACCTCATAAATGACTTTGGTCTCGTATACATTGTGGAGAATAACATTACCGACCTTATAAATCATAATACACACACACACACACACACACACACACACACACACACACGTCAAAAGCGTAGCCCGCACTGGACAGGTTTTACCATAAAAAGATAAGAAATGAAAAATTAATATGAACTCGTAAGTCTTGCTTTTCTCTTTCTCTTTTGGGAATCTGAAATACGGCGAAATTATTTGAACGTTTATTCTTTCAATAAATTCCACCACAAACTGTACTTACCATTGCAGAATCAGAAATAGTAATGTATGTCCCGATGCGGAATATTACTATCTTACGGACCCATTTCATAACTAGACCTGTGGTGCTGGCGCTTTCTGCCTTAGTAATTGGATGCCTGCGGACACCTAATTACTGGGGAGTCAATTATTCAGGTCAATAAAACTATAGAATAGAACGTAGCCATGAAAATCTTAAGCTTCACAAATCTTGATACAATGGGTTTGGATGTGAAGCTTAAGATTTTCATTGCTGCGTTCTTTTCTCTAAAGTGAGCCCTACGGGGCACCTGCGGTGCTGGGGCCTTCGGCCCCCAAATTACTATGGGGGGGGGGGGTCATTTGTTAAGCTTCACAAAAGTTCCTCGAACTTAAACTTAAAGTAAATATTAAACTTTCACTGCCTTAATAATTTTTTTCAAAATCTTTGGTATCTGATTTCAACTTTTGAAATAATTTTTTTTGACAGACTCAATTATACTGTATTATAGATAGATTAACAGCTTTTTTTTTTCATTTTATAGTAGATCTTATGGCCTAGTCTGTGATAGGACTATGATATGGAATTATTTCCTACTTTCCATTTATATGAATTAAAGAATGAAATGTAGAACCGGGACAGAATACGACATCTATTACACTGACCTAGGAATAATCCTATGTTCCAGAGACTTTTCCCTTAAGATTTTATGAAATCTCGGCGTTAGCCAGAACAAAATCAGTGAAGTGAACGAAATGCATTATTTTTACACTTAGGAACATACTTTTCAACAGAATTTATATAAACCTACTCGTTGAAGGCCGACTGCTTGATGGCTCTTTGACTTACAGGGAGGGTTGCCAGACGTCCCATATTTTACGAGACAGTCCCGCATTTGATCCAAAGATCCCACGTTCAAAATGTCCCACAAAAAATATTTTTTAAGCAAATTTTTTAGGGGTGAATTGATTTAGAATTTCAATATGTATAATAATTTCAATTTATTCACGATGTTTAACTGTTAAATATTATTGTAATAAAATTTTTCTAATTTTGTTTGTTGTTGTTTAGCCGATCAGCCCACCCTGATCGAGCAAGCCGGCGGCACGCAGGTAACCGATCGCCCTCTTCGGAGTGGACCAGAGGTTCAGCGCACTAGTGATGTTGTGTTCGTTGTTGTGCTAGAGCGGTACAGTCTGTCATAATGTGTTCAATTGTTTGTGGTGTGTCGTGGCACAGGTGGCAGGTGTCGTCTATGGAGTTGTCTAGTCTGTGTTTATATGTTAGTAAGTTGGGGTGATGTCCACATCGGAATCGTGCTAAGTTAACTCGATCCGATCTGCTCAGGCTGATCTCTACCTGTTAATGGGTGGCGGCTTCGCACCTAGGACCGCATTCGGACCGAGTCGTGTCAGTGCTTTGTGGGTTAGTGTGTGTGTGTGTGTGTGTGTGTGTGTGTGTGTGTTTTTCTGTACTGTGTGATGTCTGGGGCGTGGTATGGAATGGAGTATTTGGTTATAATGTGTGTCTGGTGTTACTTTAATGGTGCGAGGTGTCGGTGCGTGATTGTACATGTAGTGGCAAGGGTGTTGTGGGTTAGTTGTCGCTGCTGCCATGAATTGTGTTCCCCTCATGTCTAAATGTTCCCTAACTTTCAGTATTTTTGTTTCTGTGTGCAGGTGTTCTATTGGTGGTGTTTGAGTGCATCCTGTAATGATACGAAGTGCGTTGTTTTGTATTGTCTGTAAGGTGTTTATGTGTGTGTTTGAGATAATGGGTGCCCAGCATGGGCTAGCATAGTCCATAACTGAGCGAATATATTGTTTGTATATGAGTGATGTTTCCTGCTGGTGTCCAAAGTTTGTGCCTGTTAGTACCCTAAGCGTGTTAAGTCTTGACGTACATTTGTTTTTAATATCCTGAATGTGGTTTGCAAAAGATAATGATGTGTTGTATGTGACCCCAAGTATTTTGGTCCTGCGAGTGTGTGGAATGTTGATGTTGTTTAGTGTAAGCTGTGGAATTACCTGGTGTTCTTTTGTGTTGCTTGTAAGCAAGGTGATGGTTGATTTT
Organism: Bathynomus jamesi; assembly: GCA_023014485.1. Lineage (NCBI taxonomy): Eukaryota > Metazoa > Arthropoda > Malacostraca > Isopoda > Cirolanidae > Bathynomus > Bathynomus jamesi. The sequence goes on from JAJOZX010000528.1 coordinate 1,090,568, forward strand.
GTGGGCGCTACTTTGAGTCTATTGTGTGTGAGCCAGTCTTGTATACTGTTTATGTATGTTTGTAGGTTATTTGTAGCGGTGTCGATGTTGTTGTAGGTGGATGTTAGAGTGATGTCATCTGCATATGATGATGATGTAAGCTTGTTATCTATGGGTGTTGGAATGTCATGCATGTATAAGTTGAAGTGTGTTGGTGAGAGAACAGAGCCTTGAGGGACCCCGTTCGGAAAAATCTTGTTTTTGGATGACTTGCCATTAAATGTGACATGTGAGTATCTTCCTGAAATTTTGTTTGTTGTAACCGTTGAAGAAATCGTTTCAATTTGAAAAAAAAATTTGGTCTTAAAAAACCTCAGAAAAATTTTTGTCTAGCATGGGCATTTAAAAAAATCTGGCAACCCTACTTATGGATCATAAGTTCATGGAAAAGTTTTGCTAGTTTTTTGCAAATTTTTTAAACTTCATTCAAGTTTTTGAAAGGGAAATGTTTGGTTTAAGGAGTGTGGGAGATTAAAAAAGAAAAAAAAGATTTACAGCCAAGGAAACAACTATCTTTAAAAACAGGTTTTCATTCAGTCGAGTCTCAAACGACTAAAACAGTTGATTTTCTTCTTGCACCACTGAGGACTTGTTTAATGTTCTAGTGCCTGACTGTTATTTATTTTAGTTAGCAGGAACTAGTCTCTAATTTTAAAATTTATTGCCATATTAGGCTGCTCTGCCTTTGAATCATGAAGCTTCTGCTATTCCATCGAGATAGACATTTTTAAAATTTTCAGACTATTGCCTATAATTACTTGTATGATAAGATGTTATTAAACGTTTCTAAGCCATATGGTGAGTATTAACAGAATAACCAATGCCTGGTACCTCGGTAACTCATGCTAGCCTAGGTCTATGTCTGTTTTAGAAGGAGCTATACCTTCATCGTGGTCAAATCACTGATGATCACGCTTAATTTAAACTAGGCCTAGCTCCAACCAACCGACACCGGAAGTGTCCGTAACTGACTGCCTTGTCGGTCATTTGCGCAAACATCCGTCGGTAGATCTTCTGGGATGTAGTCTGTTTTGCTTCTTCCGAATCTTCATTAACAGTTCCAAAGTTCTTCAGCTTTACTTTTATACTAAAAGGAGTTTTTTTTCCCTTTGAAAATAAGAATAGCTGTACTGGTACTCAGTGACGTACTAAGGGGGATGCGAGGGGGGTGGTCCACCCCGGGTGACAGCCAGGAGGGGGGGGTGCCATCGGGAGAGTTGAAATACCAGTACAAGTTTTCAAACCAAATGAAAAATTCGCCAAAGAAAATTTTTTTAAAAATGTTCCAACTATTACAACAGCTTAATGTTAATTTCCACTATAAAATAAATTTTTATTTTTATTGGCAATACAAAATTTACAAACGAAAAATTAAATATTTGATAAAAATTACATCGAAAGGCGAACGTTTGTTGACGTTTTAGTCATCAGTTTGTTGCAACTGACATTCCAAGTCTTGTTCACTTGACACTGTGACTCCACATACATGAGGTATGTTTCATTAAATAATTATGATAAAGCATAAAGTGCTGGTGGTTATAACATCATCATGGTACTTATACCAGTGTCCAGTAATTTTTGACAGTGTGGTATCATGGTGATGTTTAAGTGTTTATAAATGCATCGTCGTGATGTTATAATAAATGCATCGTCGTGATGTTATAGAAACTCATGTTTATGAATGGTGGTCCCTGTGACTACTGGTTATCAGTAAAAAGACACAGGAAAGTCACACTTTGCACAACTTTAGACGACGTTTTTCCTACAACCATGACTACTGAAGTAACGATGATGTGTATGACAGTTTTTTATGATGACTATGTGGTGATCTTATGATGGTGGTGGTGATATGACTGCATGATTTTTTTTAATGCAACTACATGGTGATGTGAAGACAGAGAGGGTGATGATGTGACTGCATGGAGATGTGTTAATGCATTTCGGAGGCATTTGGAAGCTGCCAAAATCAGCGTTGAAGAGGCAAAGAAATGGACAGCATTGCAGTTTCTGGAGTTTATTGTGAAATGGAATTTTTGTGAATCTTTGCCAAGCTTGTCACTGTGTTTGAGATTCTTTTTGACTGTCTGTCTCTACAGTATTGCTTCATGTGAAAGAAGTTTTTCCAAATTGAAATTTATAAAAAAAATTTCGCTCGACCATGAGTCAGACAAGATTGACAAACCTGGTTTTACTTTCAATTGAACATGAATATGCAAAGAAGGTGAATTTTGATGAGGTCATCGATCAAGTTGCAGAAATTAAGGCTCGAAAGCAGACTGAATCCTCTTTCTTTACCTTTGAAGAATAAGCTGAGCGTTGAGACTGGATTTCCTGTTTTTTATATAAAATAAAATGCAGTATTACCTGTTCACTGAATTTTTAATGTCCTGCATTTTCCTTATTCCAATTTGCTTATGACAGTACTGTACTGTTTAAAAATATACTTGCAAACATATATTTTTCTGTGTTTAAATTTTAAAATTATTTATGAGGGCTGCCAAAGGAAGAATCCGCCCCGGGTGCCAAATACTTTAGGTACGCCCCTGCTGGTACTGTACTTATTTATTTTTGTCGTAGGACCCTAAAAAATGTTTAGTTTCTGTAGGTATTAACTAAGGGCTATTCGATATGTGTTTGTAGGTATGTTTTTCCCAGAAAAAGCTAAGTTTCATAAGATTTATAAAATTGATCCTGTTCACGATAATTTTAATTCGTCGGCCGAGAGTCGATGGGCAAACTGTGCCTCGACATAATGGTTCTTGGTATTGTCACCCTTCAACGGTATCAATTTTCCCTCGCTTTCATTTTATTAATCAGCGAACCTGCTGAAGGTTTTTCTGGCTTGCCTTTGCTGAACGGATTTCCTATTTCGTACCCTCCTGCCTTGTTAACTTACGATAGAATTAGTTTAGAATAAGGAAAGTTCAGCTGCTGCTTTGTCAACTTAACTCCAAATACAAACTCTTCAGTTATGGTCTTCTGATCGGCCCCTTGTTAAGTTTAGACAAAGAATCGCTCCAAATGTCAAAGATAAAGCGAAGGCAGGCCTAAAGGTCAACTTTGAAATGGCACTAGGCTAGTTAATATCAGATCTACGGAGGCCCAGATGTAGGCCTTGTAAGATTAAGTAAAGATATTACTGGCCGCCTACAAGCGTGTAGACTCTTAAAGGTTGTTAAAGAGGGTAGTTTTTGGACGGGATATCATACGTGAAGAAAAGGCATATGACCAATCATTTGAATTTGAAATCCAGGTCAGGGTTCGAATCCGAGGGACTAAAAAAAAAAACAATCGAGTTGGTCATAACTTTTGTTTTTAAGTAGTTGAAAACTGTCTAAAAATATTAGATAAAGCAAGTAGGTACAACTATGCTAAATATACTGTAGTAGTTTTGTAATTTCCACCCTATCATTAGCTTACATGCTGGAATATAAATTATGAACACTGAACAAGACGTTATAGCACTGGCGAATCGTAGAGCCTACTTGGTTTAAAGAACCAGGTCATTTTGCGTCTGTAAGATGAGGCGGTGACTCCACTAAACACAAACTCGAAAGGAAGAGAGAGATTTGAGACGAGTTAGTTTTAATCTTCCCCTTCTCTCTCATCTATACTTTTGTGCAAAGATATCAGTATGATAATTTCAAATAGATGCGATCCAAAAATATTACAATTGGTTATGGGTAACTAATATAATTTAGAAAAAATGAGAAAATAGACAATTTTCTTTAATGGTCTCCAAAGAATTGCCAGGTGTCCCGTATTCAGTGTATGTGGGACGCAATGAAAAGAACTCCAAATAACTAAAATGTAATTACTCGTATAAAGAAGCTACTACACAGTGATAGTAGTGACATTTTTTGAAGTGAAGGAGCGCAAGTATTTAAGTGTAATTCGCAGAATGTGGGTCAATTGAGTGCTAACCAAAGTTTCACGGTCCAGCCCAAAGTTGTCAATCCTATCTATATATCTACAACACTGACCTACGGACATTTAAAATGAGAAAAGCTCCTATCTTCCACTTTCACTTTGTTTTGGCTTGTAATCTTCGTCCTCGAAAATTCTCGTTTTCGTCTTCTTTATTGCTCATTGAAATATTTGAAGTTGGGAAGCTACATCTCTCTGATTCAAGACCTCTCTCTAAGTATTTCCGCGTGGCCTCGCTTCTGTGAGAGAATTAAAATTTTCTGCCCACTTTTAGTCTGTGTAAATTAGGAATTTATTAGATTATGCAAACGAGTTAAAGAAATAATTATGAATTTACAGACATTTCACCTGCTAAATCTAGGCTTGCGTCGTGGCCAATGTCGTAACACTGCTTCCCGTCGATTACATTGGTCGACAATGTGGGAGTTTGTAATAGGCTATGCCATCGCTGCCAGACCGAGCGCCATCTGCTGTCAGACGTACGAGCGCCATCTGCTGTCAGACTTATGAGACATATGCCAGTTTCGAAGATAGCGGCGAATGCACAACAACGTACGAAGTGTCATTTGGTTTGCTAAGTTTGAGAGTGTGACAGCGGTACAGCGCGAGTTTCGTCGTGTGTATGGTGTTCGAAAAGCTCCTAAATACGACTCCATAGTGCAGTGGTACCACACTTAAAGAAACGGGGTCTATCACTAAACCACATGCAGGTGGTCGTAAGAATTAGTCTCTCGTTATGACCTCTGTCGTGTCAGGAAGGTGGGGTGGGGGGGGTGGGGGGTCATGTTGAAGACTAATTAGGTTTGTCACAATCTACCATCTTTGTTGGCATTGTTTGCCAAATATTAAACTATACAAAGTTACTGTTTCCATTTCACATCAATTTTATTTTATCCATACCCAAACGGATCACCCTGTATATCCATTTAGTTTTTATTCATATTGGCCACCAGAGACTCGAAATTTTGATGAAAAATTTTGTTGAAAAAAAATACCTTGAACATAAGGAAAAACAATGACTTTAAATATTGGTATTCAATTTATGAAACTGAAATAAAATTATTTTATTTTACTGAGTAATAAGACTTTCGTATAATTTTAGCTACGGTATATGAATAATAAATTCTGCTGCTGTATATTGTGGAGTGAGCTAAGGAAACATTTAAATAAATTTGAAAATGTAAAAATATGAGAAGTGAAAGTTTTCACATTAGATTAGTAAAATTTGTGAAGGGAATTGATTTTTTTAAACTATAAGCAAAGAATCGGCATCGGCTAACTTTTTGAATCGGTACATCACTAATATCAATAGAAAATTGATTCAGAATCTGATATTCTTTTAAAGGAATAAGTATATATATATATATATATATTATATATATATATATATATATATATATACAGGGTGTCAAAAAAAATTAAGCCAAATTCAAACCTTTATTAAAACAAAACCATTTATCTAATTAAGTTGAATTTTTTACACAAAGTATAGGTAATCGCCTATTATCCTTTACATTTTTATGACTATCTTCAGAATTGTTAATTTTATTAATAATTAACTAAAAAGTGAGATTCTCCTACTTAACATGAAAATTTTTTTTTTACGATATACTGTAGATAATTTTGTTTAATAAAATTAAAAGAACTGTTCAATATGATTCCCTTGCATTTCTATCACTTTTTTTAATCTTGGTCTGAATTCGTCTATTGCTCGATTTATTTGCTCTTGGGGGAGCTCTGCCCATTTTGCGATAATCAACTCACGCAAATGATTGACATCCCTTATTCTGTTCCTATACACTCTCTCTGCCAAGTTTTCCCATATTCCGTAGTCTACAGGGTTTAGGTCAGGGCTGTTAGGTGGCCAATTATTCGGTTCCAGAAATTCAGGCACATTCTTTTTTCAAATATTCGATGGTTGTTTTGGCAGTATGTGATGTTGCACCATCTTGTTGAAAAATAAAGTAACCTTGACTAGCCAAGTTTCTCATTTCTGGAAGCATTTTCTCAAGCAGGGTATTTGAATAATATTGAGCATTAATTTTCACTCCTGGCTCAATAAAAAATATTGAAGTTTTTCCCAACTTGGACACTCCAACAGAAACCATGACGCTAGAAGAAAAGTGACTCCTTGTTGCGTACAGTCTTTCATCTTAGAATTAATTTTTCTTCGCAACATCAGAATAAACCCCGTCATTCTGCGAGTTTCTTGGTGGCTCTACCGTAAAACGTTTTTCATCCGTAAAAAATGTCTTGGAAAGTTTATCTTCAGTTATTATACGTAAAATACGTTTGGATTTCTCAACTCTTTTCTGACAGTTTACTTCTGACAATCTTTGTCCATGCACTCTTTTAAATGGTTTAAATTGCAGATCAGATTCAATAATCCTTCTTACGCTTGATTCTGATATTTCTAGTTCTTTTGATATTTGAGCAGGTGTCATGTGGCTACCAGGTCGATCCTCTTGACTAAGGATACGTTCCTCCACTTTCTGAATATTTTCATCTACTCTAACTGATTTTGGTCGCCTACTACCAACCTTCCTTTCAATGCTTCCTGTTTCATCGATAGTTCTCAATAAGTAATCTAAACCTGATCTAGTCCATCCTTTATAATCGAATTCAGAAAGTAATTTCCTTGCACTATAACCTTTTTCAACTCTATAATGCTTTATAATTATTTTATCTTCATGTGAGAATGGCATATTTAGAGGTATTCACGAAAAATTTTAAATCTAAAATTCTGAAAAAGAGAAAAAAAGAAGATATTACATAATGAGAAAAACTTAAATTTTCGCAATCTGTAGAAATAACCGCATAACTCCTAGTCCTAAAATATTTAAAATAGTTATAAAATTATCAGATTATTTATGAGCCTTTTATTTATTTAGAGATTTCAAATATTTTTTTACACTATCAAATTGTGCATTTTATAGAGATTTCAAATTGGCTTAGTTTTTTTTGACAGACCCTATTATATATATATATATATATATATATGTATATATATGTATAATTGTATATATATATGTGTATATATATATATATATAATACACACACACACACAGAATGGTCCCCTGAGAAACTTCTATGTTAAACACAGACCGTGCATGGAACAAGGAACTCTTCTGGGAAAATTAAATCCACTATAGTCCGAATAAGTAATGGTAAATGACAAATACAGTACCATAGTTTTTCTTTTTCATGATGCTAGCCCGACGTGGGCAACGGGTCTCTCGCAAAGAGGTCCCATAAATATAGCTTCCCTCACCAGCTATCTGCAAAGCAGACAGGATCCAGCTTTGGATTACTTATTCGGACTATAGTGGATTTAATTTTCCCAGAAGAGTTCCTTGTTCCATGCACGGTCTGTGTTTAACATGTTATATATATATATATATATATTATATATATATATATGTGTGTGTGTGTGTGTGTGTAAAGAACGACGCTTTGTATAGGAGAATTATCCGCGCAAGATGAGAGCGAAAGAATGAAACATGAAAAAATGAGGTACCCACCCGGAATCGAACCCGGGATCTTCCGATTGCCGGTCAGATATGATAACCACTACACCACAGGCCTCACCCAACAAATGTCGTAATTCCTCTACATACGCGCAGAACCAATGCCCCAAAGGGGCACCTCCCGCATGCCGTAACATTATATACATTATAACTGCAAACACGCAGTATAATTAACGTAAAGAACGACGCTTTGTATAGGAGAATTATCCGCGCAAGATGAGAGCGAAAGAACGAAACAAATGAAAAAATGAGGTACCCACCCGGGAATCGAACCCGGGATATTCCGATAGTGGTGTAGTGGTTATCATATCTGACCGGCAATCGGAAGATCCCGGGTTCGATTCCCGGGTGGGTACCTCATTTTTTCATTTGTTTCGTTCTTTCGCTCTCATCTTGCGCGGATAATTCTCCTATACAAAGCGTCGTTCTTTACGTTAATTATACTGCGTGTTTGCAGTTGTGTGTGTATAATATATATAATATATATATATATATATATATATATATATATATATATATATATATATATATATATTGCATAAAATAAATAATTGAACGAAAGTAATGAATAATATCAAAACTAATGAATTTCACATTGAAATAACCCTTTTCTATAATTATTTAAACAGTCAAAGAAATGCAGAATAATGCCTAAATACTACCTTCTTCAATTTCAAATCAGTCTCCACCTCTTATTTGACTTTTTCATCACAATTAGCATAAAAATTTGCCCTATAATAAGTTACATCGTGCGATCTTTTCGGTTTGACGGCCTGTAATATTTTTTAACATTACTTGTTTTTTATTGTCCAGTTTTAATCAGGGTTGTGGAGTCGGTCCAAAATTTTCCGACTCCGACTCCACACATTATCAAAAATTCGACTCCGACTCCGACTCCACACATTGTAAAAAATCTAAAAATCGACTCCGACTCCTCACATTTTAAATATACGACTCCGACCCTCTAGTGTTTCACTTTATAATTATCATAATAATAAGACATTTCATCACCACCACACTAAGTGTGAAATTTATATTTTATATTTTATATTTAAATAAATATTAATTGTATATTCTGAAAATGTAAAAAAAAATATTAAAAAACTTAATCTAGGGGCTGGGCTATCAATGAATAAGGTTTATTGACCAAAAAAAACTAAATAACCTAAATGTTAGTATTTAGGATTTAGAAATTAAGGGTGACACAGGACACAGAAATTGGAGTCGGAGTCGGAAGTTTTTTACCGACTCCGACTCCGACTCCGCCCTGAAACGTGCGACTCCACGACTCCGACTCCGACTCCACAACCCTGGTTTTAATCGAGGATTTCAAAAATAACATTCATGTTTTAGAGAAACAAACAGTGAGGCAGTTATATGCAATTTAACAAATTTAAAATAGATATATTGGGACCGTGTTGGGGTCATTTTGGTTTGACGGCCGGCGGAAAAAAAACGTCATGGCTACGGAACCGTCAAATTCTAGACTCTACCAACTGGTTAGGTTAACAGAATGGCCAGTTAGGTTAACAGAATGCCCGGTTAGGTCAACTGTACGCCCTTGACGATTGTTTAGGTTGTCATATTATTTTCGTTAGTTTACTGTCAAAACAAACGAAAATATCATGACTTAACCTAACCAGTCGTCATGAGCGTACAGTTGACCTAAAACTTTTAGGGATTTTAGAATCTCAAAGCGTATATGATATTCTCTAAACTAAAATGTATAATTGCCTCACTATTTGTTTCTCTAAAACATGAACGTTATTTTTAAAATCCTCGATTAAAACTGGACAATAAAAAACGAGTAATGTTAAAAAATATTACAGGCCATCAAACCGAAAAGCTCCACATCGTGTTTTCAAGTACTTTAGCATGTTGTAATTCACGAATCAAGGTCAATTTCATAGCGAGTGTAATTTTTTACCCTAAAAGCAAATCGTGTGAAAATTGTGACCCAAATTAACATATTCCAGAAATTTCACCGAATTATTCTAAAAGTTTGGCCATGACCAGACAGACTTTCACCAAATCCTGTTACCAGACCGCAGTATTTTATCTATGGTTTTACATTAGTATGACCTTCAAAAAAGCCGTAAAATAGGACTGGCCTTTCTACGTGTAGCCTATATATAGTCTCCCACTTTCCATTTTATTTCTCAAACTGTAGTTGTTATTAATGAAAGTGATCCACATATCGAAACTTCAGTTTTATTCTAAATTCAGGCATGTTCGGTATAGATATGGAAATTTTAGCGGTTAACTATAGAAATGAACTTTGAATTATATATAATTTGACCCCCCTATTTGCTTGGCGATGCTGTTGCGAGCTGCTTGTACCCTGAAATGGGCGGAAAGGCGGTCTATATAAAAAAAAAAAAAATGTTTAACTCTTCGTACTTCCACCTAAACTATGAATGTATCGATGATTTTATATATATATATATATATCGTAAAGAACGACGCTTGTATAGGAGATATTCGCGCAAGACGAGAGAGAGAGAACGAACAAATGAAAAAATGAGGTAACCACTGGGAATCGAACCCAGGATCTTCCGATTGCCGGTCAGACGCGTACCATTACACCATGGACCTCACTCTTCCAAAATGCCGTAATTTCTTCTACATACTCGCAGAAACCAATGCCCCAAGGGGCACCTCCCGCATGCCGTAACATTATATACATTCAACTGCAAAGAACACGCAGTATACAAGCGTCGTTCTTTACGTTATTTATACTGCGTGTTCTTTGCAGTTGAATGTGTATATATATATATATATATATATATATATATATAAATCATGGTGGCGCAAAAGTCGCCCATCACAGAAATTTTCAGTGTTTACCCTCTCGTCTACTGTTAATTTCGTAGCCATCCCCTACCTAAAAGAAAAAAATATATATATTATAGTCAACACTGAAAATTCTTATGATGCGCGACTTTTGCGCCACCCTATATATAAAAATCTTTTTCGAATTTCATTCTGGGTTTTTTGGGTGGGAGGTTATTCTATCTTAAGACGTAGTCATCTGTAAATTTTATTTCGTTTGAGTTTACAAAGTGTGGATACTTGTCGTTTTCAGTTCAGTTTGTGTAGAGCAGCGGTTCTTAACCTTTTTCGTGTCATTGACCAGTTTGCCCTACCCAATTTCACCCTCCATTAGGATACGGAAAAAAGTAGCCTCGAAGACAAAATTTAATAACATTAGCAGACTTCTAATGCACCCTAATTATATAATCATCAAACAAAATTCTGCCGTAAATCCCCCCTGGATTCCTGAAATTTCCCCCAGGTTAAGAAATGCTGGTGTAGAGTAAGCCTGAGGTAGTACGAATATAACTGATTGATACAGGTAAATTTGTGCTGCCTTAGGGAGGAAACACAAACTTGCGGTGCATCTTACTCCTGAAGAATCATGCACCAGGACTGATAACTGGGGGTGTCTGCAATATAAAGTTACGAAAATTGCAATAAATTGAATACAGATATTGATGTTCTTTTGACTGGAATAACACGGAACATTGATGCTTTCAGTGGTGATGAACCACTTACGAAAACGTCGTCAGTACTTTGACCCCTTATTTGCTTGGCAATGCTGCTGCGAGCCGCTCGTACCCTGAAATGGGCGTATGGACAGAATGGTGCCTTATGTGAAAAGCCTTTTAACTCTTCATACTTCCACTTAGGAGATATATATATATATATATTCATAGTTTATCTCATTTAATTTTTAAAAGAAATGGGTAGGCCATAAGATAGATATTGTATTAAGAATACTTTTGTTCTAAATTAGGCTTATAAATTAAATTAGATTGAAATGGCGTGAGGGCAGGCCTTCAGACTTGTGAAGCTGTAAAATAAAATGGTAATGCAGTTAAAACATTTTACTCGGAAGAGGCTGTCATTTCTGAGGGAAAGCGAGTTTGGTATTTCTGTGCTGAGAGAGGTAGTTCTACAGAGTGGCCACGAAGTCTCTCTGCAGTGAAATTACAACATATCTGTATGTTGCCTTTACTTCGTCGTAGCCAATGTAACACCGCTTCCCGTTGATCAGCGAAGTTTAGCGACATTGGGTCGGACAGTAATTGGATGCGAGACCGTCCGCTGCGTTCAGACTATCTAGCGACACGTGGTTGGGATCCTACGTAAAGCCGTAGGTCCCCTCCGTCATATGACCTTAGATGTTGCGAAGGAGGTTAAACAACCGTGTCATTACGTTTTCCTCAAGTCCTTGTGGGTATCATATGTAAGGCCATATTATAGGACTACAATATATGTATTAGCCTTTCACCCTTATCAGCCACTTTACCAGTTTATTGGTTTCGATCATTTTTGGCGATATATCGGCAAACAGTAAATAGGTAATAACTTCCCGCCATTATTTTTTCCTTCCTTTCAGTGTGAATACAGTAAAAGAACAATAGTCGATTCCTCGAGTCATTGTAAATTTGTTGATTAGAATTAAATACATTGTTTCCATCTCATTTTGTATGATAGTTTTTGAAGAGAAAGCTTAGTAGAGATTAATACCTAAGCTTAGTTTTAGACAAAACTTCAATTAAGTGGGTAGCAATTAGGGCGACAATAAGCTTGACAAAAAAATGCAAGACACTCAATTGAAATACTTAAACTGATTTCAGCTGCAAGTAATTTAAGTTATTATATATAACATTAAACCAGTAAATACAGGGTTGCCACAATGTTACCGAAAAAAATAAATCGGCTCTACTTAGTTACTTGTACAGTATTCCACTTTTAAAAGATTAAATGCTGTTCACATTCGTGTTCAGTATGCATCTCTCATCCCGTATATGTTTTATACGTTTGTAATAATATATATTATCATGTCTACTTCTTACATTAAACCTATAGGCCTATCCCTTATCTTTAGGGATGTGATATTGTGGTGCTGCTATATAGGTATTTTTCACCACCTATATAAAACATCCTTTTTAAGAGTTATCTCAAGTAGCCAATGCTAAATTGAACTAAATTATAGTATATCTTGCCTAAACTATTATAAGGATGCGAACTTGCTGAACTAGTTTGTTTAAACTTCCTGCAACTTGCGTTAATGACATTCCTTATAAATCAAATAAACGTCTTCATCAAAATAGAAATTTTTGTAACATTATTAAAAATGTCTTTCTCTCTCGGTTTATCTGAATGACTTGCTTGTATGTTTCCAACATTTTTAGTCTTTCTTCAAATAGAAACAGGCACTCATTTTGTTGTTTACGATTTTTGAAAGGTGTTCGCTATTTTGGTCATGTATACAAAGTGGCCCAAGAAATGTACTCACTTTAAAATTAAAAGGATTAGGTGTGTATGTGTGCGCGCGCGCGCGCCTCGGTGGTGTAATGATTAGCAAAGCTGTCTACGAATCCACCGGCCCCGGGTTCGATTCCCAGTGATGGCAGTCGGCCTGCAGCAAACAGCTGTTCATCCTTCTATACAATAAAAATTGGTTGGTAGATAAATGGCTACCCTGAGTAGCCTAGTGGTTAAGACGCTGGGTTGCTAATCGGGAGGTCGTGAGATCGAGTCCGGGCAAGGACTTTGTAATTTCTAACTACCCATGGTGGGTCTAAAGTGGAGTAACAAGCTTGACCTTCGTCAAAATGAACAATTTGGGCGGAAGCAAAATAAAGGATATATATATATATATGTTAGTCAATTTGTGAAACCAGTCATTTCACGAAATGGCTGAAATTTGAATGTGTCTGTGTAGAGCAGTGGTACTCATTGCGCGGCTCTCGAGCCAAATGCGCTAATATATTTGGCTCGCAAGCCGCCTTTGAGTACCACTGGTGTAGAGCGATTAAGAGATTATCATTTCGCAAAGGTAAAGTTAGGTTAGATTAATTACGCGTCATGCTCGTGATTAAGGGTCACGCCCATTTCGCGAAATGACTGGTTTCACAGATTAACTGATTATAGTCCGTACATACCTACACTGTGCTGTAACATTATATATAATTAATCTTGAAAACCTGTGTACCACACCAGAACTGGCCGAAAATAGATACATCGGCTCATTGATGCGGACAGATATTTGGCTTTTTTAAAACCGATACAGCTGTCAAAAACACCGATAGGGCCTACATCGGTACTTCGATGTTCATGAATCGGCTGAAATAACGACTCAGACTTTAAAATTAGCTAGTTGGTTGGTAAGCTGTAAATAAAGTTTGTGTCAAACAAAATTCCTTTAAAATCGCAAAAGTAATGTCAATAACAGTTCCTTGAAATTAAGAACACTCCCAGCATGACGATGAATTATTCACCTTTATTTAAAAATTCAATGTTGCAAAGAAATTGCTAGTTCAAGTCCTGAAAATAGTCAGTGAGAAGTGAATTTCATCTATTAAGAGAACTAGAAGGCCTTTGGAAAGGTCGTAGAAGATAAGATATAAAGTTATGAAGGAATTCAAGGACTGATAATTTGCTTAATTTCCCACAATTACGCATGATTTTAAATATTAAAAAAATATATTGTTTAGAACTAACGGATTTATGTCATTGCCATTCGGATATAATAAAAAAATGTTTTTTTAAAAGAAATTTCAGTAATTTGCTTTTATGAAAGAGCATTTGTCACAGAATTAAATTCTTTGAGAAAGGCATTGTATGAAGTATGTGACGCTGGTACCTGCATTCAAAAGAATTCATACATTTTGTTCACATTTGGACCATCGTTCTCTGGTGTTATGAGCTTGGAATGGTTTAATTCGACATTATATAAAGGCTTTTTGGGGATGGACGCCCAATAAAAGTAGGTTCAAGATGTCGACACTATACTTCCCGCCAGTTCATACCAATATTTGATCATGACTTCCTACTCTTTGATGCCATCCACATTCGTTGTCTCAACCTGCTGAATAATGCAAAATGATTACCGAAGTTCTTGAAGAATTAGTTTTCTAACGCGAGAATAAGGAGTTCCAGTAATGAACTTGTTCGCCAACCGAAAACAGACTACTTACTTTTGAAGGGAACGTGCTTTAAATATTTAGGAAGTACTCCAGCAATTGGCTTCCAACACCACTAACGTTCTTGGTCGTCCATACGAGATCAGTCTTTACTGCAACTTTTAAAGAATTCTTCCTTACAAGATGTAGAGCTGTTTGGAAGTTTTCACTCGGGCAGTTTTTTGCTGAAAGCTTCGTGGACTTAAAAGGATCCGTTTTAATTCAATGGCTCTAGTTCTGCTCTGGCACCGTTTGAATGCTTCGCACTTCGTACATATTGAATGAGGGACTGCCGTCCTTTGTCATAACTGACTAATTGAACGCAGATTTTTTTACTTTGTTTGGAGGTGGGGGAGCGGAATAAGTCCGCCATTCAGAAATGGTATAGCCAATTGGATCTTTACTTTTTAACCATATGGGGTCAAATTCACACTTACCATGGTTTAAACTATGAATAAAAAGGAGCAAACTTTTATTAGAACAAGAAGTCGGGTTTAGAAGGACAGGTCTCGGAAGTGTGTGTGTGTGTGGAAAACGCCTATGCAAACTGTCAACCGATGTATTCTAATTAATTTTCGTTCACCGGTGATAAAAACGGCCTAAATTTTTGGTGCGGGTTCATGTGCGGGAGTGGTATTAATAAATATTTTCCAATATAAATATTGAAATACTGTATAGTAGTTACCAGCAGGCGGTAGTGGGAATAATAATTAGGTTTATTAACTAAAAACCTATTTCAGTAATAATAAGTTAAACGTTCAGAACACACTTGCGCCGTATAAAAATAACTGTTAACAAGATGTTTCCGCTATATAAAAAATATTCTGCTGATTTCTCTCTCAAATAATCACTGTCGGTTACCAACCTTAATGACTATCTTAAAGTCCGTCAGGAGGTGCGGTTTCGACCCGCATCAGAGGA
Source organism: Bathynomus jamesi (assembly GCA_023014485.1). NCBI lineage: Eukaryota > Metazoa > Arthropoda > Malacostraca > Isopoda > Cirolanidae > Bathynomus > Bathynomus jamesi. The sequence goes on from JAJOZX010000528.1 coordinate 1,105,957, forward strand.
GGCTCCAACCTTCTCCCCACCCCCATGTATCGATGGATGTGTACAATACTATACAGTACCGCGAACAACCATCGAGGAAAGGTCGAAAAAAGTGAACTCGTTTCTATTCCTGAGAGATGTGCGAGGACAAAATGAGACTCGCTCTCCAAACTCGTTTACATTAGAGAGAGAAGCTGGATAGATCGTGTCGAGAGATATGTGAGCTACCGTTGGAGAGTTGCTCGCAAATCGCTTACACTATGAAAGTTTTTCTTCGAGAGTAAAATGTCTACAGAAAAGTGTCAACTGTCGAATGGGTTTTCGGAACTTGACCTATTTTTCCCATAAAACCTTTAACAATAGATCACTCGGAACGTAACCTGTTATCAGTATTATGTATATGTACGTACGGAACTCTCGTCAGTACATTGACCTCCTATTCACTTGGCAATGCTGCTGCGAGCTGCTCATACCCTGAATTGCTGAATTGGGCATGTGAGCGGAATGGTGTTTTGTGTAAAATATGACGCTTTTCATCTTTTCCTTAAAATATAATTAAGATTCTTAATCACGCACGCGCACGCGCGCACACATTTTGAAATTATTTACAGTGGAAATTACTAGTTGCACTTAATAAACAAAAACTTTACTATGTACATAAGTAAACATGTAAAACCAATATTTAAGTCATTTTGTCAAATGTTCAAAGTATCCACTATTTACACGCAACGTCCCAAAATAGATCGGCACGCCGTAGTGTTCATATTAGTTGAGATTTTGCATACTTCTCGAAAAATAAGTGTTGCACATTTTGACAGTACCACACACCAGGGCCGTACCACGAGAGGGGCGAGCGGTGCGGCCGCCCAGGGTGCCGACGTGTTGTTGGGGGTCAAATTGTTGGTCTTAGAGCTGCCACGTAGAATGAAGTTTGGGTTTTTAATTATGTACGGTATTGTTTGTATTAAATAATTGTATTTGTCATAATCAATGTGTATATGTTCCGAATTTAATGGGATAGGGGGCGTAAAAGGAATGTCTTACACAGGGTGCCATCACAGGTTGGTATGGCCCTGTCATACACTTGTCCTTCAGGTATCCCCACAGATAGAAGTCCAGAGGCGCAAGATCAAGTGACCGTGGAGGATATTTGGTAGCGGTTCCACGACGACCTATCCACAACCCAGGAAACTCTGTATCAAGAAAAGTTCGATGATAATGTGGTGGTGCTCCATCTTGCTGAAAGTAAACCTTATGGTCCTCATACAGGTGTCGTATTGCGGGAACGGTATCATTACACAGCATTTACAGATAACTTTTACCTATTAACACTACCACTAAAAAAAAAGAAATGGCTCAACAATGCTACGAGAAGAAAACCCAAACCACACTGTTAAGGCCTGACATATTAACATGATTCTCCACATAAATGTTTGGGTTTTACACTGTATGGTACTAACCAAAGCTGGGCACAAACCGTTAATCCGTTAATCATTAATTAACGAAGTTAACTTTTTCGTTAACGATTTAACTTTTAAGTTAACTTTGAAAATCATTATCGGACTAATTAACTTCCGTTAACTCAAGTCCGTTAACCCAAAAAATTCATAAATAAACGTTTAAAAGTTTCTATTATTTTCAGTGCTGAGCAGGTGCACAATTAATCCGCCACTGTTAATAGTGATGAACGAATTTCCATTTCCGCAGTGCAAAATCAGGCGATATATTTGTTTCCGTCGCCACAATTTGTGTCTTACCAAATATGGTAGTTATTTATGGCATTGGTTTGAGCAAAACATGGTCGACTGTAAAATCAGGCGGAAAGATTTGCCATTTGAGTTGAATGTTTCAACTTCTTTCAAGAAATATCACGAGCATTTTAAGGCACTTTCAATAATATATATGTAACAATTACAACAAATAACTACATTCGTTTCATTTGCAGTCTGTCTCTTGCGCAACATGTTTGTGCTAGTGAATATTTAAAAATAATCGTTGTCAAGTAAGTCATGTATATTTATAATATGTCTGTGAGTACCTTATTAGTAGTCTCCTTGATACATTTCAAGAACCATAAACTGATCAGGTAAGATTTCAATTCTCATGTCACTTTGATGACATAAATTAAGTCAATTGATGTCTTACAATGGGAGCGTTTTCACCTTAACCCTTTATGTCCTGGCGGTACTTCTAGGTACCACATCTTTAAAATCTCTATAATTATTTTTCTACCCGGTTGATCCTGCCGGTACTTTCAAGTCCCAATGTGAATTAGTTTCTTTGAGATAATAGATGGCGTTGAGAAGTAAATGTGAGCGTGTGGCGCCAGAGGCTGTTTACTCTTTAGTATCTCTGCCATCCCCTCCAGTGCTGCAGTGGAGCGTTTGTTCTCTATGGGCAAGGACATCCTGAGGGCCAAGAGATCATCCCTGTCTGATGAAAACTTTGATATGCTAATTTTCATGAAGGGCAACATGCATCTCATGGACAAATGGAGAACGAGAAGAAGAGGGAAAATTAAATTATTATATATATTGTGTTTTTCATTTTTTTATAATAAAAGTTAACGTTAACGGTTTATCGGTAACTTCCGTTACATGTTTAACGGATTAATGGTTAACGAAGTTAACTTTTTGGTTAACGGATTAGCGGTTAACGAAGTTAACTTTTTGGTTAACGGTGCCCACCACTGGTACTAACCCTTAAAATGTGCTCGGGAAGTACACACAATCTCAACTAATATGAACACTACTGTGCGCCGATCTTTTTTGGGACGTTGCGCGCATGTTTGCGTGTAAATTGTGGACATCTTGAACATTTAACATAAAATTACTATAAAATGTTTTTACATAAAGTTTTTGTTTACTAAGTGCAATTAGTATCCAAAGTAAATAATTTCAAAATGTGTCTACGTTATTTTGAATCACCCTATATATATATATATATATATATATATTATATATTATATATATATATATATATATATATATATATATATATATATATATATGATACACAGACCGTGCATGGAACAAGGAACTCTTCTGGGATAATTAAATCCACTATAGTCCGAATAAGTAATGGTAAATGACAAATACCATAGTTTTTCTTTTTCATGATGCTAGCCCGACGTGGGCAACGGGTCACTCGCAAAGAGGTCCCATAAATATAGCTTCCCTCACCAGCTATCTGCAAAGCAGACAGGATCCATGTCCCAAAGCTGGATCCTGTCTGCTTTGCAGATAGCTGGTGAGGGAAGCTATATTTATGGGACCTCTCTGCGAGTGACCCGTTGCCCACGTCGGGCTAGTATCATGAAAAGAAAAACTATAGTATTTGTCATTTACCATTACTTATTCGGACTATAGTGGATTTAATTATCCCAGAAGAGTTCCTTGTTCCATTCACTGTGTGTGTGTATCATAAAAAACTCAGGACCATTCTGAGTTCATTCTCATATATATATATATATATATATATATATAATAAATCTGCGAAACCAGTCATTTCACGTAATGCCTAAAATTTGACGCGTCAGTACAAAAGCTAAGGTAGTCTGCTTCATTGAGTGCCATTTTTAAGTAAAGTTTTCCAAATGAATAGGTTATTGGTTTTCGCTTTGAGAATTTTGGTAAATATAGAGTGGTTTCATCAGAGTACTCTCCTTTCTAGAGGTTTTTAATTCAAGGTGCTCAAAAATTAAACGTGTCCAAAAGGTTTTTATTATGAAAAGCTTTTGAGAACTTGTTTCGTTATTTTATATACGCTAGTTTATAAGATGAATTTTAATTATTAATAGATTAAGTACAAAGTAGAAGAAATGTTCCCCTCTCTCGTATATAATTGTTTTAGATAAATTTGGGAAGTAAAACCTTGCAAATACATACGGTAATACCGAAATATCCAATCAACGTGGGCTGAAATACGCCCCGCCCCATCTCCGGTCTATTATTTATTAGTCATTTTCCCTTTTATTTCGGGACGCCCTCTTCAGACCAATAAAATTTGATCCAAAATCGATTCAAGTCCCGTCCTTGAATGAATCGGTGAGTGAGAGCCCGAATT